>JAWWES010000035.1:2187608-2235097 GCA_035583135.1 Lophotriccus pileatus | reverse complement strand
AGGTGGTGGAAGAAAAACACATGGCTCCTAAGGGCAAAAATAAATCCAGGGAGGTGTGGGGGAACATCTGGGCTCTGGCTCTGGCTCTGGCACCACTGAATACCTGGGAAATCCCTTAATAAACAGCTTTTTTCACACAGATGGTAAAAGGCAATTCTATGGGCCTGATAACATATGTGAGCACGTGAGGCGAGGGCAGTGTCACACAGGAGAGGGCCCTCAGGTACCACCCTGAACACCTTAAAAACAAAGAACAACACAGAAATAAAACAACTGAAGTCAAGAGAGTGGAGAAAGTCATGGCAGGTGGTAAAATCCTGCGCATTAGATCCTCCTTCCAGCGGCTCAGACCCCCAGATCCGTCCCCCTGGAGCGCAGGGCTGAGGTGTGACACTCACCTGCCTGGGCACAGCGACACGTAGAGCAGGATGAGCAGCACTGCTCCCACCACGGTTGCCAGCAGGGATCTCATCCAGGAGCTGAGCTGGCAGAAGTTACAGTACTGCACAATGGTGATGAGAATGGCACAACACATGAACATGGTGTACTGCAACAGAGAGAGAGAGCCAGTCAGCGCCTGCCCAGCGCCCTGGGGCGCCAGCGCCGGGCAAAACGGGGGACAGGGAGCAGAAGGGTCTGATTCCATCTGGGTTATCAGGAGTCAGCACGTGAAGATGGACATCTTCCCCTTCCGAGGGCAAGAAAACCTTTAGCACAGTGGCTGGGCACGATTTTCCCTGGGTGGAGTTTTGCATCACTGTGTTACACGATCATTTCGGCGCCTTCCGATGCCTCCAGCTTACCTTGGCAAAAAGCTCAGTGCCTCTTCTTATTAAAATAAAATAAAAATTAAAAAAAAAAAAGTAAATATTCATGGCAACCTCCACTCCACTGCTGGGGTTAGATCCCATCTGTTTCAAACTGAGTATCAAAATTCCACTGCACTGAAAATGTGGAATGCAACTTCACCCACCTGCCTGTTCTTAAAAACACTTTTTAGAGGACATTGTCACACTGATCAGCAACAGGGGAACTCAGGTTGAGAAGGGAAGATCTGCCTTGGGAACAAAAGGCAGGTATTGGTCCTTGTCAATGGACACTTGGTAACATGACCACTTGTGCCAGTTTGCAAGGACAATTTTGCATTTTCTGTTCCAAATGCCCGATCTCAAACCCCCTTTCCCTTTCCCACGACTTCAGTGGATTAAGGAAAGGAAGCACAGAACAGACACATTGCCCAGAATACCTTCACTTCCCCGAGATGTAATCCTACAGTGGTCAAAACTCTCAGGCTGATGTGCCCAATTTTGGTTTTAGCAAGAATATTCACGACCATCCAAGCTAAAACAGACACTCCACACTTGCATTAGGGAGTTCTGTTCTAGCTTTATGCTGTGTTTTACAGCACAAAATGATCATTCTCTCCCTTTCTTTTACTTTTAATAACAATCTCTTCACTAATAATCTCTTTTTGGTTTTCATTTTACATTTCCTGTACAGCTGAAGCACAGACACTGCAATCCTGTAGCATAACAAACAAACATGTGATTCAGAGCAGACAGAGTATGGGAAAAAAAACCTTACATAATTTACCATTTTTAAACCACAAGCACAGTTGCTGGTTTTTCTGAAATGACTCAAGAACAGATAAAGAGGAGTTTCAGAAGTGTCCATAAAAAAATCATAACTTAAACTTACTTTTTTCCCCCCATTTCAGGTCTCCTAAAGTGGCAGAGCACTGGTTCTCACTCCAAGTGATGCCCCAGCATGAAGCCAGCCTATAGAGGGTCAGGATGTGCTGGATTTTACTATGGATGCATGGCTTTGGAAAGTTTTTTTTTTGTTGTTGTTTTGTTTTTTTTTTTCATGGCTGTTTTTGTTAATTTTCATTTTAATTATTTTATATCCAGGGAGGGTATAAAATGCTACGAATAAAAAAAAAACTTTGCAAAACCATGTCATAGTAAAATAGGACACTTACCTGACCCTCTATAGATTGACTCCATTTCCTAGAGCTCCATGAGTTTGGAAACACTGAGCACAAGCCGAGTTGGGACATCTCTTGGAGAGGGAGCCAACAGCCCCACGACTCTGGAGGACCTGCAAGAGGAAAGAAAGCAAAGTTCATTCTCAGTTTGGTGATGTAATTCACCATTTTACTGCTGCTGCTGCCTGAAGTGTTTCGACTCAGCCTGTCCTGAACAGGTGTTGAGAACACACCAATAAAGGCTCTTAACTTTTTTTTAATTATTATTATTTTTAAACATTTGGAGAGATGATCAAGGATGGTGATGAATGGGATGATATCAAAACCAATGGACAGATCTGAAGGTTTTTGGGTCCCTTCACTTTAGAGAAAACATTCCTAGGATTAATTTACTGATAATCCTGTGGGAGAGAGACCATCATTAAACTGAACTAACATAAAACAAATTAGCTGCTTAAAAATTCTTAAGTGAAGTTCCAAAAGGTGGAAGCTGCAGAATGGTTTTAAACATGGGATGTAACAGAATGTCAAACACACTCTCCTGTGACTGTGATAACCACGGGATATGTGTTTAAATCACCAAGGACCAAAAAAACCTGTGGTCACATGTTCCCATGGAACAAACACTTTCCAAAACCAGGGATAAGCTGGGATAGGAAGAGTGAGGAGGATCTGGCCTTTACCTACACCCAAAGCCCTGAAACAGCAAGAGCTTTGTGAAACAATTCCCTGAAGCTTCTGGAAAGGATCACTGAGGTTACTGAAGAGAAACCTGCAGAGAAACAAACTTTCCTCTCCAGTTTAAGGCCATTTTATTCACAGTTTTTAAGCCCTGATTTTATGCTACAGTTGGCCTTTAAATTAAACTGTTCTTCCCCCTTCTCATCACTGCCCATGGCAGGGGGTTGGAAAGAGAGGAGCTGTAAGGTCCCTTCCAACCCCAACCATTTTGAGGTTCTATGAATTCACAGAATTTAGGTGAAATTCTGGAAATATTTAACCCCTTGTTCTCCCCTTCTGAATGCTTTCATTATCAGAGACATCAAATCCCCTGTGGATCTCTGCGTCTGGGCTAAATATGCCAATTTCTTTCTGTTCCTTTTCAGGAGGCAGTTATTGCATTCCTTTAACCATTTCCACCATAGCTCCTGTAATGATTTCTAGGTAGTGAGAGCTCTTTCTCTCCTTTGAGCTCCTCCATCTCACTCTGCAAAGCCAAAACACCCACCACTAATACTGTTCTCATTTCTGAGATTCAGTAACCACACAACATGTCCACCTAGAAACTCCAAATCCAGCCTGAGATAAACTCCTTGCACTGTCTCGAATAAACCCCTGCAGAAGTGCTTGGTCTGAGAAAGAAAAGGTAGGTAAGTAACTGGCATTTCTAGGTTTGGCTCTCCTCTTTTGTCTGAGAGTTTTCAAAGCAGCCGTGACTGTATTTACATAACAAACTAGGAATTCCATCATCCACAAAGCCCTCTCCCTCCAAGGGATCTGTATCAAACAGATGTAAAGCACAGGGAGGTGGAGGAAGGCGGCAGGCAAACAGCAAGCTTTGTTCCATCCAAAACATCACATTATGGAATGGAGTTCGACAACTTACATGTATATTTGTTTCAAAATCAGAGGTGAAGTGTGAAAAAACTGCAAGAGCTGGGAGCGAAACCAGGATTGCACCGAAAAAATGTCGAGGCAGCCAGCCAGATATCACCTCCAGGAGACGCTTGGTGCAAGTCATCACCTCCTCCAGAAAGAACGCCATCCTGGAACACAGCAAACCACGGATCGGGACGTTAATGGCAGCACAGCACCCATGGCTCTGCTTTACCTGGAAGAACTGAGCTTCAGGTCCCTCACCCGGGCTGTGTGAGCGAGCACGGTGTGTTATACCCACAGCACCTGCCGCTGATTCCAGGGATAATCCACCTTTGCTGGCAGACCACGGGGTGTTTGCTCCAGCTAAGGCAGGGAGAGCCTCGGGATGGGGGCTTTGAGGAGGCAAACTGAGAGCCAGATTTCGCCTACTTGGACGGTTAAGCCCAAGGAAGACTTCTCTCCATTCATAAATAAAGCAGGCAGGGAGAGGGGGAGCTTTTACAAATTAAAATGACAGAAAATAACAGCAGAAATGTTTGAAAAGCAGCATCACGCACCCCAGTAACAGCTCCAGCACCCAGGGCTGTGCAGCTCCATCCCACTGGCACCCAAACCAGTTCTCCCAGTTGCAACCAGCCCGTCTGCAGCCAGGCTCCGTTCCCTCTCATTAGGGAAGGGGAAGAGGAGCGTGGGCTGAGCTCTGGCAGCCTGGCAGGAGCAGAGCTGGAGAAGCAGTTGGGCTGAGCCCCTCGTGGGCCAGCTGGCAGCCGCCCCACTCCTCGGGAGCCAGCACAGCATCCCGAGTGGATCCCACACGGCGCACAGGGAAGGAACGGCTCCCCCCTCGAGCTGCCGATAAAACCACGGCCCGAACCCGAGAAGAGCTGAGGGAGCCAACTGGGAGAGCTCTGGAGAGCAGCTCACCGGAGATGCTCCTGAACGAGAGCAGCTCTAATTGCTTGAAATGAATAAGGGAAGGTAAAAGGATGCTTAATGCTCAAGGGCATTGCATGGAAAACTATTATTTATCCACAGAAATAAATCCTTGGGATAACTTCCTTCTCAAAGCTCAACATTAGTCACTTGAGAAAAATTGCAACTGCTGTTCAAGTGCCTAATTATTTTTATGGAGGCATAAAAAAGGTAGTGGAGCACAGTTAGCTGCATCCAGAGCCATTAATGGGATGTGTGGAATTACCAGACTCAGTGCGGGCAGGTACTTCTGGCCAACAGTAGAGCCCAAATGATACAGAATTACACCTTTTTTAAACAGAGGTGCTCACAGATGGGAAAAAAAAAGTATAACATACACTAAATATGAAATTCTCAGTCATCAAAGTTACATAAATTACATTGCCATATTTTTAAAAAGAGAAAAGCAACACACTTATTCTTAACCCTGCTGTCTGAAATACAAGGTTTTATGCTGGGTAAAAGCCTGATACAAACCACCTGAAATGAAAATTTGACACTCATTCCACACCTTGAAATATTCATTGTTTATGAATGATATTCTAATTCTCTGGTCTGGAACTTCTGTGAGTTTTGCCACCACAAGCATTTTTTGAAGCATCAAGAGCTCTTCTCTAATTTAACTTATTTAACTTTAATTTATGAAAGTCTGGAAATTATCCTTAAATGCACAGAAAAAGAGCCATTTGGGAGGATGGAATACACTGTAATACAGCGGGATCCCACGAGAGGGTGCTCACAGATTTGCCAGTGTTCAGTTTAATGGACTTCCGTTCACACCAGAAATTATACCTGTATTCCGTGAGGAAACAGAGCTTCCACCAAGGCACTGAAATTTAAAAACTGGATATAGAGCAAGATAAAATTTAAAAAAAACCACCCAACACTCTGTAGAGTGAGAACTGGGGTTTCTGAAGGGTTATAAGGGGTCCTACCCCGATGACAGGATTGTCCCTGTGCCCAGGGGCAGCCCTGGTTGCTCAGCACCAAGTACGTCTGAAATAAAGTTCCTGCCTCTACGAACAAAGTTCCGTTCTCCCAAAGCCTACAGACTGGGATTAGGATCTCCATGGCTGAACTGTGAGAGAGGAAAGGGATTGGGGCTCCCTGGGCTAACCTGCATCCCCAGTCTCTCCAAAGGCGGCTCAGCAGCACCTCTGCCTACGCTCTCCTGGATCTCCACATCGCTCCCATCCTGGCTGGCACAGGACCCAGCCTAGTGGCAGATACCCAGTGCAGCTCATGTCTCTCACCCCAACCCACACACCAGGGACTTCACTTCTTCAATCTTCCTTTTTGCCAAGCCTCCATGCCAGGACAAATTCCTGTGGGAACTATAGCAACAAATCCATCAGCGAACGCGATCGGTTAATCCTGCGATGAGGACACCGCTTTATTTAGGCAGCTGCGTGTTTCCAAAAGGATAGTGCAAATTCCAGGGCAATGTCACATTTCTCCTGATAATCTTTACCTTCTTGCATTGATTTTTTTTTTCAGGCTGGTATTTATCTCTGGAATTAAACGACTGAATTCCCGCCCCTAGCAGGGAAAGCCGGTGGATACAGCCCAACGCTCCCAGCGCAGGAAGTCAGGAGTGCATTAAATCCAGACAGCAGTGAGAGCTGCAGACAGATTTAATGGCTACAGGGCAGTATCAGTAAATAATGCAGTGTCAGTGGGCAGCTCAACGGGGCTTAAATGCTGAAGCTTCTGAGATGTTTACACAAGCTGGAGTTCAAATTAGTAACTTTGACATAAATGATTAATGGCTAATGGAGACTGTTACCATCATTTCTGTATTTACTGGCAGTTTAAAATCAATTCCCAGAGTTCAAATCAAAAGCTTTTGGCACAGCAGCAATTTGGTGGGATATTAAATACCAGATGTTAGAAATAAATAAAGGCAAACAGACTCCATTGTTTTCCCCAGCATCGATACTCTGTATCAGTCGTGTTAACAGATCCGGTTCATTAAGCTCTGGATGCAGTAAGCAATTTCTGCTCCTGCTCACTGGGAATTTAGGAAGATCCAAGTGCTTGGCCACAGGGTGTCTCGGCTGTGGACAGACCGTGGGTGGCACTTCAGCAAGGCTGGGAAGGTGAAGCACCAGGAAAAGGGCAGTTCTGCTGAGTCAGACAACAGCACAACTTCCCCTTCCAGCGTTTGATTGCACTCGCTTTCTTCATCCAGGAGATAATTTGTTTTGCTCTCTAGAAAGGTCCTTTTAAATTCATGGATCAACTTGAAGTGCTCCTACCTTTCATTCTTTTGAACAGGGCTGAAACACCCACTACTCTGCCCTCAACTCTTCACCCCCAAGTCTTCTCTGAAGCATATTATCAAAAGCAATGTATTTTTTGTAAACAAACTCATTTATGGCCAGTTTTACTCAAGAACTAGGTGTCAAAATTATCTAGTTAGCAAAAATCCTGTATTTACACAAAAATAGTGGGCAGCTGTCTTTTATCTGCATTCCTGCAGACCCACTCCTCAGACTCCCAAGTGAAACCTCACACTTGTTGTATGTCCTGTGACATTTCCCAAGGTTTTTTTAAAATAAAACCCCACAATTTCAGGACCTCTTACACTTCAACTGAACTTGTCAAAGTAGTTACATTTCAAGCGTGCAGAAGGACACTCTCTACAGAACATTTACAGAGCAGGAGGTGACATTTTCCATGTGCTCACAAATGAAGCACCAATTCTTGCGTGCAGCTTTATACAATTAATTTTCGAGTGGCTCTTGTGTTAACAGTGGGATCCTCATCTACAGGTACTCCAATAATTTATTATCAGACACTTCAGAGGAATGAAAACATCCTTCTCCCTTGTAAGCTTTGCTCCATGAGGCCTTCTGCTCTTCCAGAACTCCAGTTTTAAGTTGTTCCTCCTTGCCCAGGCACAGACAGTGCTCCCCTTCCCCCTCCCTCAGCTGGACACAAGAGCCAAGTGATCCTTGCTAGGCTGAGTCCTGGATTTAATTACAATTTAGACTGATTTAAAGACAGGGTGTTTCACATCACGATAATGAAAATACAATGTGAAACTTAGGCAAGAATTTTCTGCTCTTAAAATAATCCCTTTTCCTGAAATTCTGGGATTGTGCCCAGCATTGTAGTTCGATCTCCTCCCTGCAGATATCTCGGTGGTATTCTGTGATTGTCATTTGGGATGACATTTCTGCACAGGAAGTTCTGCACTGCATAATGAGTGGTCAGAGGGAGCAGTCCTCGCTTGGGAGAGGATTTGAAGAGGAAAAAAATGTGATTTTCTTCTTTCTGCTCAAGGGAACCGTACAGCAGTGTGTGCCCCAGGAGACTGGGGTGGCCCCAAAGTCTATTTTATGTATTTACTATAAAACAAACACATATTATAAATTCAAAACAACAACAAACCCCCCTCCAAACCCAACCAGACACCTTTTCTTACCAAAGCAGTGCTTGCAGTGAAGCCAAACCCCTGCACAGCCACCCGTGGCTCAGGAAGGCAAAACTACTTTGCCAGTTCTTGACTATCTAGACAGACTGAAAACAACAATTTTCCTTCTCCTTAAGAAAACCAAAACCTACCAATTATAGAACAGGACTGCAATAAAACCTTATGTACTTACCTATAAATATTTCTAAGGTTATAGCAATAATTTTTATAAATGGACAGAACAAGGAAAGGCAAATGCAGTGTAGCACTGGGAAAACAAGTGGGAAAAACAGTGACTTGAAAAATACTGAAATGAAGCAAGAATTCACCTAAAAAGTGAGTGAACACAAATTTTCTCCAAATAATCTGGATAGCACGAAGTAGCTCTTCAGCAAAGTGGGTGTTGAGCTGTTCACAGCTGAACAAGTTCATGGCCACCAAACCCAGCCCACCTGCTGTTGGTGAGATGGAAGAGCTGCCTGGGCAGCTCAGAAGTGCCAAAACAACTTCTCCCCCACCCAAACCAGCGTGCAGAGACTTCTGCAAAGGGGAAAATGCATTTCTGATGCAAGAGAGAGGACAGAACATGATTGAATTCAGTTTAGGATACATTATAATGAAGCCCTACAGTTCAACCATCTCCCAGCACAGCTCTTAACACCTTCTGGATTTCTAGGTTTTCTGAAAGTGGTTCGAATTGCAACAATCAAATACCCCTACTAAGAAATACCTTCTTTAAAAGCATTTACACTGTTCATAGATGCCCTCTCTCTGCTCTGTGTGCCAGCTTTGATGCAATCACACATACATTTGTATGCTCATTGAGACACAAACTTCCTTCAGCGACTAAAGCACTAATCTGATGCTTTTTACCTTGACCTTGTAAAGTCAGAATAAGAATGCACACTGTAATCTCTTGTTTCTCTTGAAACAGCAGCAGAATTGCACCCAACTTGTAATTACAGAAGCATTTTGACTTACACATTCCTGACAGCTTTGCAGAACTACAAGTGAGGACACAGGTTTCCACACACCACCCTTATCACGCTCTTGTGTCAAGGGAAGTGCCGGGAAAACGGGGATGAGTGAACTTGCTCTCACACATACACACAAACAAACAACTTATTAATAGGTCCATCATCTGGGTTAATTACAGGTTACACGGGGTATCTGCACAGATCAGACAACACACCCAGGAGAGCACGAGCTCCACGTGTACAACTGCTGTAACTGAGTAACCCCTGGGAGCCCCACGTTGCGGAGGAACTGCTCACGGACAGGTACCTCGGGAGAAAGGCCTGCAGGTGTCCTCCAAGCCCAGGACACACGTCCTGTGGGTGACTGGCTACAAACTGGGAATGGGGAATCCCTGTTAAACAGCCAACCTTTCCCCTCCAAGGGCACAGGAGAGGCTGAGGGGCAGGACAAGGATTCAGGGACCGAGGATTCTTTGCTGCTGCGTGGGGCTGGCACTGCAAAGCACCACTCCTTCTGCAGAGACAAACCAGTGCCCCCTTCCCTTCAGCATCAGTGGCTATCCCACAGCCCTGAATCCAGGGAAATGCTGACCTCCAGTTACATTGTCAAACAGAAAACACAAGCTCTTACAACATTAACCCACGAAACTTTAAAAAGAAACTATTTCTGGACAGATGGAATGTGACTTCAGCAATTTTCTGATACACGATTTCAGTTTTAACCCCAGAACTGTGTTCCTTTACCTAGGAATTTTTTTGGGTGGGTTTGTTTGAAGGACAGATAAAAGCTTTCTGTTTGAATTCTGACAGCCCCGTGAGGGGAGGCTCGTGGGGCATCCCAAGGAACAGTAAGCCTCAAGCCTTGGCTGCACCGACGCTGCTCTTCAAACACCACAGACCGTCCCAGCGGGTTCCTGGGGTGCTGTCACACAAACCCCTCCCGAGCCAGCCACCATTCCGGCTCCCCCTGCCATTCCCAGGCGCCGTTCCTCCCGACTTACCTAACGGAGACGACAAGGGACAGCACTTCCAGCAGGATGGCCACAACGAACACGGCGATGGCGGCGGGGGGCGGAGGGGACGCCACCACGCCGTGCTTCAGGAAACACGTGATGGAGAGGATGAGGAAGACGGTGGTGGACAGGAGCACGTCCAGGAGAGAGCTGAAGGTAGCGCTGGCAAAAGTCTTCACCGGAGCGTTGTGGATAACCTGGGCGGGATAACAGGGATTGAGGGAAAAGATGGAGGTGAATAAACGCCGCTTTGTTGATCTGGACTGGGTGATAAACAGCAGCTCGAGACAACAAACTGGGAAATAAAGAAGTTCTGGGCGCTTCATTAATCTGGTGTAAGGAATGTTTGGAAACAAGAAGCTGAAGAGGTGGTGCCATGGCTGTCACAGTTCCCTGAGAAGACCGTGTTGAAAGAAAGCATTGGCAGCAGAGCCCCCAGGCTTGAGGTGATTTTTACACACTATTATGATACAGAAATAAAATAACACAAAAATTGACTCTTCTGTGTAAAGAAACATGAATATAATTACTAGCAGATAAAGCTGAGAGACATTTTCTTCAATGACTTCAATTACAAATAATAAGGGATTTTACTTTAAGCCTTGATGGGTCTTTAAGAAAACCCTCCAAACACCTCCCCACAGTAACAGCTCCCCTGGCAGGGTTCACATCTCCCTTTCGGACCATTAAAAGCAGCCACTGGGACTGTGTAATCTGAATTGATCAGAGCCCAGGACACCAAATCCTGCTCTGCCAGAACCCTCACCACACGTTCCCATCCCACCTTGTCCTGGCCCAGTGCTTGTGCAGCTGTGCTTGTGCTACTGTGGACAGTCCAGCTGAAAACCAGACCATGAGCCCAGCTTACTTGGATGAGCCCAATTTTAGGACAGTCTATATCTGCCCAAGGGACCATAGAAAGCAAGTTCCAAAGAAAAACAGAAATTATGTTATCAGTGTCAACACAAGGGCACCCAGTTGGAGGGCTCTGGTTTAATCTGGAGGTTTCCTTTGCTCCTCAGAACATTTCCTGCACTCAGCAATATTGGGAAACAAACTTGTCCCTCATTTGCACCTCTCTGCCACCCAATAAAGTCAGCCAGCATCACTTCAGCACCAAAATTACCTTTTAACCTGAACAGTAGCAGAATCCTGTTCACACACCAAGTCCCACCACCTGAATTAAGGGAAGCAGCACCGTATCCCCTGGTGACAGGGTTAGAGACGCTCTGACAGTGCTAAGTAGTGCCTTCATTTCCAAACAAGAACAGGCTAAGCAAGCTCTTGGGAAGCAGAGCTGACTTGGGAGAGGGATCACAACCCGAGCATGCAACTGGCACTGTGTAATTAGAGGTGAACTCAGGGGTGCTGGAAGTTACTTTCAGCAGCAGTTGACTGCCAGGCAATTAGAGAACTAGGAGTGCTGACAAGTCTTTTCACTCTCCAAGAGAAGATTTTGTGGCTGTTTCGGACCAGTACTCTGCTAATATTAAGGCTTTAAAAGGTTTTTGCCCCAGTGCTGCAGAGTTACTATTAGAGAGTGAAGATTCCTATTTCCAGGGAGATTTATATAACGATTTTCAAATTAATTTACTAACAAAATGCACAGACCTCATCGGTGCTCCCTCCAGGAATTCCCTACATATCCCCATTAATAGGTCAATCTGCATATGTTTGATTATTACTACTTCACTTCTCTTCCCAACCTTTCCATTGGAAACAACTTGATTTACTATTTTCTGTATAGTTTGCAAATAAGCCAGTATGCCATGGGAAGTTTGTCCCTGTTGTTGCAACAGGAGCTTTATGAAGATACCACTAGACTACTGTGCTGCAGGATGAGTATGGAGTGAACAAAGAAACCAACACCTATCCCAGTGCAATTCTGCAGCTGGATCAGCCACACCAACAGCTCTGCAGCGCTGGAAGGGAAGGGCCCATTCCCCTTCCTGCTGCCGGACGCTTATCTCGGGCTGGCTCTGCCGACCCCTCCGAGAGCTGCTGGCTCCACACGGCAGAAAGCAGAGGGATGGGAAAAGAAAGAGCCCCAGACAGACAAACAAACCATGAATATTTTATGCTGAGACAGTAAATGAACTGCTCACAGTGGGGGGGAAGGTTGGTAAGCACCAGAGCCATTAGGAGGAGCAGGGAGGAGGAGGAACAGGAAGGACAGAGCAGAGCAGTCGCTTTCTCTTGGCAGCAATTTTTTCGGCTGCTGCGGGTGAAAATGCAGCCTCACTTCTAACTGACACCTAATGTCACTTTATGTAAATGCCAGTTCCTATCAGCCAGGCAGGGATATCCACTGACATGGAAAGCCTGTGATATTATTAGCCCCCAAGGGAATTGGGGACTTGCTACGCTCGGTGCAGAATCTGAAGAAAGTACTGAGTTCCTCACAGCTTACTCACTGCTCCTTACAATTCCACAGTGTTTCTGAATGCTTATGGAACACTTATGGAATCAGGGCATTTGAGTTCAGCAGGGGATTAGGTTCCACAGGGGTAATCATGGGGCTGTGACTTGAAAAAAAAAAAATCAAATTCCAAGTTGCCATTCTCAAAGTTGGGATATTTGATGAGAAGGCAAGTAGCATTTGGTCCTTCACTGACATGGTTCTCTGGCCAACATAGAGCCTTAAAACATTAATCTGAACATGGAGGAAAGACAAGTAATCTCACTAATTACTGAGAAGTAATTAGAGAACCTTGGTGGACTGTGAGAATGGATTTCTAGCCCAAAGGTAAGACTAGATTCGGGGTATGTTGATGCTCCAAGGGCTGGAGCCCCCCTGCTCTGGAGCCAGGCTGGGAGAGCTGGGGGTGTTCACCTGCAGAAAAGAAGGCTCCAGGGAGACCCATGGCTGGGGGTGAAAACAATTGAGCTTTAAGGTCCCTTCCAACCCAGACCAGTCTGTGATTCTGTGATAAACTGAAAGGAGACTGTTTTCAGAGGCAGTGATACCAATAGTAAATCACATTTGACATTTCACGGCCCTTGTCATCAACTACAATGAGATGTGTTGAAAAAACCTCCCAGAAAACGACAGAAAGTTGCTTAGACGGATTACAGAAGGAAACCAATGCCAGCAGAAACACACCTCTTCCTGGTAGCTCTTCCTGTAGCTCATCTCCAAATCCTGATCCAGGAAGTTCAGGCTCAGCTTGTTAATAGGTGGTTTAAAGAAATAATCTTTCATGAGGCTAAAAAAAAAAAAAGACAATATAAACATCAGTTTGTTCAGCTGTACCTCTTTCAGACCCCCCTGCTCTGTGGTTGCTGTTTCTAGGGATGCTGGACCTTGGCTTTGAAGTTCCTTTGGCTTTTCTCTGCTCTTGATCACCAAAGTACCCCCAAAGTGCTCACAACACTCACTCAGCCAAAGGGAATATTCCACCAAAGAAATGAGAGAGCAAACGTTTTTACTTTCAGGAAGTGACAAGTCCTTCAAGAAACTTAACAGCTCTCACTCCAGATGACTCCAGATAATTGCAATATAAGCCAGCAAACAGTAAAGGTTAATTGCTGCTACCAAGACACAACCTCAGGAGACACGTGGCTGAGGGATATTTGTGCCTTGGGTGGAATTCTATTGCTCAAAACAAGCCAAGGATGACAAAGGTGACAAATCGTTAGGGGGAAAAAAACCCATTGTCCATTTTAGAAAACAGCAGTTTCTTGTTATTTCAGACACTAAAATAACTCAGTAACTCCACGGGTAAAACACTCCCTTAAGAATCTGGGCTGCAAGGAAATGGAACCTGAGGTGACAGAGAGCTTGGATTTACTGCTGAAACAGAAGATTTAAAATGACCAGAACCATCAACAAAGCCACTGACAAATAATGACAGCAGCTCAGAGGGGCTAAGGGACCCAGAGGCAGCATCTACCAGAGGGTGTTTATGCCCTCCTTCACCTTCTCCTCCAGAGTCAGGTGCAGAAAAAAATCAAAATCAACAGCAAAAAAGGATCTTCAATCATTAAAAAGTTGTTTATATTTCCGATCCTCTGGAAGAAAAATAGAAAGTTGAGCTTTGCATGAGTTGTAAGAGGTTTATGAGTGAAGTTTCCTAAAGACAGCTCTGGCACTTGATCTGCAACCCCCCTTATTTTCTTTCTTGAGCAGGTGTCAGAGAGCTGAAAGGACTTGACTCAGAGATGCAAAGGAGGTCAAACTCTCAGCAGATGAAGAAGCTGAAACATCCTACAGAGCCTCTTTTTGGGGGTTATGGGTTTTTTTCTGTTCAATTTTGCTGAACTCTTGGCAGAGGGGTCTGTTGAAGTACAAGCTCCCCAACACACAATGGCACGTGGGAAGCACTTTTTTTAATTGCAATGCAAGAGCATCCAAACACAAATTCTTAGACTGATGCCAGAGAAGACAAAAGACTCTTAACCATGAATATGGCTGATACTTTATAACCTTGGCCAATATATTAAGAACATCAGGATACCCCGGAAGAATGACACATTCACTTGAGTCACCCTTCTCTGTCTGTCATTACTCCTTGTCTTTGTTCCTCCCCTCTCTTAGATGTTTCTAAGAGCATCTTATAATAAGAATTGTGAAAGCTTTTGGTTGTTTTTTTTTTTAAGATTGTTGAATTCCCTTTCTTCGTCCTGGGAAGCTCAATAGAGGATGGTGATGATGTGCTGGGTGATGTCAGAGGAACAATCCAGCTTTCAGCGTAGCACGAAACAGAAGGTGCAACAGGATGGAACCAGGGAGAAGGCAGGAGAAATAAGCTGTAAGAATTGATAACTTTTCATGGAAGTCTTCTTTTATAATTCCTAATACAAACGTGCCACACTAAGACTGTCTTCATTACTATTATTTTTAAAGGCAGTGCTGAGGTGTCAGCGAAGAATCTCCCAACCAACACAGCTAAAGCTCTAGGAGGAGACTGGAAATGAAAAATATCACCAGTGTCCAGCATGTCCTCAGGACAGCTTCCTAATGCAGTGTCCAGCCTTCTGAACTCCCCATGGACATGTTTAACCCTTCCTGGCTCTGCGGGAAGCCTGTGGGATTAATTTATGCACCTTAGCATCATATCTGGGTTAAGTACTTCCTGGCAATAGGAATTACATGGAAATGCCCTGCAGTGGAAATTGCTGCCCAGAGCTCAAGGAATGTCACTTGGCTGCTGCTGGGTTTGCAGCAACGTCAAACCAACGCAAGAAAACCTCCTGAAAATGGGGATTCCTGTAAAAGGACACCTCAAATTCCGCATCCAAAGATCCTCACAGATGCTCGATTCGCCAGGACCAACAATTATGTTTTACAGCAGGGGATCAAGAACGCTTTTAAAAGGACTTATTCCACATAATTTCTCATTGAGAGATGTTGAAAAGATCAGTGTAAACCAGTAGGCCTAAAGCATTTTGCTTAGAGCTAATTAATCAGAAGATTATTTTTGGAAAGTTGTGTTTACACGAACTGAACTCGGCAGAGAAGTTTCCGTGGCAACAAGAAATGGCCCACTTAATATGGTAATGATGATATTTAATTGAGCCCAAAAAAGAGCCCGGCTTTGACTGATCTCGAATCACAGTTCTGCCTCTTCCTTTTTTTCCGAATCGGAGAGAATTATCCATTTTGGGAGTGTGGGAGGAAAGCACCGGGAACACAAGAGCCTGAGCGAAGCATCTTCAGCAGACCGAGGGCACAAATGAAGCTACTTCTATAAGTTAAAGTTTGCAGCGTGCTGGTTACATTTTAAACAACAATCCTGTTTGTTCTTGCTGATTTCTGCCAACTCTTGGACTTTCCCGATCCGACTGCCTTCTAATATTTGAAAATATCAGCTAAACACCAATTCTCAGCCACCAATGACAGACCACACACAGAGAGGAACAATAAAGGAACCTAAGTTTGAACTGGATTTGACCACAGGAGAAAGGTAAACTGGGAAAATCTGGATAAGAGATTGGAGAGGGACTCCTGTCCTTTGCTCTCACCTCTCCCTGCCTTATTCATGTATCCAGTTCAGGTGATGGTGTCCGTGTTCCAGAGTCCACCCAAGCACACAGCAGTTTCAAGGATATTTAGACAAAACACTCTCAATTTGAGTGGAAGCAGTGAAACAAAAATAAGAATAGCCATAGATAATAACAAACCCAAGTTATCTGTTTAGTTGCTCCAGTCAAGTCACTGTCATAACAGGGGATATATCACTTTGTGTTTATGAAAATCCCACACTACTGAATTTTGGAGAACTTTTCCTCTGCCCAAAGTATTTTTTCTTTGTTTGAAACAGAGAGAGAAATTATCTTTACAATATGTAAGTAGGTAGCAGTTCCATGAAAATTCTCTCCTATTAATTCTGTTTCCAAGCCCAGCATGATTTCTAGGTGTTAGTCACACAATGTTATCAGATGTTGTTCTTTTGCTATACAAAAATGCGAGTTCTGTGGCTCAGATTTCATGTTACACCTTAAATTGCAGGGGAAGGTACAAGCTACATGCATTTAGATGCCTTTCGATTGTCAAGATAGAGTTGAACTTCGTGACAAGTGATTTAAAGAGCAATTTCCTTTTCCAAGGTTCACCGTGGAAGCCATGGAAAAACTGACTTCATATATTTCTAAACAGAACGTTTCTGATATCAAATTCCTGCTGCAGTTTAAGCAGAACAAAGACTAAAATCAGAAAACATGTTGCATGTTAACAGTGATTAGACACACAGCACACAAATAAAGACTAAAGATATGGGACCCTGGTACTGCCTTTTCACCTTCACAAGATTTTACACTCCATTTTCCTTACCTGTCCTCTTTAATCACATCCACAAAGTGAGCATCTGTCTTTTCTCGGATATTTTTGAACCTCAGAGGGAGGAGAGCTGACTGATCCAGGCTCACTCCGCCCCATCGTCCTTTCTCCTGCAGCATTTCATACAGAGAGGTCTGACTGTTGCTGAGCTTTTCCTCCTGTGGAGGACTCAGAAGTCCATTCTGAGTCTTGGGACTGTGTCCTCCTGGAGCCTGGGTGGCAGAAAGGAAAACATACACAGGGAATGTTAGTGCTTGAGAGGGCAAAGAGATGAGATTTCAAGGACCAAAAGCTGAAAGAAGCTCTTCCTCAACACACTGAGTTTTGACCTGACCATGTGAAAGGCCAAACTCCCCCTGCCTTGAATCCATCCACTTCTCCTCTGGATGTATCTCCTCCATGTTTTGCAGGCACATCCCTATTTAGGTGTCTTTTTGCTTTTTCTGTACCGACTTTCCAAGGAGCAGAAAACAATTTTCATACATGCAATGACAACCAACCACAGGCCCAAATTTCATTCCCCTAAAAAGCTTTTTAAATATCCACGTCAACTGTGCTGACTTTCCATTGATCATGAGACAACTCACTCTGCCAGCCCTTGCTGATCCTTCCACTGCAGCCCTGCTGCTTTCCCAGAGCTTCCTCCTCTCTCCTACCTGTGGGAACAGCCCTTTTGTACATCTCACCATCCTACCAAAAAAAAAAAGAATCCTACAAATTAAACTACATTTTCTTCTCTGACTGAGGCATAGCTCTTCTTTCTGGTTTTCTTTTGCCTTTGTATTAATTAAGACTGCAGTGTTAATTCTGACACCAGCCTGCAACATGGCTTAGGTACAGCACCACCGACTCTGCTTTCACTTGAGAACACAAATTACTTTTAACCAAAAATCATTCTATTTGCATGGAGCCTGGAGTTCCTTCTTTTCCATTTTGTTTGACCTAGACCAACATGCACTGAAGCAATTCCAAAAGAATTAGATAACTAAGTGTGGTTAGAATGAAAATGAACTGCAGTTAGTCAGGATCATTTTCAAATGCAAACACAGAGCAAACTTAGCATATTTGAATGTTCATCTCCCCCCTCTGTGTCTTATCACTTATCATGTAGCATTTTATCCTCATCCTGAAGCCCACTCATGACAGAAGTTTCTCCATTCCTGCCTGTACAGCTCTGACAAGCTCCTCCAGAAGACTATTCTTGGATGCCACCGCAGTGACCATAAATAAATACCATAAATATCATCACCACCCCAACCACATGCTGAAATATGGTACTGACATTGTAAAATCAGCTTAGTTAAAGTTAAAAAGTATCTGGTTTCTGGCTGCCCATGCAAAATTAATTCCATTTCCTTGTGTAACCCATCCTGTGAAGCGAACAAGGCACGTGAACACAGGCAGGTAGAGCGAAAGGTGCAGGCACAACCAGGGGAGGTGCAAGGCTAACGGAGCAGCGGGAGAACCTCGAGTCAGGAACCACTCAGGCTTGGCTCCCTGTCACAGCCAAGACCTCAGGAGCTAAAGCCATGACAAGGTGTGTTGGAACGGTTCCCTGGAGTGACAGGAAGAGCAGGAGGGAGGTGGGCTGTGCTTCCCCTTCCTCCCTCCCAGGGGACAGCGGGATCCTTGGGCTGCCCCAGCGGAGGTGTGAGCCCGAGAGCCACGTGCTGGGAGCCAGGAGATGGAAGGATTCCCAGTCTAGTCCCTTCTAGCCCTCACAGCAGTTGTTTTGGCAGCTTGCAGGTGTTCACTGCACAGCGACAGCAGCTGAGGAAGGAATAGGAAATTGGGTAGTTTCCTTGGTGTGCTGCCAATGCTTTGCTGCAGACCATAATAACCAGGAGAGAAAGGTGATTTCAGCCACACATATCCCAGCAGGGGCAGACCAAGAGCCCTCTTGGACAGAGAGGTGCTGCCTGGGACAGAGACATGAGGACTTCTCACATAAAAGGATCTTTCTTTCTAAGGGAAAACATTCAGCAGCTTCCAAGCGAGTCCTCCTGCATCCCTACCAGGCTACCCAGCCTCCTCAGAGGGAACCCAGCTGTGGAGCACAGGTTATCCTGCAGAGCCAGGATAAACCCCCTGGTTTGGAGGAAAGGAGAACTAACAAAGAGAACTGACCAACCAGCTGCTAGTGAATGGTTTTCTTTGTTTGGTGGGGTGTTTTTTTGTATTTATGCTAAGGATTGTATTTGCTCAAAGCACTTCCCAGAACAACCTGAGGCCTAAAGAAAAACTGAAGGTCACAGTTACCACCTTTTTAGTCACAGTAAAGTGTCTTTCTCCTCTTCCTCAGCCCTGCAGCCAGTTGTTACCTGAAAAGCAGTAACTGAGAGAACACAGCTTTTGCTGTGATCAGCTCAAATAAAAGATCTGGACTCCTGTGCACTGGCTGCTCTCCCTGCTATTCTTCAAGATCATCTGAAAAATGCAGTGAAAATTGCTGCTCCTTCAAAGAAGGTCAGCATGGACTTTCTCTTTAGCTCCTTGGCAAAGGCTCAAATCCCCAAGAAAATTCTTTCCTTTAGTCAGCTCAAGGTTTCCCTGTGCTGTCTCCACTCTGTTAATCTTTACAGGCAGGGATTAGAGCGTGAAACTGTTTGTGTAGGAGAAAATCCCTATTTATTAAACGTTGTTAGCTCCAGTGTTACCGTGGCTTCTGAAGGCAACAGGCCACATGGGTTTGCTTGAGAACTCAGAGACCTGATGTGAGAGCTTCCTCTCATCGAAAGACAGGGAAACTCCAGGGGCTGTTGGGACCCACAAGGGTCCAAGGATGTGGTCAAACATCAGTAACATTCCCAAAAGGCAGGGGACATGAGGGCAGCACGTGGCATGGGAAGGGAACAGACTCCGGAGACGGGCAGAGGGAGCTTACACCTCTTTCTCCCAAGAGACCTGAAATTTCAAGGAAGATTTGGAAATCAAATGCCACAGTAACTTTGTGCATGTGGCTGTTCTTTAAGCTCTCAGTTAAACAGGCACCCCAGACTTACTGGAGAGCCACGTAACAGCTCCAATTTTTGGCTGAGTAATAACCAAACCAAGTCCAACAAGGACGTGCGATTTGGTCTCCACTAACATGTTTCTTCCAGTGAAATTACAGCCCTTTTCCTCTGCTCTGCACAGACCTCCTCCAAGCAGGGTCAGATGACTGGCTGATTCACACACATGAAGCCAGTACAGCTGCAGGAGGATGGAATTTAAAGGATAATTCCAATGAAGACATCACAGAGGCAGCCTGGAGAAGAAACATCTCCTGCCTACCTGCAGATCTCCCAGGGTTTTTGTCTTAAAGATCTGTGCTGGTTTGAGAGCAGTGCATGCTGGCCACTCTGCTCCACCTCCCTCAGGGCTGAAGGGCTTATTATCCACCGCTTTTCTTAGGCTGTTTCCTGGGAATCCTGGCACAGAACTGCTGTGTAACACACCCCTCCAGCCCAGTAAGGCAGGCCTGGCTTCTGAGCTTACCATTTAAGCATGAGACAACAGGTCAAGTACAGACAGAGAGCAGGGAGACAAACACAGATTAACACAGTGGCTCAGCAGTGGAGTAAGTGCTGGCAAGGTTTTCAGTCACCTTTATAGGCGAGAAGAGTTGTAAGACAGACGTGAAGAACAAGACTGTTGTCTCAGAGCGTGTTTATGAAGTGATTCACCCCGAGGAGGGAGAGCATTAAACTTATTTGAATATGTAACAGCCAGGTGATGAGCACTGGTCCCTACTCTGCGTTTAGGCAGCAGCTTAATGTTCAAGAAGGAGAGGTGACAGTCGGAGCAGAGGCTGTGAAGGGCACAGACAAGACAACAAACAGGCAAGGTGTGGCGAGGCAGAGGAAGGAGGTGGCTTCAGGAGAGCAATCGTGGCAGCAGCACGAGGAACGTGTAAGGTGCTGCCTTTGTGGGTCAGAACAGATGCAAACTGACTGGAAGCTGTGAACTGCAGCTGTGTGCATGAACAGGAATGACCGTGTCTTAGAGCTTAGACACATCACTCGTGGTGAGGTGACACAGCCCACTGAGGCAAGGATGGAGAGCCTGGCAGTGCTGTCTGTGCCTTCTGAGTAGCCTCAGCATAACTGAAAGAGTCCAAATTTTAGGTCCTTCTCAGTATCAATCCGAGCCCATAAAATCACTAAAAATTCTGAAAATTGAGGTGGGGGACTTGAACTAAATTTGAGAACACAACTGCCCAAAATCAAAATCCGTTCTGCTGCTCGAGAGCTCGAACAAAGGAACAAAAATGAGAAAGCTGAGGGAAGCAGAGGAATAAGGGAAAGGAAGGGGAGTGAGAAATACTTCAGTTACCTTAGTACTGTTTTTATGCTCATCCTGACAACCATTTTGGATAGCTCCTTCCTCTATGCTGACATCGCAGTGGGGAGCAAGGGTGGTACTACATGAAGGGCAAGGCTGCAATGAGACAAAAAAATTTTAGCCAGGAACCTTCTGGTGTCCTTGTAGTATTATGCAATTTGTAATTTGGTCCACTTGTATACTTGCAGCATGGTTAAAAGATAAACAAAGCTACAGAATGGGAAGCAGGGAGCAAAAATTGACTGGAACAGAATGCACCATTTCAAAAATAAATCACAGCTTTGCTGTTTACTGGAGCTGAATCTAACCCAGGAAAGCTTCACTAGTGCAAGATCACAGATATACTGTAATCGCTGCATACTGCACAGGACCTCCCCAAGAGGAGTAAAATGCTCTTTAGTAGGTGGAGTGCAATTTTCTCGTGTAAAAACTGCCTGCAAAGGGACCTGAATGGCATTAGGAGTGAAGACTTAGCACAAAATGCAGCAAAATCCAGAAAAAGCACGAAACAGTGTGATGCATTATGAGCAGTACAGGGAAATGGAAAGCAACAAATCTGAAACTAATAAAGGGAAATACTTTTTCATACAGAGCTCTAAGGCAGGGCAGTGGAGCTCAGGCTGTTTTATGTAGTTGAAGCCAAACACTCAGCAAATGTCACAGGGAACACGGAAAGCAAACCCATCGGGATTTGTACTAGTTCCAGGTTGTGCATTTTGGAAGCAACCTAAAATGTTGCACTTGAGCTTTTAAAACAAGCTAATTCTTTCGAGTTAAAATGTGATCTTCTTTAGGGCAGTTAAGCCCAGAATTGTGTCTTCCAAGTTCTTCGCTCTTTCCTCCAGTCCTGGCAGTGCAAAGGCAGGATCCTGCTCAGAGGATCCAGTGCTGGAGCCCTCGTGGCAACTCCCCTGCTCTGGAGATGGTCACTGCAACCAGGCTCACCAGAGGTTGCTGTTCATTCACCCCATGTTCATTTTAGCTGTTTTTTCTGGACTCAGAAGGGGCACATTCAAGTCTCTCTTGTCTGTCATTCTCCTGGTCCAAACCCACAACTTCTGCCTTCAGGTTCTCTCCCTGTTTCAGCGACCAGTGTGTTAAGTCTTTTCAGAACTGACTCTTCATCCAAAGCCCCTTTTCTATCTCTGCTGTCATGCCTGAAATTGAATCACCCAGGATGTTTAATTTTCAGGTGTTTCTCCCAGCCCACTCTCCCTGTGACTGCTGACCCACCTCACCACTCAGCAACACCTCTCAAAGGCTTTCATGAAGACCCTGAGCCTCCTCAGAAGCCAGCAGACCATCATATCTGCTGCTCCTCAGGGGCACATCCAGGCTGCTGCACTGAAATTACTCTGAGTTTCCTGACTGGCATCAGATAAGCAACTTACAGCCACTTCTGGACCTGCACAGCCTGAACAAATACCAGCACAGCTGAAGGAACTATGCAGCTGGTTCTCAAACGGTTGTGTTTAAAAATAATCCCGGACTAAATGCCAAGAATGTCTTGACCACTTTGTGGAAGGCATTATTAGATGGCTTGAAAAATAAACTGGCAGTGGGCTAACAAACCCTCTAAACTCCTAGAGGGTTAGTTAATAGATTTATCCACGGCAGAAGTCAGTTAACAGCAACAAAACCCAAACACCTCCAGTAATAAATAAAGAAAATACTCCCTGTTTGATCTTGCTAATAAATGAGGAAGGCCACCTCAAACACTCAGCTCCCGGGGTTAAACCAGGAGACAAAGGGCTCGGAAAAGCAGCCTGACCCTTGGGAAGAGGAGGAAGTCCCTCTGACTTTCCCCATGTGTTCAAGTCAACATCATTAAGTTGCTTCCCTACTGCAGGCACTCCCAGGGCTCCGTGTGCTGTGACCTCACTGCCATGAATAAAACATTAATGCACTTCCAGCAAACACCCAGACAAGCAAAAGGACTTTCTGTTTTCATACCAAGCAATGATTAAAACATTTTTACAACAGCTTATGATTCCCTGTCAAGTGAGGCATTTCATTAAAGATAACAGGGAAAATAAACTGATACCAAAACTGCTTAAGCAGGTTATAGTGTTTCCGTTCAAAAACCAGCTGCTATTATAGATTTACTTACTTATAGTTCTAGCCTCTGTCTTCACCATTTTAATTACATATATGCACTTTATTGATACCCACACTTCCTACAGTTTGCAGTTAAATGAACTGCAGAGACACCAGAGGAGGAAACACAATTCCTTTCGTGGATCAAGTACTGTTGCGTTCTCCCTCCTGACTTTCCTTTACATTTGTTCAAGCCCCAAATGTGAAAGTCATCCTTGGTATCCAATATGGCCACTTATTCCCTTTAAAGCAAAAATATTTCATCTTGCCTGTAATTTTGCCCCTCCTACTTAAGTCTCTTTTGCAGAGCTGGAGTCATCTCCTCCTACACTGACACTGTTTACAGCTTTGTATTTAAAACAGTCGCACATAAGTCATGATTCTTTTGCAAATTATTATCTCCAGACCCCACCAGGGAACTGCAGGCTTTAAAAAAAAAAAAACAGCCCACAAAACCCCAAAGGCTGTAAAAAAGAAACCCACTCCTTTTCAAAAATTGGGCATGATCTGTGATTAAACTGCAGTCATTCTTTGTGGACACTTTTTGATACATGTATTTATTTAAATCAAAAGAGGGCAAATTTGGATTAGATATTGGGAAGAAGATTTTTACAACAGGAGTGGTAAAAGGCACTAAAAAAGCCCTGGCACAGGTTGCCCAGAGAAGCTGTGGCTGCCCCACCCCTGGAAGTGTCCAAGGCCAGGTTGGACGGGGCTTGGAGCAACCTGGGCTAGGGGAAAATGTCCCTGCCCATGGCAGGGGTGGAAGGAGATGAGCTTTAAGGTCCTTCCAACCCAAACCATTCCATGATTCTGTGACTGTAACAGCAGAGAGAAGGCTGGTGCACCTCCACCCTTGTGCTGTGGAGCCTGGAATACCCGTACCATGCTGTGAGAGGCAAAGCCACTCTGCACTCCTGTGCTGCAACTACAGTCCCAGAACATGCTTTTAAGCCCGTGCTCAGCACTCACAGGATTGCTCCATCACTCCGTGGCATCCACCATATGGATGCTTATCAGACTCCAGGGAAACCTGGGCTGGATCACCCAGAACTCACTCCAGTGTCAGTGAATTGTGAGGCTGCTCCAGAAATCCCTGGCCAGACGAGCAGTGCTCAGGGTGATGAGTGAAACCAGGCAGCTACAAAGACAAACTCTCTGCAGTAGCTGTGCCACAACAGGGTATCCAAGGCAGCTCAAACTGAGCTGGCACTTGTCCGAGATGCTCCTCTCAGCAGCTTCTTTTAGCTTCTCCTTCCCTCACTCAGATCTCACAAGTCCCGCTGGCACTTCTGCACAGACCATCCCTAAGCATTTAAACACTTCAAGAGCCAGGAGCTGGACTTGGATGACCCTTGTGGGTCCCTTCCAACTGAGGATACTCTAAACAGCAATTAACACCATGCAACAGCCCCAGAGCAGCAAATCAGGGACTAGGCAGCAAACAAAGCCTGGTGGGGCAGCAACGTGCTCCACATCACTGGTGCAGCTGTACCTGCCCTTGTGGAGAGCAGGCACCCCATGTTTTAGAAAACACAGAGCTGACCCTTAACAACAGACTTCATTTTGGACCTGGATCATTTTAACAAGTGCCACTGGAAGTTTGTACATAACAAGTTTATCACACCCCAGCTGAAGGGGGGTCAGTCCTGTACTTTGCTGTAGTTTCAGGGTCCTCAGTCCCAGCCTCCTCTCTGTCTGACATTCCCAAGGCATCCTCACTGTCTCTCAGAACAGCACCCTCAGCTTCACTGCTTTGTTTCATCCCCCCTCTCTCCCTTCTGCTCCAGAGAGACAGCTCAGCAATGCTGCTCCACTTGGCATGTTCTTCCTTCTCTGCTTGAAATGAAGGAGTTTTTGCCCTCACTGTCACACCTGGACTTGTGCACGGCCACACAACACTGGGCAGCACTCACAGGGTCATTTGTGCAGCTCCCCACCCACTCTAAGATGTATTTTCCTGCCTTATTTGCTGGTGCTCTCACTGAAAGGTAAGAAGGAGATGGAAAGCTGGTGCCTGCAGAGTGCCAAATATATTCTTTCTTACCCAGGAGAAGGAATAGAAACGTATCACCAGCAACTTGGATGCTGTCAAACCACAGACAGTGCATATTTTGTGGAGGGATAAAGTTGGCTAGAGCTACCCTCTGCAGCTAAACAGGCCTGGCTTGCTCTCTAAGGAGCTCACTTGACTTTGGACAGTCCAGCTGATCTCACTGGTAATGCAGTGCCTTTACTGTAAAACACAAAACCAGGTGCAGAGGCAGAACAAAGGTGCCCTACTCATGCTCTCCTAATCCAGACAACAAACAAACAAGGAGTAAAAATGGAATAGCACAAAAATCATCCCCACATCAACTCCATCAGTTCAATCTCAAACTTGCATTGAAGGGATCCAGTCAGGACTGAACACACTGAAGTCCAAGGACAGGGACCCTGGTTCTGACATTTGTGCCCAGCTCAGGCAGCCCAGACTAAGGAATTCTTAGCACGAATGAAAAGAGAGAATAGACATCTGTTGTTTGGGAAATCTGTTCTGAGCTGGAAGATGGAGAGTAACAGCAAAGCTCTGAAGCAATACACATTGTTTCACAGATTTCCTTGTCAAGAGATCTTGGGAGAGGTGTGAACATAACAAAGTTTATCATTCCTCAGAGCTGAATCCACACAAATCACTGCTCTCAGCTCTAGATACAGGTTTCTAGAGCAAACAGATATAACAACGTCACAGCCTCTCAGAGCATTTTCTCCCACCAGACAAACAATCCCGTTATCTTTTTGCAGGGGTGTCTGCTAAACACTCATAAAAAGGCTCACAGGTACACAACCTGCATGACAGAGGAATGGCAGAAGCAGCAAAAGCAGAAAATCACAGATTTTCATAGCTGCATAAATTAGGGGTTTTTTCCCCCACATAAAATCAAAAAAGCAGCTCTGTCCTCTCAATCCTGAAATGTGAAAGGAAATACTTATTTGAAACCACCTTTAAAAAGTGCTCACCTTACTTCAGGGATTGCCTGTCATTTGGTGAGCAGAATTGTACTTGGTAATTTTTTTCCTCCCTCAAACTATGTTTTGTCACTTGATGTACATAAAAAAATACATACATACATACATATATATACACATGTAAAGCAGTGCATAAACAAGCCTGTAAGGTTTCCCCATCCCTGGTTTGACGTCTGTGGTGCTGGTCTTTGAGATTAGAACTCACCTTTGGTTTCTCCACCTGTTTGGGAGCCTCGGTGGAGTCTCTGGAGTTCTCGGCTGAGGACGATCCCGGTGTCCTGGCTCCATCTGTGGACTCCAAACCAGGAAGCAATGCCTGTGAGCAGCTGCAGTGGGGCTCCCTTACCCTCTGACCTGAGATCAGATAGGTCTTCAAACCTGCAGAAAACAGAAATGAACGGTCAGAGCTGCAGAAAGACAAAGGCAACACTCCTTTGGGCTTCTCAGATATAAAATACAGTGACTACCAAAGCACTGCCAAGGCTCGGGAATACAGCACACAGAAAAACACAGTGGCTGGGGAAAACAACCAGAAATAAAAAGATGTTGTGTGTGAAGTGGTGGCACGTAGGGTTACCCAAACCTGCTGCCCAGGCTCAAGGGGCGACTCGAACACACAGCAACAGCCAGGACCAAAATGCACTTTCTTTATTCCATTTTCACTCGTGTGCTTCTGAAAAACACAGCTAAGACCTTATGTATTCGCTTCCAAGTTGTAATGTGAGCTCTCACATTAACCCTTTACTTGTGGCAAGGATTTTGCAGCCTGGTTTTCACTGATATCTGTATTAATATTCTCCTTCTGAAAACCAGTATGCATTCCTGCACTTGCCAGGGAGTTGTCATGAACATCGCTTAGTGCTGGTAGCACACTGAGAAAGGAAATGGCATTTAAGTGCTAGAATTTCTGATGGGTTTTCATAGTTAGTGCAGACTTCACATTTTTAAAGAACAAAATCAATCTCCCTCTCTCGCACGTACGCCCACACACGCCCTCTGCAACTGGTGTATGAATTGAAGCATAATTGGAAAGCAGATCCAATATTAAAGGCCAGGCTGGCAAATAGCAGGTTGTATCAAGCTGAGCTGTATCAAAAACCTGTTCAAAAACTGAAAGCTTGGGATTTTGTGTAGCATATCACTTCTTCTACTTCCTTGAACTTTGCGTTGTGATGCTCTGGGTTATTTCTAGACACAAAGACTAAGAAGGAGCTGTTAAATCGCTGCTTTCTGAATTCAGAGGAGTTCTTCGTTCTTCTGTGGTGCCAGACCCCAGTGCCCTGTGGGATGCTGCCCCTGGCTCATGGGATGGCTGCTGGCTCCCATGTGGGCCAGCTCTGTGTCCCCTCCCTGCCCTGACACTTGTCACCCAGTTGCAGCCAGACGCGACTGTCACAGCATCGACCGCACCCGACTGCCTCTGTCCACGCTGGAAATAAATATGCCAAGTTGCAGCCTGTGCAAGAGGGCAGGTTTCTGGCTGTGTGATAAGGTCACTCTCTCATAACCTCTTCACAGACAGAAAACCATACTCTATAAAGCCCGGTTAGCTTTGTAGTGCACAACAGCGACCATCCTTCGGCCGTAACCTCTCCAATAAACGGATGTCAGGCACACCAACAGCAATTTTGCAGTTTCTCTGTCTATTCCAGTCGTATCCTCAACTCCTGAGCACTCCAACCATCACAGAACCCCACATCCATATCCACCATGTCCCCCTCAGCCTCCAAAGCTGCTGGGAAAGCTCTGCTGCTCTGAACTCCATCTCGCTCGCTCCGTCTTGGAGATGTTACCCCACAGCCAATCTTCATTTGTAAAGCATTTATTGCAGCACTTGGATTTTATTTGGCAGTGCTGCTTAATAAAATCCTGAGCTGCTGCTGCTGGTTTCCAGATGTCAGGCTCTGTCCTTCAAACTTCCATTGACGGGGGCCGTCGGTTGAGGAATTCACCACGATCAGCTTACAATTACATGTTCAGTGTGGTAAAAGTTGAAGCATTAACTTACTACTTCTATTTTTAAAAGCTACCTTAAAGCAAGGGGATTATTCCCCTAGTCCTATTACTCCTCCTTTATTTTTTTTTCCCTAAACAAACGTCTTTTCTTTGTTTATTGCATTTTTGAAAAGGCACTTTTTATGTCTCGCTGTGCCGTGCAGCAGAATTGTTTTGTCAATCTGTTGCAAGCAGTAAAATCACCTCCAGGTTGAGCTCCACACCGAGGAAAAAGGGAAAAGGCCACAGTAAATCAGACATTAAAGTGGGTTTGGGAAAGCAGAATCCACCACCTTGTCCCCTCCTTCCCTGGCAAACCCACCAGCCCACGGCCACACTGACAGCACCCACTCTGCCCCCCAGGCTTTAAAGTCGGCTGAAAGGGTTGGGTTTGGCACCAAGGACCCTAAAAATCTCTTCATTCCTTTCTCCTGCTCTCCAGCCCCTGCAGAAGGAGCGATACTCAGAAGGGGTCATTTGGAATGGGACAGAGAAAAGCCAATATCCTGCATGATCATAGCCCATGTTTTGTGTGGACCCAACAGGAGAGCAAAGAAGGGAAAAAAAGGTTATCTTTTTAAAGTTTTGGAAAATGAAGAGGTGTAAAAACCTTTCATCTTTACAGAACTTTACCAACCTGGCCTAACTCATAATTTGTTTGTCATTAAATCCTTCTTATGATAGGAAATTCAATTTGCTTCAGTATTCCTTGGAACTCTGTGACAACTTCCCCAGCAACTCCTACTCCGAATCTGAAATATTTCAGCATAAAACAGGGCCATTAATGGAGTAGAGCTGTAATGGTGTAACTCAGATGTATTATTTGGGAAGAGGATTCTTCCTCCTTCTACATTCCCCAGGGAATCAGTACAGTCAACACTGTCATTTTCCATACCAGTGGTGTGTGGAGTGTGGAAGAACATCCACACCACCGTGCTGCACGTTTAAATCAATTAAGTAACGTGGCAATAAGACATGAATAAGCAGAGGAGCTGATATTTTATTTGAAAGTGCAACTTTTGGTATGTGTTGCTGTGCAACCCAGTAACCCAAGACACGGCAAGGAAGGAAGCGTCACGAGGTGCTCCCAGTGCTATTTCTAAAGGCCAAGCTCAAGCTTTTACTCCCCCTTATTTATTCATTATATTTATTATTTATTAAAAGAATTCCCTGAAACGCAGCCTTCAAGTGGCTGATGGCAAATCTGTACTCTGGCAGGCTTTATCCTGAAATTCTGTTTTTTCCAGAGGTGGCTCTTGGAAACAAAGACAGGGAACAAGTTACAGCAGCCCACCCCCCCAACAACCTGATTTAATGTAGACGGTATTTTCTGCCCTGAAGAAAAAAAATGAGCTACATCACGAATGCCTGAGAAACACAAGTCATTTCCTTCACTGGACTTCAAGGTCTGAAAGCCTCTAAGTGTTACAAAGACTAACAGCTCCTGCACACTGAGCCAAAACACTCATTTCTTTAATTCAGCTCCTCTGAATATTAACGTGGCAGTGTTCATAAAGGACATTTTTGACAAAGTAACAACAGGTGAGATGCCCACTGTGGGTTTATTAGTCCTGAATTTTAAAAGAAATAGTAAATTTCTGCACTTGGCTCCCTTTGCTCAGTTTGTTTTTCTTTTATCAGGCATTTCTCTGAACTTAAGAAAAACAGAAAACCATCCCAACCACTAAAGAAATTCTCCTAACAACAACAACAACAAAACAATCTTATGCACACACTCACACACAAATTATTTTCTGCATGTACAAAAATAAACAAGAATATAAAAAAGGCCCTATAAAAACACCCCAGGCGGAATTCCAGCAGGTTTTGGTGGTGTGAGCCAAAGGGGAGTTCGGGAGCACAGGCAGAGGATGGGGCTCCCTCCTGCCCACCCCTGGGAACACTGGGATGGGCACAGGAGTGACTCCACCATCCCTGGCTGCAGCAGGAAAACCCTCTCAGGTGACTAGTGGGAAGCCACTTGCTGGGAAGGAACGAGGATAACGAAAGGAAAGATGTCCTGCTCCTTCAGGTCCTTAATTCAGTCATTTACTCCTTCCTTTCAGCTCATTTATCCTCAGACTTCAGCTCAGGAACTGCTGTTACGCCAATCTAATCCCATTTTTACATTAGGAAAGGACATCCCTCCATGCAGCTGCTAAAGATGGCAGAGTCTTCTCCTAAGGACAGGGGGGATTAACACAAATACCAATAAGCAATTCCTTGGCAAAATAACATTCAGGTTTCAATTTTTGATGCTTCACCTGCCTGGAACTGAAACTTTTTATCCCCCTGTTGACAGCAGACAGCAAAATTCCTTCTCTCTGGCAAACATACTGATGCTTCTCACATCTCTATCTAATGAAAGTCAAATGCTTTTGAAATCCTTTTCAGCATTGATTCGGACAGACACCAAAAAAAAATAGCAATATTTCAGTCATGGCCTTACTGATTCATTTAATAAAAATATAACCCCACTTTCGTTACACATCCCTGTTCCTCCCTCCGTGGATCACTTCCCCTGTTCAGTTGCAGTATGTGCAGTTGAACTAACAGGAGAGCTTGCTCTTTTGATTACATGCTTTCCAGTACCCGCCCTCTGTGCAAGGCAACAGTGACATTCCTCACCCCACTGTAACAAAATCCAAACTGTATTGATGACACCCCCTTTGTAATAATGCTGCTCCTTCCCCATTTATCTTTCCATCATTTCCTTCAGAGCCCCCGTGGTTTAGCCATTTAATCATCTCTTCCCGATAATTAGATTTACAGAACGACCTGAGCTCTGTTTTCACACCCCTCTACTTCTGCAGTGTCTCACCTCACAAAACTGGGATTTCCAAGAAAACCGTTTCCCTGTGAGAACCCCCCTGTGCCTGTCACTGCCAGGGCAGGGCAAAAGTCACTTTCCAGCTAGACAGTGATTTAATCTCCTGCTGCAGTCTGTGATGGGCAATGTTAACTCTCCACATCTCGTTTTATATGACTGATACAAGCAACCAGTGAGGTCAGAACAAGAGCTTTGCCGTTCAGGACTGGCTTGAGCTCCTTCCTGCACTGATGGGTAACTCAGTCCTGGTTGTGCTTCTCTGCAATCCATCAGCTCTTGCTTTCTCTTTTTGGAAAGGCAGGAGGAAAGTTTTCTCCACGCCTTTTAAAGACATCCTCTCTGCACTTTGTCAAAAATCTGGGAGCGTGAGTATTGATATTCAGGCACTGCCATTCCCAGGAAAGGAAACAGATACCTACAGTGGGGTTTCCTCACAAAACAAAAGATGTTGCCACACCACTTCATCAGACTCTGACCTGCTCTGTAAACTAAATTGTGAACTGTGATTTCTGGAATGTAACATGACAGCCAAATAATAATTAAAAAAACCACGAACACAAAAAAAATCCCCATACCCCACACAGAACCGACCCCCTCCCAAAGGTATTTACTTCTAATTGCAGTCTCTTTTTGGCTTCTCTCTAACTTTTCTGTGTTGGTTTTCTTTTTTTATATTTTGTCAAAGCTTAAATGATTTTTCAAGCACTAACCTGGTCTAACGTTCATGCCATACATAATACAGTGAATATCCTCAGCCTGGGAGATTTGGTATCCTTTGGGTCCAAGGTGCTGCTGAATCTAAAGATGATTTTCAGTAGCAAATACTCTTTGCCCCTTTAGGCACTGGAAGGTGCCTAATACAGATCATAATACACAACAGAGATCAACTGAAGCATCTTCAAAGTGGTACCCAGCACGCAGGCTGAAGGTGGTGCCAAGCCATGAGCAACTGTAAATGTAAATAAGGGTCGCTATTTATATAAAAATATTCTCTCCCTTATTCAACCTTTATTTGTCAAAAGGCTGTTACACCAAAAATAACTCAAGAAAGTTTTTCCCCTTAAAGCCTTAATGAATTTCACGATTAAAGGACTCGTGTGAGCAGACATGAAGAGAGAAGCAAAAGCTCAGAGGAACGTTACCTGGGCAACAAGACCCGGCCAATACAAACCAGGGGCTGTGACAACCCTGCAAAACACTTTCCAGTCACTGAACTGTCACAGCTGTGAGAGCAGAGACACTGCCCTGGTACCGACTCCTCATCACAGCCCCAAGAAGTCGCTCTGACTTTGCGGCTCAACTTTGAGTTTTGGCTTTCACACGTAAAGGCCTGGAGGTACGATTTTAATTTGAAGGAAGCAAGTGCACTCTAATTAGACTGTCTGGAGAGGAAGCACGTCAACAACTGGGGGGAAATATTTATCAATTTCTGCTTGAACCTCTGCAGCAGCCCAGCACTTGTGGGACTGTGCAGTGCCACTTTCCCAGATAAGTTAAACAGTTTTTTCTCAGAGAGGAGTAAAAATGTTTCCATGATCAGACAGCAAATACACATTTATTTCATTCTTTTAGAAAACATCCCCAGCTGGGGGGGCTCAGCCTGGAGAAAAGGAGGCTCAGGGGGTACCTTCTGGCTCTGCAACTCCCTGACAGGAGGGGGGAGCCAGAGGCAGGTCAGGCTCTGCTCCCAGGGAACAAAGGACAGAACAAGAGGAAACAGCCCAAGTTGTGCCAGTGGAGGTTTAAGTTGGACATCAGGAACAATTTCTTGATGGAAAGGGTTGTCAGGCACTGGAAAGGGCTGCCCAGGAAGGTGGTGGAGTCACCACCCCTGAAGGTGTCCAAGAAACAACTGGACATGGCACTTAGTATCTTGTTGACAAGGCGGTGATCAGTCACAGGTTGGACTCGATGATCTTGGAGGGCTTTTCCAACCTTAATGACTCTGTGATTCTGTGAATCACTTCTCCTTCAGACACAGCTTTCATCCCTCATCCCTCCTCCAGGCACAAAGGACCCACATCCCACCCCCAATCTCATCTCCAAACCCCAGCAGGAGAGGCTGGGGCTGCGAAGCCTGACGGGCACAGAGCTGCTCCCGGCAGAGAAGCACAGGCACAGCTGTCCTGCCCTGCACAGCCCCTTCCTCCTGTCCTCCCCACAATCAAAGCAACCTGGTCCCTGCATGCCAAAGCTTCAAGATATCTTCACACAAAACTAAGGAAGACTTTTATGTTCATAAACCCAATAACATGGGTTGATTTATAACCCCAATAAACGCCAACCAATTTCTACTCTTTCTGCATGAGGTATGGTTTGTGTGCCACATCACACACCACAGCGCTTTACTGACCATTTAAATATTATCAGACACAACCTGAAGACCCTCATATCATCCTATCTATCCCTCTTGGAAAACAGTGGTGGAAGCACCAGGAAAGGCAGGCATGACACATCCGACTGCTCATAGAATAACATGAAAAAAAATTCATGAGGGTTTTTCCTTTAAAGCCCTAAAAATACTCCTAAGAGTTGTATGTGAATCCCAGTTTCTTATCTCCAGATATTTCAGGGATATAGCTGGAAGCCAGAAGCACATCCCTGTCTTTTGTATCAGCGGGCAGTGTGTTGGTCACACTGCAGGACTGTGCAAGAGGACACTGGATGACTTCACAAGAAATAAAAGTAATTCTCCCCAACCTGCAAAGCAATGAAGCAAGTCCCATCCTCTAACCTGTAGAAACCACTTCCAGCTCAGTGCAAATAAAAGCACATAACTCAAAACACCTGGATTCCAACAAAATTTCCAGCCTACCTGGAATAGCACTTCAAATTAATGGAGCAACATTTCCTGTGGCTAAAATGAGAAAGGGAATTTCTGAGCCAATTCGCTATCTTAGGTCTCTGGAAAGCAGAAACAATGATAATAAGAAACAGAACTTTATAGACTGGAAAGACAAAAGAAACTACAAAAAAAACAAACCCTAAACCTATCCTCATAATCTCCAAAGAGCCAGAGAAACCAGAGGCATCTGAATTATGGAAAAACGCTGTTTTCCTTATGCGTCTTTTGTTTAGCAAAATAGTTACTTTTGATCAGCTAACAGACATCAGCAGGTTTGGAAAACGCTGATCAACAACACATGTGTAATTTTGGTACTCAGCATCTGCCAGTTTTAAATGGGAGTCCTGGACCCAAACCCACAATTTACATTTACAGCTAAACTGCAGAAATGAAGTTGCAGGCTGGTGGTCCATCCTCCTTCACTCTCTTGTTATCTTCTTACCTGGGCGAGATAAAATAACCCAACCAAACAAAAAACTGAGGGGAGAAAGGGCCTGGACAAATCCAGCACAGACATGCAACTCAAACACATCGGTCCAGCTGCCACTGCTGGCTCAGGAATATATTTACACATGTATTTTTAAACTCTCCTGGCAAATGAAAGAGGGGCTGAAGAGCGAGACCGATCCTTATCCCGGGGTTCACAACTGCCCGTGTTTACATTCCGCTCCAGCCGTGCCACGGACCGTGCAAACAGCAGATGAGCCTGTTCTCTGGAACGACTCTGGGCTTTGAACACATTTTTTTACCTCAATACAACTCACAGCTGGACACCTTAATAGGAAAGAAAAGCAAGTTTGAGGAAAGGTAAGCCTGGGATTTTGCAGTCCTGCCAGGGGCAAGAGTGTGCTCTGCAAGGGAAGCTTGAAGTCCCGCAAATTTAGTAACGTGCTGCAGAGCAAAGATTCTCTCTATCCTAAGGGTTCCTCACAAAACCTAAGAGGTATAGGATGTGCCTACATTTATAGCTAAAAATAGGGCCTAATTCCAGCTGTAGGATATTTGGGATTAACTGGTAAAGATACTGTCTGGCTTTTCCTGACACTGATCAACCCTCCTGTAAACCCTCGCAGTCTTGGTCATGAAAACAAATTCCACGATGCAATCACACGCCTGAAAAGGCATTTGCTCTTATTATATCGACATTATTTTTCCCATTTATTGACTATCCCTTTGCAATCCGTGTTAATTTTAGCACCTGGAAAGGACTAGGCGTGACGAGAGAAAATGAAATGTTTGAACAATGCAGCTGCCAAAACAAGAGCGACCCAAGCCCACGGGGGCACGGTGCTTGCAGGGGGTTCCAACTGCTTCAGAAACTATGATATTCCTAGCACACAACACCTTTTCTGAAAATACACTTAAAGAATAATGAATCAGAAGTTGAATTGAACTACGAATGCAGCCCATTTAGAAACTCAACATTTGCTTCATTGCTGGATTGGGAATGAGGGGCCAGCGCTGAAGAAACCGCAGAGGCGGAGGAGCAGATGGATGGAGCAGCAGGGATGGAAACCAAGAGCCTCAGTCCAGCACTGCCCAGCCCACTGGGGCACCCACTGCAAACTGGGAGCTGTGGGATGGAGAGGTGCAGGCTGTGGGTGTGGCTGCAGTGATCTAAAGCAGATGTAAATGTGTTTGGGATATGTTTTGGCAGGCTGAGGACTCTGCTCTTCGAGGAAAACGCTACGGCCACAACACTGCAAAAAGACTTTTGAAGACATTAAAGAGAGTCTTTTTCTTCCACTTTCGTGTTCAGGATGCAAACATGGGTTTGGAGTTTTCATGGCAGACAGGAAGGTACCTCAGAGCCCAAAACCAGACAGCCAAGGCCATAACCAAGCTCCTCCACTTGAACAAACTGAGGGCCACAGCTCAGCCCCTGGAGCTCCTCCATCACACACATCCATCACGTGCATCCCTGTCTGTACACTGAATTCCCGCTGCACAGGAGTCAGCAGGATGACAGAGCAAGCCTTTGGGAATAGCTTCCTGCACAGCCTCTTCAATCCAAGCTTTCGGGCAGGATCTGTCTGCGCTTCCCTGGTGAATTTGCACACGTGGGAAGTTCTGACATTCCACATCGCTCCCAGAGCGCAGCAATCCTTCAGGGATATGCAGAATATACTTCCAAAACATCCCTTTATTATAAACAAAAAAGTGTTTCCAACTTAAAGCTACATTTTAGTGTGGGAGGGAAATGAGAGATCTGAGAACTGGGCAAGGGATATCTCTAAGGCAAGGACTTCAAACAAGCTGTTTAAACAGCAGCCTCATAAACCAGAGATCTACGGACAGATAAGGATTTCTCAAGAATAATTCCACTGCTGTGGATGGGACAATTATACAAAGCCACGAACATTCCAGAAAGACATCATATATATATATATTACATTTTCTGCCCACTTAGGGCTGGCACACCTCAGGAACTACAGATGGCCGTGCCAGCCTCTGCTACATGCAGCTGGAATTAAAAAGTGAAAGACAGAGAGACTCCAAGTGCAAGTTTTCTCAGCTCCAGGCTCTGAGGAATGGGAAGTTGCTCATTTTAAACTAAAAAGGCGAGGCCAGGCTGAAAGCAGTTAGAAGCTTATTAGAAATCCCAGCCAGCAAAATTCCACTCGGGACCAGAAGATGCCACCTATCTTTTTGATTGATACTTTGGAATTGATGAATAACAAACATGCAGGATGGAGAAGAGGATTCCAATAAAAAACAATAGTCTGATGCAACTGGAGCCTGGTAACATGTGGCTCTCTGGACTAACACTTCTTAATAGAAACCAGACCCAATTTAAACAAGACTTTAGGAGCCTGTTTTGTTATACTAGTGCAATCTCTGTGTGTTGACAGGACTACAGTCAGGCAAATTCTTTCCCTCTTGCATAATGCAGGTAGCTGGATGTGACATGCTAAATCAGCATTTTGTTTAAACCAGGGCAATCCCGTGGACTGACACTGCCCTTGCTCTCAGCTGAGACTGCACCACACTCTGAGGACTCACAGCAAGGTAACCCCAAATCAGTTAAAAACCACGTGCAAAGCTGGTGGGCTCTGCACGAGGAACTTGTTTTGGTTGGTCGCTGCTAAAAACTTAGAGTTTAAAAGGTAAAATAAAAATCAAGTGTCATCCTGTCATCAGTAGTTTTTGATTTTTTTTTTCCCCCCAAGCAACTGATGAAATAATATTGAAAATGCTCAGCAAGCACCCACAGTTTAACTGATGGCAGAAATATTTCATCTCAGGCATCTCTGAGACCACATATAAGGAAACTGTAATTCATGTCTGTCTGGATAACCATCACATGCTGGTCAGAACGACCCTCCTCAGCTAAGCTTTCCTCAGTATTGGCCACCCCCAGGTGTCACTTGTCACCTCTTCCCACAAAATAAAGGCAATGGTCTGAGAAGGCAGGGCAGGGCTTCAGGAAATGCTGCTGCTCTGCTTCACTACCAACTCTGGCCAGCTTTGCTCCACGCACAAGGGCATCTTTATAAACATGATCCTCACATTCTCCAAGCAACCTTAAATACTTAAATGAAAAGAATAAGACAGAAATGTTCTCCAGGCAATGAGAATTGTTCTATGGTTCTATGAAATAGTATTTCTGGCTGTTCCTATGGGAATGTTTTATGAAATTTTACCGAATTACATTCGGTGTTGTTACTTTGAATAACACCTCTTAACTTGATTAAACTAACTCATACTTGGAGAACATAAAAGATTTGTCCTTAGGGGACCAAATTAAAAGAAATAAATCTGCATATTGTAGATAATTCCTGCACTAAAAATAAGAGGATATTAGGTTTTTAAAGTTACATCTCTGTATCAGTGTTCAAAGAAAAAGATCATCTGGGATCCCCAGCAGAGGAAGGACATGGACCTGTTGGAGAGAGTCCAGAGCAGGCCACCAAGCTATCAGAGAGATGGAGCAGCTTTGCTGGGAGGAAAGGCTGAGAGAGTCGGGATTGCTCAGCCTGCAGAAGAGAAGACTTCAGGGAGACCTGTTTGTGGCCTTCCAGGACCTGAAGGGGCTGACAAGAAAGATGGAGAGAGACTATTTACAAGGCCCTGGAGTGACAGGACAAGGAGGAATGGCTTCCCATGCCAGAGGGCAGGGATAGATGGGTTACTGGGAAGGAACTGTTGGCTGTGAGGGTGGGGAGGCCCCAGCACAGGTTGGCCAGAGAAGCTGTGGCTGCCCCAGCCCTGGAAGTTTTGGCCTTGGAGCTTGGAGCAACCTGGGCTAGTGGAAGGTGTCCCTGCCCATGGCAGGTTTGGGGAACAAGATGATCTTTAAGGTCCCAACCCAAACCATTCCATGATTCTATGGACATTTTTTCACCTATCACCAGAGCCTACCAGCACAGTATGAAGAATTAATGTTTGGATCAAATGCTTGTTAAGTACATTTTAGTGTTATTAAATCAGTTAATAATGGTATTTTTCCCCCATCCAAGCTCTGTTGCTCTTTGGTCAGAACTGTCAAATTACACAGTGAGCAAGCACAGCTTTGACAGATTAATGACATTAATGACAATTTGACAATAAATGCTGCTCATCAGAGGAGCCAGCATCAAGCCAGCACACTCCAACACGTGGGAAGCCAGCAATCCCCCCCAGGACAGCTGCAGGAATCAAGGGAGCATCAGAGTATTTACTTAAACAGGCTACAAGAAACCAGACAAATAGAGCAGTGAAGTTGCAGTGGTGAACTCAGTGATTTCCCAACTCCCCCAGCCCTGGGCCTTGTGCAATCCAAGCAGGCAGTTGTGATTCCAGGTAAGTTGTTATTCATAACTCACACACTGCTTGTTTACATGTGGTTGACAGTTTTAAATCGTTGCTAATTCAGAACTGAAAAATAAAGCTAATGCAAATAAAACTGCTGCAGGAGGCACTTCAGAATAGCAATATGTAGCAGTGGTATAAACACTGGCAAGGTGGTTAAGAAGAAACTCCCAAGAGCTGCCACCACCTCAATATCCATCACTGTACAGCTGTATTTTAACTGGCAAACTTCAACCACTGAGTATTTGCAGTGTTTCTAGCTCAAAATGAGATTAATTTGAGAGCCCCTGCTGAGAACAGCTACTGGCTGTTGTGTCTCCCCCAAGCAGAGGATCAGCTTTTCAGTTTATTTCCCCTCCTTAAGTAAAATACATAAAAAAACAATCCCTCCCCAAAATAGAAAGCATCTGAAAGTCGCAAAACAAGGTTAAAAAGGAAATATTTCCCGAGCTATGTTTACTCACACAGTGAAAACGTTTCTGAAATTCCTTCCATTTCCTCAGCGCACGGCACTGAGACAACCCCTGGTCCTCACACGACACATTAACTGTCCCCTTCCGCTTCCCAGAGCAGCCAGTTTTGGATCCCTGGTCAGATCCACAACACCCTTTCACCCAGGACATGGCATTAAACCCAGCATGGAGACCAACCAGGTGGCTCCTTGTGAGGGTTGGTGGCAGGACAGCACCCGCCACTCCATGGGAAGGATGCTGAGCTCTTGGCTAGTGAGGGACACGGGAAAAACACGGCCAGGCCTGGAAGAGTCTTGTCCAACAGCTGATTTGACTTCCAGTTGTTTTCAGCCTGTGATCCTCAGACTCTGGCCTCTAAGTGAGCCAAATCACCCACAGCCAGAGGAGTCTGCAAACCAGAGCAGCTTGAAAACCATCACAGCAAGGGACTGTACAATAGTGGAATGTTTTGGGTTGGAAGGGACTTTAAAGCCCATCTCATTCCAATGCCCTGCCATGGGCAGGGACACCTTCCACTATACCAGGTTGCTCCAAGTCCCATCCAACCTGGCCTTGATCTTCCAGGACATCTTCTACTGCCCTCTCCCATTGTATCACCCCAGTGGAGTTCGCTGCCTCTCTTATTATTAGATAACAACAGTGGTGGGCAAGAAGAGTGATGACACTCCCACCCCCAACTACAAGGAGAGAAAACAAATTCTCTGTCACGTGAGTAGCTGTTGAGGGTCTTCAGTCCATCCCTCAAAGCTCCCAGAATAGAGTAGCCAAGAACCTGGGTCAGGGGACTTCAGAGCCAACACAGGTATCTTGTGCCAAGCCTTAAGCCATGTGTGGTTACCCCAGGTAAGCCTGTGGTCCTGTGCACTCACTCCAAATGCTTTATCACTGTCCAAGTTAGCAACTTGTATTCACCAGATAAAATAACATGATACAGAACATACGTCATTAATTCTTTCACGTATCCAAAGGGTAAAACTACTCGATGAAATGAAGAGTGAGATTTGTCACTTGCTACTTAACGGATTTGCTTGATCGCCATTAGGTCATGTCACTAATGGGAATGACATTAAATAACACACAGCTAAATAAACATTCTCCACATGCAACTCCATAGGCTTGTCTGAAATGAGTTCATCCCCATACTCTGAGCAGCAAGTCTTTGCCCAGTGCTGATACTCAAACCTACTTTTACGAACAAGGGAGAGGCTAACACCAAGTTGAGAAGCAAGTAGAACTCTTTCAAGTGACATAAACCAGACATGGGTAAAATCAGCATTTCTGCTTTTCCAAGGTTTGAATATTCCATAAATCATCTATTATTATTCTCCACATTTGGCCCAATCCTGGCAGCTGCTTCATACCGGAGCAAGCCCCCAACAACCAGCTCCTCTGTCAGCTCATGGCCCAGATTTGATTTCTTCATCCTCTGCAAAAACATTCTCAGACTTTGTGCTAATAACTAGCTGATTACATTTCAAACCCTCGGGCTAAAAGTTATTACTGGGGAGTACAGGAATGTGTCTGGAATGCAAAAACAACCGGGGTGAAAAATCAGTGGGCTCTGAGCTGGTATAAATAGATAGTTCACTGTGGAAACTCATCTCCTCTCAAAAACCCAAGAACAAAGACCCACAATCTCCTCCAGTTAATCTACCAGAGAACTGACTCAGCCAAGCCTCTCAGCTCTTAGCAAAAGGCATCTCATATCTACAGAGATACAATATAAATAATGTTTCTGTTGTGTTTGCATGTTAAATAGACAATGACCCTGCCTAACGTGTTGATAAACTCATGCAAGAAACAGTAGTTTGGTGATATGCCAAATACCCCACATCTTCGAAAGAAAAGGGGGAAAAGTTACTCTCAAGGAAGTTTTCTTTATGGTGAAGTGATACCAGGTTTCTTGACAGAAAGCTTCTGTTATGAAAACTTACTTTGGGCCCAAGCAAATTGCTGCATCACCCTTCGCCTGGTAGTTCAAGCTGAGTATTAAACCAGGAGATCATCATGAGAGTCTGGTCTCTCTCTCTGCAGGCTCTGCAAAGGGTGTTAGAGCACACAGAGAGAGAGCAGCCCTGCAAGGGGCCCACCCAAAGAGCCCAGGGATCTATGGAAAGCAGGGGATCAGTCCCACCAGCTTAGTTTTTGGGGCTTTACCCTCTACCTGCCTAACTTACACCCCTTCTCATTTAGATGGGGAGTTAATCACTTCGAGGTGGAAAGGACATGAGGGAACGGAAAGATTTCAGATCTCCACAAGAAGATTTTTGTGAAAACTACTTATTTAACTGCAGCCATACCCTGTAGAAAAAAGCTTTAAAAAAAAAACCAACCTAAAAACTGAGAGTCAAGTGGAAGCACAGAAACAAAAGAAATACCCGCTTCCCCACCAAAACCCCCAAAAAATGGCTCTTGGCTATACTTAACAAACTGAAAGAAATCAAAGCAAGGCTAAGTATTTCCCCAACCTCTGTATTTGCATTTGTGCTGTTGTTGCTGTTTCCTGCAATAACTTGGTTAGAATTGGAAGAGGCAACTCCAAGGTCCCATTTCTCTGTACTTCTAATGAATCACTTGCCTAACGAAGTCTTTCATGACTTATTTGAAGATCCAAGCATTCAAAAACAAAATCCCTCAATGAAAAATGAAGCATTTTGTGGGATTACTCTTTCCCTGAGGTTAGGGATCAAGATTTCTGAGAAACACAATGAATCACAGTGGTTTTAGCTTACTCATCTTAAAAAGTGCGGTTTTTTAATCTGATAACAAGCAATTCCTTTTTTCTAAAGTATTTGAGAAACACTATGAACTTGTTTGAATGAGAAACACAATATGCTTTTGTTACCCTCACACTTGTATAAACTATTTTATGTAAAGGGAGGATTTCATAACCAACCTTTGACACTTTTTGGTGTCAAAACTGGGATAACCCATACAAGCTCTTGCTGCTTTAGAAGCCTGGCAGCTGCACACCTCAGAGATGCAAAGGAAGCTTCTAACCAGAAAAATTTACAATGTTGACATCACCCTTCAATTTGCAATGTCCTCCTTCCAGGAAACTGAAATTAAACAATCAACATTATGAGATTAAAGTCACTGATGCCATGAAATGCTTTTAAACAAAGTGCAGGACTTACAGGTGAGCTCACAGGTTAGTCAGCAACATCTTCCCTGTCACCAACGTCAAAACTTCTGTCCCACAAGGCCACATCTCAGTCTCCATATAATTTCTGTGTGCACTGAGGTCTCTGGTCTTTACAGACGTTTTGCCCTCCCAAGTTGTCATCTGACTGCACTTCACCTGTCCTGTTGCTCTTGCACACCCTCCTTCCTTAAACCAGCAATACACAAATTACAGATGAATTTGTGGTCAAAATAAAGAGCACCCTCCCACGTGATTAAATCTAAGTAGCTTTGTTAATAAACCTGTTCAATAAAAGTTTAATTTTTACTCTTTTCAGTAAGAAGTACATAGTGAAAATAATTTTTAATATAAAGGAAGGCACATCAGTGCTGTGGGTGTCACAGAGAGATTTTTGTCCCTTAAAAAGCATCACCTAAGGTTATCTTCAAAACACCAGGAAAATCAGAATTATAAGTATATTATGATAGATATAAATTCACAAATATACATTGCTAGTCCAGTGGGGTTTGTTCCACCTGGGATACCTCCATTCATGGCACTCAGGAAAACGAAGCTTCAGAATGAACAGCATTATCTTCCTGCAGAACACAAAATCCAACCTGAACCAAACTTTTTGTACTAAACCCATAATTCAGCAGCTTTTTTCCCAATTAGCTGTCTAGTCCAAGAAAGGACATTTTAATTTCTCATTGATCTGTGCCACTGGAATTTCATGCAAGAGTTTGCTTGGGAAACTCAGGAGCAGGAGCGGATAAACTTTCAACTGAGAAAGGAAATACTTCTCTAATAATTATTGGAAGGCTCCACTAAGTCACAGCCATCTACCCAAGGTATTACACAACAGCTGGGTGTCCTCTTTGCAGAACACAAAGATTATATAGACTATGGAATTCATACAGAATTACCTAGAAAGAATTTCTCATACGAAGCCTATACAATAGTTTTAATTTTCTTTATTTATGAAGCTGCTACAATCTTAAGGAGCGAGGTCTGGTTTTGAAAGGAGGTGTGCTTTACATCTTTTCTGTCAGAAGCTTAAAAGTTGTTTACTTTAGAGGAAAACTGATTATTTGAAGTCTGCTCTCCCATTAGCACCACAGCACAAGCAAAGCATTTGTCTTTCCAGCTGGACCTGATTGTGCACACACATCCAGGGTAGCTGCACTTTCTCTGCCAGGCAAACCAACAAGCACAGAAGCCTGAAGGTAAAAAATATAATAAAAAAATAAAAATGCAGCTGTGCTCACTGAAGCCTGAATGTGATCTTTTGGTGTGAAGCCTGTGCTGCTTTTAGATTGCCACTTTATCTGCTGGAGGGTACAGCAAGTTCAGGAAAAGATCTGCCAGCTCAAACGGGGAACTGCTGTGGGATCTATTGCAGTAGCTACGCTTTGCTCAAGACAACAACGTCTTGATTTTGGGAGTTCAACTGAGGGGCCCAGAACATCATCAGACATCAAGAAGGAGCTCACTAAGGAAAAAAAACCCACAGGATTTCAGGAAGACACAGAGTAGTTGTTGCAACATAAATACAAACACTGTGTACTGAGGTGAGGCCAAGCCCTTTTTAACCTGATGCACTAAAAGTGCTGGGAAGAGGCTGCTCCCAAAAGGGAAGAGTGTGAAATACAGAACCTGCCCTGAGAAACCAACCCTTGCAAAGGCTCCCGCTTCGATGTTTCTCTTTTCTGGGAAAAGAAACTTTGGGGACAACCTCTTCCTCTAGTCCCAAACAAAGAATCCACCGAGCTCCCCAAAGGCTCCTCCTTGTCTTTGTTATCAGTGGCAGAACGTGTGGCCAGAGCACACAGAAAGGGCCCTGATGGTCAGAAAAGAAATGCCCCTCTGGCTCCAGCAAACCCACGTGAGAATTCCCTGCTGTCCTGAGTGGGCTCAGCCCACCCTTTCGCTGTAGAGAAGAGCCACCAACTGCGGGATGAAGTTCTCCAGGTGCATTCTGGAACCTCTCCAATGTGAGAAACCAGGTTTCACCAAAACACACACTAAGGAAGGGCCCAAAAGGACAGCTGCTTTTGTCCTCACAAAGCAGCTGAAATCAGCCACACCATTTGCAGGAAGGAGACAGATTTCCCTCTCTCAGCCTCTTCCACTGTGCTTGTCTCCACAGGGATGTGTCACAGTGGCCGTGGAGATGAGTCCTCCCTGCTCGTGTCTCTCTCAACGTGAAAGCAAGGTTTGAAAGCAACGTTCAAGAGCAAGGTTTGGTGCTTCCCCCTCCCTGTTCTGCTGTGCTTTAGAAAATGTGAGGGCAGGGAGAAGACAGAGCCAGGCTCTTCTCCGAGGAGCGCAGAAGCAGGACCAACACACGGTGAGGACAAGTTACAGCGGGGGAGATGCCTAAAAACCAGCTCTCATTAATCTCTAGTGAGCATGAGTTTGGACAAGACACCTTCGGAGGTCCCTGAACAACCTGGTTATGCACAGGACACTACAGGAAAAGTTTGGTTTGCCTCAGAGATCTGCTGCCTGTTTGGTTTATATTGTCAGTGATCCAGTGGAAGAACACATAGGCAGGAGGGAGTTTTCCAAGTTTTCATCATATTTGACTTAAAAATTCCACTTCGTGCCCTAATTTTCACAAAGAAAGGTCACACTAGATGATTTCTTTCAATTCAGGTAAATATGAGTTCCTGTATAGTTTTCAGTTGAGATTTCAATATTTTTCCTTCAACATTCCTATTGCTATTTCTTCAGAAAAAGCAGATTAGAAATTCCCACTCTGCTCTCTGACTGAGGAATTTCCGCCATAACCTCACATGACCTTGGAAAACACTGACCATATATACTGAAGTTGTATTTATGCATTGAAAGCTTCGTAAAACACCTTGTGTGAGATGTTTATGTGAGGCAAGACCTTCTAAATCACTCCTGATCCACAGTGATAAACGAAATATCGAGTCCAGTTGTCGGAAGGAGAAAGACTCAAGGGGCGAACTGGTTCACCTGACTCAAAGCATGAAGGCCACAGCTGAAAATGCCAAAGGAGTTATTTACATGTTAAATGCCAAAGGAGTTATTTATATCCCTTTTCTCATTTAAATTTAAAGCAGGACAGCAGGACTGATATTGTGAGGTGCTAATGTTGTTGAAATGCAATAGGAATCAATAGCTTTTCCAGGAAAGGAAGACGAGCAGTTTCGAGTCTGCTTCACCTCTGCCAGAAGCAGCTTCAGCCACCTCCTGGATACTCAAACCCCAAATTATCTCCAACACCTTCCTTCTGCCAAATACACTAATTTTTCTCTCATCACCTAACAAGTCCCGAGCTCTCACGCTCTCCTGCAGCTCTTCCAATACAAGTTAACATAATGAATAAAAAATATGTGGCATATTGAATTAAAAATCTGGGAACAGCTCTCGCGGCTCTGGATCTGCCGTGCAGATTTGATTACTCCTGCACAGCGAGGCACAGCGTACTCGCACAGCCGCCTACTTCCCAGTTCAAGAGAACATGAAGCTCCTATCAAGCCTCACACTCCACGTTTCCAGGTTGAAGGAGAGTCCAGACCACAATTTAATGAAAAGTGACTCTGGTTCTCACTCTCCGTGTGCCTCTGTAAACTTCCCACTAAGGCCATGCATCAGCCTATTTTATTGGTAAACAACTGACTCTCTGTGCTTAAACTGCTTTCCTTTGGAAACTTGCAGAATTCTTGCGTGTTGTAGGGGGAAAGCAAAAAATCAAAAGGCAAGGAGAAAATGCAAACACAAACAGTGAAGACATGTAAAGCCTTCATGGCAAAATCCTTTCGGATTCCAACTCAATTGGAATATGGCAGCCTCGGAAATGATGGTTCTAAGCCACAAACAAGCCAGGGAATGTTTAGTAACCCCAGGCAAAAATCCCCTGGTCTCTGCAGCAGCACAGCTCCAGCCTGAAGCTCTCTATCTATTTATAGACTTGGGGCACATATCACCACAATAGCTGATTGTGCTTTGCAGCTGTTTTGTATATCTAGAAGGGCAGGAAAGAACAGGCTGCACTTTGATCTTGCCCTTTTTTGGAGTGAAAACAACAACAACAACAAAAAAAAGGCCATTTGGAAGGACTCAATATTGTGGACTCACAAGGGTCCAGGCTCCCAAAGCCACAGCTTACACGAGGCGTGGAGCACTCCCAGCAACATGTCCAATTGTTTCCTGGGATTATAAATCCAGGCTGCAGACAATATTTATTCTAGAAGCACGCAAACCATTTCACCTTGCATGAAAACATATGTCAAATCTAATTATAGGAGTCTTTACTCCCCAGAGCATCTGTTGAATGATTCACACAGAAAATTAAGATTCAAACCTGAATGCAACTGCATCATTAAATTAGCACCGCAATTAAAGAAATTAAGTATTTGCTCAAGATAACATTGTGTGATGAGAATTAACTACGGAGAACCTGTAAGGTGGGTTGGGATTAAAGCTTTATAAATTATACAAATGCATCAGAGGTAGTGCTGCTAAAGGCAGAAATACGTATTATTCACACAGTCAAAGGAGTGATCCCTGGCTTAGGAAGGGAACTGGTCCTTCCTGAGCTCTGGATTAGGAAGGATCTATTGTCCACGATGTGTATCCCTCCAGCATTCAAGCAGTTGGATGATGGGCAGCACTATGAGGAGAAAAGGCTTACTTTTTTTAGCACCAGAAAGGAAATAAGCCAAGAGCAAGCACCTTCAGAGACCTGCTCGTACCACATCCAGTCTCCCTGAAGAACATTTCTGATCAATTACGGACAGGATTTACAAACTGCAATAAAAGGTAAAATGGGGTATAAATGTAGTGCTTACAGATACTACTGAAATGAACTTGAGTAACTTGTTTCCAAACAGCCACGTGAACTGAAGAACGTGAACATGTTTAAAAAGCAGCAATGGAGTCTGTGGAAGGGATTAAAAAAAATAAAAGCACATCAGAGGGACACAGAAGGTTAAAAGAGCTTGTGGTGAGCCCAGTAGTGGGACAGGAGTGGTGAAAGGCTGAGGGAACTGGGATTGCTCAGCCTGGAGAAGAGAAAGCTCAGGGATGACCTAACTGTGGCCTTCCAGACCTGAAAGGAGACAACAGAAAAGATGGAGAGAGGCTGTTTACATGGGTGACAGGACAAAGGGGGAATGGCTTCCCACTGACACAGGGCAGGGTTATAGATGGGAGAAATCCTTCCCTGTGAGGGTGGGGAGGCCCTGGCACAGGTTGCCCAGAGAAGCTGTGGCTGCCCCATCCCT
>JAWWES010000035.1:2113980-2186894 GCA_035583135.1 Lophotriccus pileatus | reverse complement strand
GAAGTGTCCAAGGCCAGGTTGGACGGGGCTTGGAGCAACCTGGGCTGGTGGAAGGTGTCCCTGCCCAGGGCAGGGGTCGAATGGGATGAGCTTTAAGGTCCCCTCGAACCCAAACCATCCTGGGACTCTGATTATCCCCCCACAGTGAGCCTGGGTGTTTCCCTGCTGCACAGTGGGCTGCAGGGCAACCCTGCACTTCCACATTTCCCAAATGTTGATTCAGGAACGTCAGGGAGAACAAATAAACAAATTATAGAATTAGGGAGATGGAAAAGTAGCAGTAGGCTGCGAGAAATGCAGCTGATCAAATGGAGGAGAGAACAGATTTAAGAGGAAAGTTGGCAAGATCAGCTTTCGTTGAGTGCTAAATGGCCTCCTAATTATCAGTCTTGCACCATCAGCACAGCACATGTGATCATTCAGAACAAAGCTTTTGCACTTTTAAATACCTAAGATAGGACGCTGAACAGTACTTTGTAAAACCTCATTTTGAAAGAAAATATTTAGGTACATCCCTATCCTGAATACCAATTTATCTCTGTTGTGTCCTTTATCTATCTTGTTTATTTAAACCAAAATTCACAGGGATGGAGAGGTTATTATTTCATTTCTAGAGCACTTGAGAGAATGTTCTTGATTTTCATTAGCACTGTTATATAATTATCTATTAGTTTAGGAACTAATACATAATTAATAACTTACTAGATAAATTATTTATACTGGTGCAATAATAAAAATGTTACTAGACCACCCTGAGCAGGGATATGAGAGTTGAAGAGGAACTATTTATTGCTAAGTATATATAATGATATTTCACCCAGTAAATTAAATAAAACCCATCAAGAGAAAGCAGAAGCTGACAAAGACACCAGGAGCATCTACAGAGACTGTGAAAATGAACATTTACAACTAGAGATGCCCCTGACAAAGTTATTAACCTGGTCCAAGCAACATTTCTGAAAAGTAAGGAATATCCTGAAAGGCTTCAGTGTATCCTAATCCTGCAGGGCAATCCAAGACTAAATTTTTACAATTCAAACTCATTATTTGAAGAGCTGGAAAAGCTGAAATTTAGAAAGATCTCTCACATTATTCCCATTTTCAAAAACTTTAAGTAAAAGCACGTTTTACACACAAAACACAAGCTTTCCTAAGCAGATTTAGCTCCAGTTATCAGTGGAATTCCAGATACCTGTCACCACAGTAACTCCTTGCAGGGAGGATGGGACCATGTCAGAGACGTATCTGTGACCACTCTGAGATCCACTTTCCAAAACAGAAATGCAGTTTTCAGAAAACGTTCCTATTTTAACGAGCCATGGTGCACACTAACAGAGCCCGAGAAATAGTTTTACAACTGAAACATTACACACAGTTACCGCTATTTATACTTCAATATGTCAGCCTTAAATATTTACTTTTCCACTCACTTGGTTTACATGGTGTGCCAGCAGAGCACTTTCTTCCATCATTTCAAGAGCTTATAGAAACTCAAAATTATCAGAGCAATGCAGGAGATATTATAAAATAACTCAAATTAAGTGGTGAGGCAAAACGTATTTGCTACTTTTTGATGCAAAATTTAATTTCATGCCAAGATGCACGATTTTTTACCAATAATTAGACGCTTTGCATTATTGGTCCTGATTAAAAAAAAAAAAAAAAAAAAGGACTTTTTTAAAAAAAGCTTTTCAAAAAAACTGGTTTGGACTTTAAATCTCTAACCAGGCTTTACATCTCTACATGGAGACCACTCATCAGCTGGCAGCATTACATTGTTCCCCTGCCCTAGGGGCTCTGAGAAGCCAAGGAGTAAGTTCGAAGTAAATGTTTAGAGGTTTTGAGCTGCACATCACACAGCTGGACCAGCAGTTACTAACATTTTTCCCAGAAAGCAAACAGGCTGGGCAGCTGTATTTTGACAAGCAATGTTGTTTCCTTTTATGGCCCACACTTGGTGGCTGTGGTCTGCGGGGGGAAGGCAGCGGGAAGCGCCCCGGGCTTCATCCGACGGCACCGATGCTGACCCTGGGCAAGCTGTTCTTCCCATAGTCACCCCGATGATTCCCTTCCTAGCCCTCACTTATTTAAGTGCAGAAGAGGTGCTCCAGAGAGGATATTGTGTTATTTACTTTCCATTTGGCTCTATTTTAAGTCCCATAAGCCCCAGAGTTTAAACAAAGTACTTGGATCGAAAAACGTTTACCGGCGCTTCCGAGCCCACCGGGTTTGGGCTCATCTCCCACAGAGGAACCAAGACAGGGCTCAGCTACTCTGCCACTTGCTTTTCCATTTGTATATCTAGATTTTTGTGTCATCAGAACTAGCTAAAAGGGGTTTTGAAGAACCAATGGCCTGGAGATTCACTGCTGGTTCATCAACACTGAGATTGCACAACGTCCCAGATCACAGTCCATATAAAATCAAAGTGATGACTGTGACCGTTTCCAATCGAGCTTTTGGCTGTTTCTTTGGGAATTCTGTCCTGATGGGCATATTAATGGAACAACTGCAAGGAAGAAAACAAGAGAGCCAAGGATGTGGGAAACCTCTGCAGCAGATGAGCTGCAGACAGACAAGGAGCACCTGTCCAGGAGCAGACAGATCTAAACCTACCCTGGTTTCTAAACCTACCCTGGCTACTCACCCCCATTACTTCACTTACTCCCTTTGATTCAGCTTTTCACTCCCTCAGTTGAACTAAACACCGAACCAGCCCTTTCTTGTGGCTTTAATCTCAGAGAGGAAACCTGGAATAAAGGACTGGGAGGAACGAAAGGGAACAGGGAGAAGTAAGAAGCTGGAGGCATGGAAGGAAAATATTTCTATAAAGAAGATAAAACAAGTTTTCCAAACGGCAACTGGAAATGCAACAATTCTAACAGACATGGAGAGGGAAAGGCCAAGAGGTCACGGCTGAACACTGCCTGCATCATGTTGCAAACAGCAAAGCCTCGTTACCTCCCTGACTTAAAAGTCCTTATCTAACTTTTGCCCTTTCCTAAAACAAAGCAAAACTGACATTTTGGATGAAGGTAAACTCCCAGCAGCCCTTCACAACCACTGGACCAGCAGAAAGAACCAGCCTCTTAAACTGGATGCACTTTCCCTTTGGATCCTTAATTTAATTTCAATAAGAGTTACACTAATGAGAGGGGGAGAAGCAGTAAAGGAAGGGATAAATCCGAGTGCAAGTGAGCAGCAGGAATGCAGGGATACAGCTGAGGAGCAGTGACAGCAAGCCTGGAGGTGGGTCTGTAGGGATGTAGGTTTGCTGGGCAGTTACTTGCATAAGCTTTATGGGCATGGGAAAACTGCAGAGGTTGTCAGGAAACACTTAACCTCCTGTAATGGAAAATCCTGGGGAGAAACACATCCTGGCCACCGCCAGCACCGGCTGAGCCCCAGCCTGGTAGGGATTCTCTTGTCCTCCAGCAAAAAATGTCCAACTCCAGCAATTCTGGAAAAACTGAGTTTGGAAAGCAGATGGAGAAATTGAAAAACTCATCTTCTTTCTGTCAAAAGCCCAGAGAAGCTGTGGCTGCCCCATCCCTGCAAGTGCCCAAGGCCACGTTGGACGAGGCTTGGAGCAACCTGGGATAGTGGAAGGGGGTGGAACGAGATGGGCTTTAATGTCCCTTCCAACCCAAACCATCCTGCGATTCCACAATTCTGTGAGAAGGCAGGATTTAGATTACTGGAATAAACCTCAGTAAATCAACTGCACTGATCCCACACGAGTGGGAGACTGGAGAAACAGGCCCCCAGTTCTCCCTGGTGTTGGGTCAAGGGTTGGACTCGATGATGTCAGAGGTCTTGTCCAACCCAGCTGATGCTGCGTGTGATTCTGTGATTCTTGGGAATGTCCCGTATTGTACCAAGGAAGGGCTTCAAACTGCCCAACACTCACTGAGACAAGTGAAATATATTTATACTTAGCTTTTTTCGCCCAATTTAGAACTCTGTTTCCACAACCTGTCAATGCAGAGATCAAAATGAGTGAGGGACACGGCTCCCACTGTAATTTTTAACTGCAAATTAAAGGCAAGGCATGGGCTGGAGAAGCTCAGGGCTTGTGAAAGTTCAGTGTTGTAGAAACTGTTTGAATTGTAAGGAGGTTATAACGGGAAATTTAAATAATTCGATCTGGCACTGCTGCATCAGGCTTGAACGAAACCAAATAAAAGACTCGAGTTCCCAGAGAGAACAAATTATTGAGGGAACTGGATACAAATATACACTGGCAGCCTTTGGTAACAAACACAGCCCGGTGAGATTTAGTAAGAAAATCAAAGAGATATAAAAATTAATAAAACACATCCTTGGGAAAGAGCCCACATAAAAATTAATCTGAAAAATATAATCCCCTAAAACTTGATGAGACCCTTAAAAATTAGTACTTCAAGGCAACAATCGTCCCAATTAGGAAAAGAAACATAATTGATTAAAAAAAAAACCCACAACAAAACAACACCCTCCCAAAGCCAAAAACAAAATAAAACCACCACCAAAAAAACCCCAGCACCATAAAACCCCAAACTGTGGAGAGGGAGGGAAGACAGTCTCAAGTTTTCAGAACCTAAAAACAGCCCTTGAGGTGCTCCTCCCCCGAGGATATTTTCATCTTAGTCACGTGGCTTTTTCAAAGGTATTTTTATTTAGTCTCCCTGTAGATAAGTGCAAGGAGAAGAGCTGCTAACATGGTACTAAATTAATGATTTCATGGCTGACCTCGTGGCTGAGGGAGGCATTAAGTCTGAAATATTACCAATAAAACCATCAGGGCTCAGTGACCTCAGAGAACATTCTCACATGCATAGACTGTTTCCATCACTTGCCAATTTTGTCTCAATCACAAAAAATCAAGTTTATTTTCTCATTCTTTGATATTTACCTGCTTATTGAGAAGCCCATATGATTGTACAGGTAGGTAAGAAAAGAATTCAAACAAGAAGAGAAAATATTTGAGAATGTCTCATGGCACACAAGTGTTCCTCTTTACACAAAGAGGAAATGGTTCTTTTACTACTGTGGCTCATATTTTCCCCCAAATCACCTGTTTTTTGGCTTTCATCTTGCCACATGCCACATAAATTTGGAAAATACACAGAAAGAACAGCTCACACAACAACCTTCCCAAACAGCTGTGTCTGGTTTCTGCAAGTTTAGACAGCACGAGTGAAGTACCCAGTTAAACAGCCCTGGAAATGTTATGGCAGGGCGTGCAAAGCAGAGCAGAATAAATTCCAACAGCAAAGACATCTGTAATCACAAAAACTTATCACACAAAGTGTACCCACAACTGAAGCAGCTCCAGAGCAGGAATCACCGCGCTGGAATTGGATTGGGCTGGCCAAAGGAAAAGGGATAAGCTCAGGAGGAGAAGACAGAACAGGCAGATGTGCTCCTGCACGGGGCACCACTGACCTGGGCTGTCACATCTGCTGGAAAGAGATAGGCAGCTTCTGTCCTGGCATTTGGAAAGGCTGCAGCATCCAAAGGTTTTCACATCAAAAGCAAAACACCACAGCCCCCAAAAAGTGAGTCTGCAACGTACTTTTTCAGTTCTGAACTAACTGAATGGATGTATTTATTTATATGCTTACACATGTGCATATAAAAGGTAAAAATTGATATCATTAGGTGTTGGATTTTTACCAGTGGGAAAAGTTTTGGCAAAGAAAGCAGAGACAGGGAGAGAGGGAGCGGAGGGACATCAACCCTCTGAAGCCCCTTGCTCTGCTCAGCTGTCATCAGAGGGTAGGGCAAGTGCACAAGCATCTGTTAAACAGCACATTTCCCTTCCAGAAATGGGTCCCACAATATCAACATGTTTCTTGCCCCCTGCGTGGGCAAACCTGCATCTCTGCACCCTTGTGCTCCTCAGAGAACACCCCACTGGGATGGGCCACCGACACTGCTGCACACTGAACTTCCATGGAAAGGAAAGGCACAGCTCCAGCATCACATCACTACTCCATGTAGCTTTCGATGGTAACAAAGACCATCTCTATCCACTTCAACCTGAGCAGTTCTCTTTCATTCCATGTCCTGGGCAAGTCAGACAATTCACAACACAACAAAAAAAACAACCCCAACTCAAACCAACAACCTCAGTAAACCAGCCCAGCTCTACACCAAATTATTCAAATTATTCAAAAAGAAGATTAAAATTCTTGTAATGCCATCCTGCTGAAACACGGCGTCGTTATTTCCAGCCGAGCTGTTACCCGGCTTTGGAGACCTCCTGGGAGGTGGGGAGTTCCCTTCCCAGAAGTGCCAAGTGCTGAAGCTCAAAGGGATGTTGACTGCTCCAGACCTCACCTGCTCCAAGGCCGGACTCCCAAAGGTGTTCCCCCAGCGTTCCTTGACTCCTGCTGGAGGTGTTGGTGTCCCCTGCACATTTGGTTCGCATCTTTTTAGATGACGTTTCTTCCATTACTGAAACAAGTGCTGAGATTTAAGGACCAGACAAAGAAACGTTCCACAAAAAGTAGTTTCCTGCAGATTTCAGCTTCTTGTAATCTCCTCCCTTGCACTGTCACCCAACGTCCCTCTGATTTCCACGTTCCCGCTGCCTCCCAGTTTTTCCAAATACCAGCACAAAATTCCTCTCTGATTTACTTCTCGAAGATACAAGCTAATGGGTAATTAAAAATACAAAAGATAACTTAGGAATAACTGTTTTCCTTTAACAGCTTCCGTCCCATTAAAGTATTTTGCTGTTATAATGCCTACAGGGATTATCTGCAGTTGCAAGAGAACAATGAAAACAAACACCGAAAAATTATCTAAATAAGCCACAATATTTTGAGAAGAGCTATCAGGGTGCTGTTGGACCTTGGAAACTTGCACCAAAACATGTGAGATATTGCTCAGAAGTCAGTTTTGCTCTTCAGTTCTATGGTTAGAAACCATAATAACACCAATGGCTGCAATACTGCTTTTTCTCTTTTACATCAGCAAATTGCATTGGTAACACTATTACAGCTCCCAGTGCAAAGTCCATCACTGCCTCCACTTGTTTATGCTTTCAAACTATTAGCAAACAAATATGAAAGTAAATAAAAAGGGGGGAATAAACTACAGCATTAACATATGATCAACTACATGAAACTGTAAATAAAAATACAGAGTCATTTTTAATGGGGGGGACAACAACTACTGCTAAGTTTGTTTATAAAGGAGTCTGGTTCTCTTCCAAGTTTCACGTTCCAGCCTGAAAATAACTTCTAAAAACAGCTGTCAGGTTTTTTTTTGGGAGGAGGGAGAATGATCTACCAGCAAATACGACCTTTCTTTAGAGCACACAAGTTATCGTGGGTAGTGGCTTGGGCTTCACTGAGAAAATTCCACTCCTCTGTGGCCCCTAAAATCTGCGATCTACAAGGAAAAAGAGCATCCAGAGAGAAAAACTAACCTTCCTGGAGAGCTCATGAAACAGAGAGACGCCACTGTCTCCATGCTCTGAGACCATGGGAATTAATCATCTCCCACCGGGCCAAAAACCAACTGTTCACTTTCCTTTCACTTCAGGTCTTCTAAACTCCCAATTTCTCCACACATGGGGACACGTCCACAACAGAAGCACTCACTTAAACAGCTGTGGCAAGCAGTCTCTGTATCCAAACAGTCGAATATTAGCTGGATATACTTACTGAAATCAACCGCTCCTACACCTGGCACAGGTAGAGGCTCCTCCACGTTTTAAAAGTCTTGGAATTTACTTTGGGGAGTGCAAAATAATATAAAGCATCTTAGATTTACTGTTGCTGCTGCTGCAGTATGCTCTTTCCATCTCCAATATCCCAAAAGCCTAAACTGTGGTCAGTGAAGCAGCACAAATCACCCCAGAGGTAAGGCGGCAGCAGCAAACTTTAGATCGTTAAAGAATCACTTCCAAAAAAATGTCACTTAAACCCCCTCTCTCTCTCTCTCTCTTCTAGAACAAGCATAACATTGCATAAGAAAGATAAATCGTTATCTGTTTTTTATTAAAGAAAAAAACCCAACTTACTGACAAATATTGTTTCTAATGCTGCTGTGCTGACCTTGCAATCCTTCATCCTGTTTTTGGAACAACCATGCCAGGTATCCCCACGGTCCCCCTTCTCTTCTCATTCTAATGTCTGAGTGCAGGTTTAACTTTTCAGGACTGCAAATTATTTTATGAAGGCCACAGCAAAAAAGTAAAATTCTCCCCTATATTTCCCCTTATTTCAACGTGGGGTGAAAAACGCTAAAGGTAGAAAATGCGGAACTGTGATGGGATGTGAGAAGATATTCCCATCTCAGCACAAAACGAGTATTTGCAGAAAACAGTGACCAAGCCAGACACCATGTCCCATGGAACAATAATCCTATTTTTACCTACTCACTATTTAGTCTGTTTAACTCTCCTCCAGCAGCAAGCACCTGAATTTCTGCAGAAACCTCAAAATCAGCATTTTGGGAATCACTGTCACCGAAACACTTAGCACAGTTTCTTATCAATAAATGAGCTCATGCCCCTGCCTCAGCACTTCATATCCCTCCTCTGACCACAAAGACAATTTAGAAGTGAACACATGTGTGACCCCTTGGTATTTAAAGCCGGTTTTAGGAACCCCACAGTAGAATGTAGAGTAGAACTCTCAGTTACAGCAACGCTTCGTGGCCACATCTTTGTCTGGTAAAGCTTCACATTCAAAAAACCTCACATTAGCAACAGGCAAACCTCACAGAGCAGGAAACTGAAGTAGGGTATTCCTGAGGTTTGTCAGAGGAGGCAGGAGCACCAAAAATCACAAACACCGAGATCCCCCTGACAACACCTCGAACTGGAGTTCCACTGGGGAGGACCCACCCGCTCTGGCAGGTTATTGAAGGGGCACGGCCGAAAAATGATACATTCAGACAGTCAAATACCCAGAGAAAGGCTTTGTAGGAATGGGCTCCACAGGTAAAAATCAGGAAGTTTATTCATTAGGAAAATGAGAGTTTTCTAAGCAGGCACTTGGCTCACTCTCACCTCAGTACCCAGGTACAAGTAACACCTTTAATGCACACAAGTTACTCAAATGCCTGGTGATCTTTCCAGTCCCTGTACTGTGCCCATGTGGTAGATTTTTATCGCCTGACAAGGGAGACAGTAAATACTAGAGAGTAAAATTTCATCCCCCTGTGTTACAGTTCAACTATATATTAGTATAGGAATATCTAAATGTACACAAATCAAGAAATTCAGTTGAGGCTTTCTTGAAAGCAAAAGGGTTTTTTCTTCAATTTAGGGGAGAGGGCAAAGTCACATCAGAAAAATAAAAAGGTTAGAAAATGAGAACTATTTCTTTGTCCTGCAAGGTTCTAACAGGCTCAGCACCTGAGAGCCCAGGTAGCAGCACAGGCTGCTTAATTAATTCAGTACTGCTTCTTGTCCAAGTACCACCTCAGTAAATTAAGATCAAAGGATGAACCCTTTCAACAATCATGTAATACCAGCTACATTTCACGGGTTCATTTTCCATAAGATTGTCCTCCAATAGTCACTGCAACAGAGCTGTAATTTTATATATGCACTGGAAGGTCAATAAAAACTCTCATAAATACTGCTGGCCATCCTTCTTCTGAGCTCAGAGTCTTTACAGCTGGAACTCTGTGTTCACTGCCCAGAGAAGCTGTGGCTGCCCCTTCCCTAGAGGTTTTAAGGCCAGGTTGGATGGGCTTGGAACAAGCTGGGCTAGTAGGAGCTGCCCCTGCCCAAGGCAAGGCAGCGGGATGGGTTAAGCTTTAAGGTCCTTTCCAACCCAAACCATTCCCTGATTCTCTGATTTTATACTGAATCACCTAAAACCAGCAGCAAACACTCTGAGAACACCATTTTGCTTTACTTGCATTTGTGGGAGTCACTGGCTGCCTTTAAAGTTGTCTTATTTAGATAAGCTATAGGCAGGCTCAATGTAAACCAAACACGGTTCCTGACTGGAGTGTTGTGTGTTTTCCTCACCCAGGCTGTTGTGTTACCATAATGTCCCAAAGATCACATTTAACACACACACACAATCACATTATTTCCACAAATCAATAACTCTGCTGTTAAAAGCAACTGGCTCTTCTTTGAAATGACACAATTATAAATGCAAACTTTAACAACTGCCATTTGAATTCAAAGGATTTAGTGTTTAAAAAGCTGCCCCAAACGCTGGTGGGTCATGGTCCAACTCCTGAGCTTACTAAGCAGTGCAAGAATTACCAAATCCTCTGCTCCAAAAGGGTTAGATAAATAACACACCGTCAGCATAATCCAACTGCAAAGCCTGGGCTGTTACAGCAGCAGCAGAACTCACACTAATTTATGACCATCTTGGCTGCACACTCGGTTATGGCTGATATTAGGCTCATACAACTCAAACCATAATCTAAATCCCAAAATACATCTGTAATACAGTTCATTCCAGTGTTTTGCAAATACCCTGCTTCACAGAAGCACTGGTGAGGGTGGGAGCCGAGCAAGGCAGATATCCTAACTTGGAAAAACAAAATCCTAATCTAAATTTTAAGGCAACTTCCAACTTTGTCACCTCCTGAAATCTTGGAAAGAATTAAATGCATAACAGATGTACTCCATTTTAAATATAGCCACATCACGCACACGTTTTTTTCAGAAAACACTGTGCCTGCTCAAAAAATGCCTTCCCGTATGGGCTGATTCACTGTCAGCACCCCATCACGGACACAAACCAGCCCTGACTCCAGAATAGCAAAGAGCCACGGCCAAGCTGCCTCTGTCCCTGAGCAGGGTAAGCACCACAGCACCGTGCTCATCCTAGAGCTTCAGCAGGGCTGGGAAAACAGCACCTTCCTCTCGCTATCCCGAACCTTCCCATTTAAAAAACCCAGCCGCCTGGATGTCCCAAAGCTCCCACCTTCTGTTACCAACAGGCTGGTTTTATGATGCTCCCTGTTAAATGCAGAGAGCTAAGCAGAACTTTAATTAAGGAGTGCCACCCAGCTGATGAATGTGTAGCCATTGGTGCTACAAGAATTAAACACGATTTCCAAGCTGAATAAACACGGTTCAAACATCTGATTATGGAGAAGTAACAGCCTGCGAGGACAACTTGGAGTATTTTCAGGTAAAAAGTATCCCAAGAATGCACAAAATTACTGAAATGCCTTCCATACACACACAGATATGGGGGAAATGAGACTATTTACAAGGGCACGTAGTGACAGCATAAGGGGCAATGGCTTCCCACTGACTGAGGGCAGGGTCAGATGGGATATTGAGAAGGAATTCTTGTCTGTGAGGGTGGGGAGGCCCTGGCACAGGTTGCCCAGAGAAGCTGTGGCTGCCCCTGGATCCCTGGAAGTGTCCAAGGCCAGGTTGGACAGGGCTTGGAGCAACCTAGGCTAGTGGAAGGTGTCCCTGCCCATGGGCAGGGGTGGAATGCAATGAGCTTTAAGGTCCCTTCCAACCCAAACCATTCCATGATTTTATGACTGAGCAGTTGTGGATGTCACCAGCACACATCAGTGTTGCTGTGCAGGGTCAGGGGCTGGGCTGAGCTCCTGTGAGGGGTTTTGTGGTGTAAAATCCCATCTCCCAGTTCAGTGGGTGAGAGGGTTGTGCTGGGGAGGAGGAAGAGGTTTGTGTGAATTCCCTGTACAGTTGAGTCTGATAAAGTGAGAATGGGGTGGAATGGGATGAGCTTTGAGGTCCCTCCCAAATCAAACCATTCCATGATTCTATGAACACAACAACTTATGTAATTAAGATTTTTTGACTTATTTGTGGAAAACTATTGCCAAATATCAAATTAAAGTGCCTGACACAGGTAAGAAAACGTGACTTCAATGAAGACAAGCAGACCTTTGTTTACCTCTGTATCCACAGCAAATTCCAGCAGCAGCAAGGTTTCATAACCAAAGACGTATATGTTACTTTAACATCCTCAGCAGAAAAATTCAGTCACTGATCGTTACGGATTCCAGAACTTCGGGTGAGGCACGGGGTGTGTGTACTTCACTTAAATGGTTTATTGGAATTATGAAACAACTTACAATAAATTTTCTCATCCTCACGTGGTATTTTTAAGAATGTTCTCTGGTTCTGGTTGATGCCACATTGCCAAGCAGCAAGTAAAACATTAAATGTTGTTCATGTTGTCTCATTAGTGCCTTATAGGTACATGACAGAGAATCGCTTTCATAACCTGTATCTTAGTAGCAAGATCAGTTCCAAATAGGAAGTCAGACAGAGCCAAAGAAGTTCATGGAATCATGGAATGGTTTGGGTTGGAAGGGACCATAAAGCTTATCTCATTCCACCCCCTGCCATGGGCAGGGACACCTTCCACTAGCCCAGGTTGCTCCAAGCCCCGTCCAACCTGGCCTTGGACACTTCCAAGGATGGGGCAGCCACAGCTTCTCTGGGCAACCTGTGCCAGGGCCTCACCACCCTCACAGCCAAGAATTCATTTCCAATATCCCATCTAACTCTGCCCTCTGGCAGTTTGAAGCCATTCCCTCTTGTCCTGTCCCTCCAGGCCCTTATAAATAAATAATCTCTCTTCATCTTTCCTGCAGGGTCCCCTCAGGTCCTGGAAGGCCACAATTAGGTTACCCCAAAGCCTTCTCTTTTCCAGGTTGAGCAATCCCAATTCCCCTAAGCCTTTCCTTGCAGGAGAGATGCTCCAGCCCTCTAATCATCTTGGTGGCCTCCTCTGAACTCGCTCCAAATAAGAACCAAGTTTTAAACACTGGAAATAGACAGGAAAGGTTACAAATGCCTTGGATCAAAGCCTGATTATCTCCTGGTACAGTCACTGCACCAGGGCATGTGACACAGCAGAGTCTCCATCTCCCTCCTGGAATCCTGTGGCTGTTTCTTCTGAGAAGAACACAGACCTCCTGGAAACACAGACAGCATCAGGCTGGCCAAACAAAGGAAATTCGGAGCCAGTGTTGTACCTGGTCCCCTTACAGGAACATTTCCTCATCACATCCTGCCTGTGACACTGCTCCTGTCAGGCCCTGAGCACTTCCAGAAGATTTATCTGCTGGACGTTCGTCCAAGTCGGTCAGAGGTGACAGACACTCAGTACCTACAGGACGGGCTTCACGTGTCCGTTCAACACGAGTCAAAGAAGGCAAGAACCTGATTCCAAGAACTACTGGAAACAGCTACGGAAAAGCTTCCCAGCAAGGTCTTCTGAAAGCGGCACACCAAAAATTAACATCTATTCCATCTATCAGGCACATGCATCTAAGACAAACACCAAAGCTGCACATTTAAAAACCGAAAGGAGTCCATTTCTGACTCAAACATCCTTATTTATCCAGTGAACATAAAGAATTAATATCAGAAGCAGAAGTTTTCCTACGTTTCCTGTGGGCTGAGTCAATGTTTCATAGCATGTTTTATTTCAATTACAGACTTTTTTTTTTGGTGGGGTGGGGTGTTCCTTGTTGGGTTGGTTTTTTTCTTTTGCTTATTGTGCAGTTAAACACAGTCAATCAAACTATCACCATTTTGGCCCTTAAAACATCATTAATTGTTAATATCAGTAGTATTATTTATCCATAGCTTTGCTTTCCACTTTTCCCTCTTCTCTCTGCTTAGAGGAAAGAAAGGAATTTTCCTATCAAGGCCTACAAATTAATAACACTGGAAGGAAATTAAGTCTTTATAAACAGAAACAGCTGGATTTGAATGCTTCGGGGCTCTCTTTCTGCGTGGCCCCTCTGCCCCTCTTCCAGTGGCAGGACCTCTTGTTTAAGGAATCATGTGCCCAGTGGGAGCTCTGGGAATTCCAGCCCATGACGACATCCACACAAACAGATTTGAATTAACTCCAGCTGAAGGGTGGGGGGGTGGAAATCAAAAGGAAGCAAATTGCTCTTTCACTTGTAGATCATCAAGATGTTACTTTTCCTTTGTCTGCATGTTCCTGTGCATGTCAAGCAACAGGCAGAAGGAAAGATCCCATCCCCAGGCTTGTGGACTTTATTCCACCAGTTCCTCCGCACTGTGCCAATTTTGGAGATTTTATAAATAATGCTATTTTATAACAATAACGTGATTTCTAAATTTACCAAGTCATGTTGCAGAGAACAGTTTTAGACGTGCAACAAGAGGAACAGCAAGTGCTATCAGTGAAATAAAGGCTTGCAGTATACTCGTCATTTATATGTTTTGCCAAGAATTCCCACAGTTAAGTTACTGTAACAACTACAAACCCAAAAAATTTACAGGCAGTTGTGAGGGACATTTTGATCCTCAGGGATGCAGGCTGAAGAAAAATACATCCAGAACGTTTAGTCCCTTCACCAAGACATTTCAGAACCATGATTTAAAAAATACCAATCCCCAAAGCCATTTATCTTGTAGGCTTACTGCTCAAGGTTGAAACATTTTCGGGAGGGAGGAATGAAAGCAAGTATTAATTTGGTGAAAACAATTTGGCCTCGAAGGGCAGTACAGATTTCTAGGGCAGTCCAATCCTGACAGATGCCTCTCCAGAACCACCTAACCAGCCAAATCTGTCCTCCTGCCCGAGACAACCTGTGCCCAAGCATGACCTTTGGGGAAAGAACGAGCTGTACATCCCCATCTCTGCTTCTTTTCCAACTGCCACTTTGTATTTTCACAAATTATTACTTGGAAGCAAGCAGCTCCACTTTCAAACCCTGCATGGCTCCTCTTTAAATCGAGTTCCAACAATTCCTTCCCTCAAACCCATGAAAGAGCCATCACAATAATGCAAACTTATATAACAGAACCTGTTAAAATGTGTTAATGAGGCTATATTGACTAGCTGGCTTCTTTGCAAGAGCAACTCCCACTGGAAGTTAAAAATTTAAAGGCTAGGGAAATTTTTGTTTTTTCTTCCTTTCTTTTCAAAGGACAGAAATGAGATTGAAAATCGTCTAAAAATAGCTGAGAATTTTCAAGTGTCAGCTGTAACGTAAAGAGGAATGGCTGTCTCTCCTTACAGAGCCAGGATGGATGGAGTGAGCCTGTGATTCAGGATCAAGACAGAGAGAGCTTACACACAAACTGCAGACGGTAGGAAATAATCCTAATTTCCTAATTTTAATAATATTCCAGGACAATCCACAGCAACCTGAAATGCAGTGAAACTGTGCTTTGTTTAAAAGTGGCCAATTTAAAAGTAAATTCTTACATCCCTTGCCTGCCAGAAGGAAAAGTGAAATAACTGCAAAAAAAAAAAGGTTTTAAACAACCCATTCAAATCATGCATCCTCCTCGTGACAGAAGGTGAATATAAACTATGTGTCTTTGACTTTGCTTTGCCTTTTCCATCAATCTTTTTCCCCCCAAAAAGCCACCATGTCAAGGTTTTTATTTATGGAAGACATTCTCTTGCATTTAAATGGTTTCCTACCTCTGAAGGTTTACTGAAGCAAACAGGAAGATGACAGCTCAGATTTGCAATTTGTAGGGTACCTGTTTACATGGCAGCACCAAGATTTGGGGGGAGCCAGACAGAAACACAGGTGAGAGACTCTGCAGATGACAATCCTGGAAGGCAGCAGAAGCCACGGTGTCCCTCCAGCATCACGGATTTCAGCGCTCCCCTTTCCCATGCTCCAGAACGAAGCTCCGCTCTGGCCTCGCTCACTTCAGCTCTTGCAGGGTGTAAATGTTTAAGATCTACTGAAACTGCTCCTTCACTCCACAGGGCTCATACAGGGCTTGAACAGGCAGAGCTGCAACACTTCACCACCAGACCAGCGGTGCTGCCCTTTCTTGTTAATTAGTGTCAGGGCATGACAAATTAAACCAGAGCCCACGCTGTTAAATGAAGTGTATGGTCAGGGTCAGGCTCCACGCCCTTCAAAGTGAAGAACCTTATACAGATTCTAACTAGGCTTATAAATTTTTTGTCACTGTGTCCAGTCAAATTAGCCCATAAGTATGACATAAAGAACTCAAAGCCTCAAACGCTGTCCGATTTTCCTATAAATAATAAAAACAGCTGAAGTGTATTTTTTAAATTGAGATATTTTTCTACTTGGTCTTCAACAAATAAAATCATGAGCAACTCAACAAATCTTCCTTGAAATTTGGAGAAACTGTGACCTTCCTGCCCAGGTCTGGCAGCAAGCTGAGCACCTGCACACATAAATGGGTTTACTTCCAGAAAGTTGTCATTGCACTGTCAAATATTTAGAAAGCTCAATAATCACTAGGTTAAGGTACTTAACTATAAAGTTCTTTCTTTTGTTTATAGCTATGAAAGACATCTCCACCGGGTAAAGACTTGACAAGAACCAGGTTGAACAACTATATTCACTATTTACCTCCTTTTTTTCTTGCTATTACATGGTAAAATTACAGATCATGTCAAAATGTTCTATCAGTGTAGAATTTGCTTCTCCCTGGCAATATGCCTTCATGCAAATTACCTCTAATTATAATTCTTTATCTGTCACCGTACACTTTCCATTTCTGAAATACAGGAGTGAAGTCAACCTGTACATGATACCTTCTTTTCAGTCTCACACTGAAAGATCATGAACCACTACCTCAACAAGAAGTTAACGGGTCAGATTATGTAAACCTGATAAAACTGAGTGGCCGCTAAAATTTTCTGTCACTGTCAGCATGTGGAATTCTGTTTGGGGGAAAATGGAAATACATGTACATGCTTGATTCATTACCACTTAAGAAAATGGACATTTGTTCTACCTATTTCTGCCTGACTGTCGGATTAGTATCAGAACACATGAAATCCAGAATTACGATGCCTGCCACGTAAAAAGTCTGTATCTTAAGATTTATATTTATGGAACATGATGAAACTAGAGGTTGGACAGAAAGACCTGCACAGCAGCTGGCAAGACACAAGTACCTTAACCCCCCTTATTCATCCCAAAAACCTCCCTTGTCACAGACTAAAGCTGCTGTCAGCCCCAGAGCAAAGCTGAATCCATGAAGAGCTCTGCAGAGCCTTCCTGCTGGCACAAGCACAAACCTTCCAGATTTACACTGTGCCCAGCAGGCTGGGCTCAAAAAGCCAAGGAAGACTTTCATTTGATCTTTCCTCTACCTACGAACTTCCAGAAGCACGTGACAGCTACAGGTCCCCTGTGCACAGGGCTGGTAAAGGACACAGAGACAGGGCAGGCAGGGGAGATTTCACTGCCATCGGGGGGTGACCATGGTTTCCCCTGATCGGCTGCAGGGGGGAGGAAAGGAAATAAAATTCAATGATTTATCTCTTCATAACCTTACCCAAGACTTTTTTCTTTCAGGAACACCCATGCCCTGTTCCCTGTAACCCAAACACGAAGCAGCAAGCAGAGTATCAAGTCACCAAGCAGTGCTGCATCCCATGTGCCACGGGAAAAGCATCCCACGGGTCACAGGTTGCCATCCTGTAAAGAGCCAGGCTATTCATGGAGTAAAAGGCTTCAGTATAGAGCAAAAGGGTGACTTTTATAACTAATTTACTAAAGAAATGCTTAGACTTAAAGGAAACGTAGAGAACAGTGAAAGACAACTCATCAGGCTGGAGATCTTTGACAACCTTTATCAGGAAAGGCCACCAGTGGCCATAGGTGAGTTTTGCTGCAGTAAGTGCTGTAAAAGCCAACCCTCCCTCTGCCACCAGGCACGGCTCAGCCCGCTGAGGGAGAGCACAAGGATCCCCTGGCATTTCTTCCATGACAAAATAAGGGACAAAATCCGAGAGAAAAGCGTGGCCACATCGTGCCAAAGGGCTTCCAACAGAACCACGGCAACAAAGCCGTTCGTCGAGGCAAACTGCACAAGATGCCTGGCTGCAGAAAGTTCAGGAATGATTGAGAGGATCGGGAACATACAGAGGCCCCAAATGAGATTGTGGTTCTGCTGTGCTATGCTCTATAAACACAGAGAAAGCATTCTTGCCCCAACGTGCTTACGTATTTTGAGCACTCAAAAAACAAGATGCCGGTGACCCTGGTATTTCTGGAAGAGTTGCTGGCTGGTAAATAGCAATATTGTGACCTCTCAAGTAACAAGAAAGAGAAAGGCAAACAACCAAGAACAGAGCAAAACAAAAATATTTCCACAAGCAGAACTTTTTATAACCCAAGAGGAGATATCTGTCTCTAGGGCTCAAAAGGGACACATTAACCTGTGCTATGAGACTTTAATAAATTTCTTTGCTAGGAAGCTCAGCAAGGAAACAGAAAAAGTGAATTGTCTCAAATCCCACAGCAAAATTATTATGGAAAATATAAGTGAACTGATGGCTGGGGTTTATCTGTGTACCTCAAAAAAATCAGTGCAACACTGCTCTCCTGTGCTCCCCTCACATCCAAGGGGATCAGGTGTGTGAAAACAGAGGCCCAACAGAAACAGGCAAAAATACTGTCAGGAATCCCTGGCTTTCTCTTTGTTGGTTAGTTTTAGACACCATCTACTTAATTGCAAAGTCAGAAGCAGAAGCTCTCTTGCACTAAAGAGCCAAGGAAGCAAAGGATGAAGAAAAGATATTCCCATCCTAAGATTTCAGTGAACCACAAAACAGGAAGGGAAATTTAATTGTGCCTGGTCTACTCCAATAAACAAGGAGAGCAGCACTGGGAAAACCTGGGGTACATTCACCTGAGCACTTCCAAGGGAACAGGGAGTTTGAAGCAGTTGGCCCAACCCGCTCCTCCTCACCCTGCTTTGGTGCACACTGGAGAGCCGTACCTGGATTCCTTTCCTCCTGGGTGAGCCGAGCCAAAGGGCTCGCTCCAGGAGCACGCCTGATGTGCTCCAACCACAAAGGTGCTTTTGTTCCCAGACCCATCCAGGAGCAGCGTCAGGCAGAAGTCCCGAAGCGTAACGCGGACACCGCGTCCTCGGCACCTCCCCGTGTGCTCTGGGAAGAGTTTACTCGCTCCTGTTGACTCAGCCTCACGGAGATACTACGGCTGCTGCGGCAGCCCAGACAATTAAGAGATAATATACCAGATATACAACATAAAAAATAGGATATAATTAAGATACCAGAGGTTGAAAGGAAGCTGAGAAGTGAAGTACCAGTCGGGAAACAAAGCTTGTGTCTGTTATCTCCGCAGTGCTTTTATACTTGAAGAAAGTGTGAGGTATGACATAATTAAACAACCACAACAAACTTCCTCTTCTCTATCACTGCTATCAACAGATTCTCAGGGAAAATAGTAAAGCAAAGCTTCCTAACAGCACCTCCATTCACAGAACCGAGCAGGTGCTTGGCAGAGAACAATTAATTAACAAGTGAAATCTCAGTCTCCCTTATTAAATCTCAGAGCTGCTCCCTAACAAAACCCTCCCCTGCAGCAGGTCCCAGACACCAGCCTGTGGCATTGCTCTTCCATGGCTTTTATCACTGCCTTTTTTTCCTTCCCCTGGTGGCATTTACCTCCCAGCTGAGTAATCTGGCTGTGGAACAAAGTTCTGAGGAAACAGGAAGAAATGGGCAACTCTGTAGCACCCTCCACCTGCCCCTGAAAGTCTGGGCATCAGGGGGAAAGGAGCTACAAACCTGTGGATAAAGGTGGTCACAGCAGAGGTGTGCTTGGTTTAGAAGTACAGACAGATTCTGATTTCTGTAACTGTGTAAGGCATTGGTAAGAAATGGCAGCTAATTACAGTTCCACAACAAAACACAGAAGGGAAATGGGGAAGGAAAAAAAAAAATCAACCCATATTCCTTGTTAAAGTAATTCTTACCACATGCTCTGGCTGCTTTCACAGCTACGTTTCAGGGTAAGGAGAGACCATTAAATGTCAGTCCACAAAGCCAACTTCAGCTTATCTAGACTGCGTTTCAGTTTGTCCATCTGTAGTGCCCTGGCTGAAGCAGGAGTTGTGAAAGGCACTCAGAGCTGCAAAATCCAAACTGCTGTACTAAGGAGGCACAGCAGCCTGTGCCCTCTCATGATAAATGTAACCAAGGACAGGAGTCTGAGAAATACCATGAAAAATCACTCCTGGCATGGGGTATAATTGGTCTACACTGTGCTCTTGTGATCTCCTGGAAAATATAAACAAATAAATAAGAATATTTAAGAGCAGTACTGTCAGTCTCCACAACTAAGTTCCTGCCATTTTGGGCTTAATATCAATTACAAACACAGCAAAAATACTGAATTTCATTTGTTGCTACAACAAGGCCTTCACACTGCATCTGGATGCAAAGGAAGAGGGAAATATCACAGGGATGTTTCTCTACAACCTATTCAATGTATTTGCTGCAGAACAGCAAAATTCATGTTAGAGCAACAGGGAGCTTACATCTGATCCCCATTTTCTTGAAAGCACACTCCCAATGTAATACATCAGCGTCAACAGTTTTCAAAAAAATTAACTGAATTTGTATTTTTAGAAGCTAAACGGAAAGCCAAAGCCCAGGGACACACATCTGCTTCAATCCTATGGCTTCCAGCCACCAGTGTCACTGTGGATCTCGTTGCTCCCCGTGAGCCTTCCGCCGCAGCCCCGTTGCCATCTGCCTGTGGACAGCCAGCTCACCAAAAATAAGCTTTTGTGTCACAGCAAAACAAGCACCTGCCAGGGGCGAGAGGCTGCCACTGCTGCTGCCACTGCTCTGCAGTGCTCTCCCCACGTCCTTACTCACTGACCTTTCCACAACCATCCCGGCCTCCTTCGTGTTTGTTGCAACAAATACCTCCTTCCTCCATCACGACGCCTGCCTTACGACTCCTTCGCGTTCTTTCGCTCGGTTTTCCGGGCTTATTTCAAAAAAAGGGGTGCTTTTATACATAGAGACAGCAGAGAAGGGTTTGTTACATATTCCACTCCCATGCTGATCCATCTGCTCCCCACTTTGGGGAGCTCCCCACTGCAGACAACCATCTCTCTGTGAGACAAAGGCACAGCACCGAAGAGACAGAGCTTTGACAAAAGAGACAATTAGACCCTCAGCGTGTACAACCCTCCTGCACGTGCCTGCAAGTGCTGCCAGAAAGCAGCCAAGGGTTTCACTTCAAAATGAACACTGCACAAAAAAGAAAATCGGACCCTTAGCCAAGGGGAACCAAAGGATCCCTCATTTTCTTCTCCAAATAGTGAATTTGCAGTTTCATCCCCAAATCCTTCGAGCTGCAGAAAGGAGAGCATCTGCCAGCTCACTGAGCCACCTGAGTAACTTTTTCCAGCCTAACTCCGAACTGCAACAACTTGCCATATCAAACTGCCAAATCTACAGTGCTCATTTCTTCCTGTGAATCCAGCTGTCATTTTTCCCAAATGCCTTCGCAGTCCCAACTCTCCCGATGCCAGAAAAACCTTTTCACAGATATACATAATTTTGCAAAACACATATGCTCTTTGTATGGCACATGAAGTCAATTAACAAGTTTACTTACTGAGTTAAAGGATGACACACAACAGTAAAACAAAAACCTCTTGCAGACAGCAAACACATGAACCTTATCCCTACGAGGTGACTCTCACAAGGAGTGCTGAGTCTTAAAGCCTGTTTTTGAGTACCCCAGATATTTCATACTTATCTCTTTTATTCTGTAATTACCACCGTGTCTGTGATCACCAGCACAGGGAGTTAAAGGTAAAACACGTTCAATTTGCTAGTCAGCAAGCACAAAGCAGGCACTGGGGCAACTATTTTCTCTCCTAGAAGAAAAACCAGCACAAATTAAAAGTGCTAAAAGCACGTACCTTTCAACTGGTCAGCTACCACGCTCTGACCAACGCGCTCAATCACCTTCCCATCCTCCATTTCATAACGATCATCCAAATATTTGGCGGTAGCTTCTGAAATATGGACCTTCCCAGCCACCCCGAGCTGCTCCATCAGATTGGCCAAATTGACATCGTTGGACCACACATCGAACTTGAACCTCCTCATTCCCAGAATGCCACACAGGACTGTCCCGGTGTGAACGCCGACCCTCATGTTCACCATTTCTTTCTTCTCTTGGCAGAACTGCTCGATGGCTCTGATCATGCCCAAGCCCATCTCGATGCAGCAGTACGCGTGATCCGGCCGGGGCTCGGGGCAGCCAGCCACGCAGTAGTAACAGTCCCCCAAAGTGCTGATCTTCTCACACTTAGTGTCCTCACACAGACGGTCAAAGCGTCCAAAGAGGTCGTTCAGGAGTCCCACCAGCGCGTGGGCTGATTTGTTGGCGCTCATTTTCGTGAAGCCGACAATGTCTGCGAACAAAATGCTCACTTGCTCTATCTGCTGCATTTTAAAAGGACGGAATATTATGGGGGTTTTCTGTATGGAGGGCTTCTTCTTCCTGTTCTTGGGGCTTGAGGTGGAATGACGTTTGATGGAGTTTTCGCTTTCATCATCGCCCTGCTTCATTAAGTCATCGGCTATTATTCTTGGCATAACAGAATGAATCATCCTCTCTTTCAGGGCTTTTTCCACTTCCAAGTCTTTTCCATGCATGATGGATTGCCCCACTTTCAGGAATGTGCTTCTCGATCTGACTTCGGACATGATAAATAAATGAATGCCAATGGCATGGATGCAGACGTGCAGGAAGGCTTTACTCAAGAGCTCCCAGTAAACCGCACCGGCCCCGAGAGGTGTGAAACAGTTCTCGTCGTGGAAGTGATAACCAAAGGTCTCGAAGAGGACCGAGTACCACAGTCCCAGAAACAAGCTTAAATACAGGGGTAAGTGCATCACCGTGTAAAGCAACAAGAGCACTTCAATACACATAGAAAAACTGCCCACTTGAGAAAGACAAGTGTCTGTGGGATCTGCCGGGCGAGTCCGATTGGACATGTCACCACTTCCTGAGACAGGCTTCAGAGCCTGGAACTGCGGAGCGAGGGTCAGAGCAAACACCAGGAGGGTGAGGATCAGCGAAGTCCAGACGTAATGGCGGGCGTAGGTCTTAGTGAAAGTGAACACAAAAAAAGCTACACATACCAGGAGGAAGCACAGAGCCGGCACCATGAAAACAATCTGTTTCTCTCTCATGTGTACGCCGAAGTAGATGCCCCAGAGCAGACAGGCCACGCCGATGTAGAAGAGGGCATAGCGAAACCTGCGCTGGGTCTGCGGGAAGCATCTCTCCATGCAAGCCTCCTCCAGGTTGTTGGAGTCGAACTTGGGGTTCCACCACTTGGAAGAGGCCCTCTCGAAGAGCTGCGGCAGCTTCTTCGGCCGCCGGAGGCCGGAGCCACCGCCGCCCGCTCCGCCGGCTCGGCGGGTGCCCCCCGACTCCCCCGAGCTGCAGCTGGAGGAGATGCTGTACTTGCAGTGCTTGGAAGAGGAGCAGCCCTGGTGCTGCTTGGGGTTGATTTTCACCGTCACGCTGTTGCTGTCCCCGCTGGAGTCGCAGCTCACCTCGGTGCTGTGGTGATGCAGCAGCTGCTGGTGCGGTGGGGAAGCCATGTTGTCAATTCCTCCTCAAGAGCCCGCGACGGAGTTGGGTCTCGGGGGCTGCCGAAGCCACCGGGCTCCTCGCAGAGTCGCCTCTAGTCTCCCCCGGTCCTCGCCGCGGAGGGGCGGCCGGGCAGCGCCGCGGCGTTCGGCCGCTCGCCGGGCTCGGCACACAGCGCGCCGTGGCAGCCCCGCATAGTCCCCTCGCCTGGGCCGGGGCTGCCGCCGCCCGCCGCTGGCCCCGCTCCCCCGCAGCCCTCCCGAGGCGCGGGGCGGGCGGGCCGCTGGCTCAGCCCCGCGGGGGGGACGCCGGGACCCCGCCGGGAGGGGACCGCTCCTCCATGTCGGTGCAGCTGCCCCGCCGCTTCCTCCCCTCACGGCCGCCGCCGAGGGGCCGCCTCCCGCCCTCAACCGCCCGCCCAGCCGGGACGGCAGCGGCGGCCGCTCCCCTGCGCTCCGCCCGCCCGCCCGCCTGTCAGAGGGGAGGAAGGGGAGCACTGGGACGCGCTCAGGCGGCCGCCACCATCTTCCTCGCGGCGCGGGGGGGTGCGGGGGGGCTGCGGGAGCGCGCCCCCGCTCGCCAGAAGGGCGCGGCGGTGCGGCGGGAGCGCGCGTCCCCCCCGGCCCCCCCCGCTTTCCGCCCCAGCGCGGGGGGCGCGGCGGGAGCGGCGAACGGTCCCCTCAGAGAGGGACGGGCGCGGTGGCGGCGGGACCCTCCGTGAGGGAGCGGCGGGACAGCGGCGGGGGGCAGGAGCCGCGCGGGCCCCTCCGCGGGGACAGCCTTCGGCGAGGGGCCGGGTGCGGGGTTCCCGGGCTGCCACCGCCCTCCCCTCCGGCTGACACTTGTCGTGTGCAGACAGCACGCACCGTACCAAACAATTCAGCCCGAGCCCCGCTGCGAACTCGCCGCGTTATTTTTCGCCGCTTGTTTATGGCTGACGCTATCTCGGCTGCACCGCTCCCTCGGTTTCATTATCTCTGCTCGCAGATGGCCCGTGCCGTGCCCTCCTTCGCGGGATTTCTGCTCGTGCTACAGCTCCCTCTTCCCCTCCCAGCTCTCCACCCCTCACCCTTGCTCATAGGTGATGCTCCTAAATAGTCCCACCTCGTCCCTCTGAGCCCCTCGGCTCCAGCCCCAGTTCTTCTTGCTGCGGCTTCTGCTTCCCTGAATCCCATTTACTGGTTTCCAGGTGAGCCTTCCCCAGAAAAGCACTTCAGCAGTCCTTCGTTCTGCAGCACCTCTTCCCAAACAGTGAGTCCCTTCTCTTCTGAAGACCACACCATTCCATAAAATAAATCCAAAGGCATCCTGACTTGTACCAGTAATATTGCGGCCAGCAGGACCAGGGCAGTGGTGTGCCCTTCTGAGGCCCCTCCAGTCCTTGGGTCGGTTCTGGGCTCCTCACGACAAGAAAGACATTGGGCTGGAGTGGGTCCAGAGAGGGGACAGAGCTGGGGAAGGGGCTGGAGCAGCTGGGGGGGGGCTCAGCCTGAAGAAAAGGAGGCTTAGGGGGGACCTTCTCGCTTTCTGCAACTCCCTGACAGGAGGGCTCAGCCAGGGGAGGGTCGGGCTCTGCTCCCAGGGAACAAGGGACAGGAGGAGAGGGGACAGCCTCAAGTTACACCAGGGGGCATTTAGACTGGGTATTGGAGAGATTTCTTTCCTGAAAGGGTTGTTAAGCATTGGAAGGGCTGCCCAGGGCAGTGGTGAAGTCACCATCCCTGGAAGTGTTCAAAAAACAAGTGGACATGGCATTTCATGATATGGCTTAGTGGGCAGGGTGGCCTTGAGTCAAAGACTGGACTCGGTGGTCTTGCAGGTCTTTTCCAACCATAATGATCTTTTTCAGTTACTGAAACCTGCCTTTTCCCCCTTTCCTTTGTAAAGATGCTACTTCTCTCCTTAACCATGCCGTGACACATGTTTTTACTAATACCATTTTGAGGAAATTTTTATTTCCTAACATGCTCAAACAGCAAAATAATCTGTAATAAAAATTTCCAATCAGTAGCAGTACTTGTTCTGGTTTTGCTATGACACAGTTGTCTCTTGAATTCCAGCTAATGGCTCGGCTGATCAATATTTTATAGTGACTGCTGCTTTCCACGTGGCTCTTACATAAACACTGTTGGGAAGAAAGAAATCCCTGAGCTGACAGAGCAGAAAGGCAGGATGGCCTCCTGGGCTTGCCTATTAATTGATGAATTTACTAAAAATTCTGTCCAACCTTTTTATTGATTCATCTTAATGTACTTTAAGTTACATTTTTACTTCATAAAGGATGATGAATTTATTTAATCTGGAGGATTAAAGAAGTGCAGCAACTTCCAAGATTCAAAGACATGGAAAAAGTGACCTCACTGGCAAAGACTTTAAGGTAAAACTATGTGTGTTTTTTCACCTTGTTGCGTAAATCTGTAAGATTTCTGTTGTTGTAGAAATGGTATGATTTGAACTGTTGAGATTTAAGAGGTACCCAAATTCCAGCACAGATTTTTATAGCTTTTTTTAATTATAGTTTTGGCTTATTATTATTGCTTTTGAGTTCAGCTGGCAGTCTGGGTCAGCTGCATTTCCCAAACACCCTCTGACAAAGGTAGGAACTAGAAAGAACTAAAATATGGTGGAGGACAGAAAATAGTTTTAGCCTCTATTATTTCTAAGTGAGGATGTTGTTGGAAAGAACCTCAGGGTCCGTTTTCCTCCAGCTGAAGGTGTGTGTGTTCCCTCTGGCATCGACAAAGTCATGACTTCATTCAGTTCCTTTGGTCCAGGGTGATGGAGAATACACGGGCAGTAAATAAGTATTGCTTGCCTGGAGTGTAGTGAAATTTGAGGCCTTTAAAATTACTGAAACTTGCTTGGCTGGGCTTTATTTTTCACCTGAGATGAGGATGAGGATGTGGAGTGGTTCCTTCATTCCAAAGGAAGCTGTTGTACGTGTGCAGCCGTGGGTGGGCGTGGGGAGGAGGAAGAGGTTCAGGTGTGTGTCCTGCTCAGAGAGAGCTCAGGTGCACGAGTGTGCTCACACAGTCCAGGGAGAGATGCCACTCATACATAATTCCCTGGGAGCACTTAGAAGAATCCAACATCTTTTGGACACTTGTGCAGGAGGAGGAGGAGGACAGGCGAGAGCAAAGCTCAGTGAGAAGCAAGAGAAGTGTATCTTGTTCCCCCTCTGCTCAATAAAGCAGCACTTTGTGTGTTCTTAGAATAAACAGAATCACATCAAAGATACTGGCTACATCACAAGTTTTCACTGAGCGACCCACATGATCCCAAATTTTGTCTGGCTACTAGTCAGAGACAGCTTTTGATCTCTGCTAATGAAGTAGTTCCTCTTTCCCAGCTGGTTCGAAGGAGTGAAATGGGATGGAAGGAGACATCTGACTTGTCAAACCCTGCTTTGGTGAGCTTCACATCAGGATTTTGAGGTTGTTCAGAATCTTTGCTCCCCCAGGGAAGCTCCCATTAGGTTTGCAACTCATAGACTCCCACCCTGGTCCTCCTCTCGATGTTTTGGGTGGAACAGATGCCCAACACTAACTGGCCCAGCCATTCCCCAGCTTCCTCTCTCACTATCAAGTTCAGTGACTGCGGACAAGTTGTCTTATCTTCATTTTCATTAGCTCTGCTCTGGCTGGGACAGACCTAACGCTGTCTCCCAAAAGACTGAATTTTTAATTCTACTTTGCTTTTATTGTGAGGGTTTTTTTTCTCTGTTGAACTCCAGAATAAATACGTATAAGCAGCAAACAAGAAATGCCAGTGATGCTTGGAGTTACTTCAAGTGCAAGTAAGGTTTGTTTTAGAGGGCAAGAAGTGGTTTGAAGTTGTATCCATTATTACCCCCTGCCACCTTCTGGTTTGTTTTTGTCCAGGAGGAGTTTAACCCCACACTATTATAAAATACAGCCAGTATTATATTCCCCTCTAAAGCAGGGCCTGAGGGGGTGATGTCTGTAGCATCCTTCAAGGAAAATGCTTCCTCTGCATCACTTTCTTAGCAACCACTCTGAGCACATCCTGGTAGAGCTGGGAGCCTCCACACAGTCTGGATTTTGAGTCTTGGGTTCCTTTCGGCCTGGATTGTGCTGGTCTCCTGTGGAGAATTCTGACCACCCTTCCAAACTGCTCTGTGACTGATTTCCTTTCTCAGAGGAGATACTTTACAGAGCAATAGCTGGGCAAATACAAATCCTACTTGCAGAGTTCTCTTAGCTTCGTGCCACTAAATATATGTATTTAGTCTGTAGAACTGAGTTTACCTCTCCTCTCAGAGGCTCAGCTTTGTCAGCTCTAATGATGAGCTCTTGTTTGACGTTCATAATATTGTACTTCGCCGCTTATCTGATGGAGCCACACGGAGTTATTTAGGGGGTTCTGAAGTGTGACAACCCACATGATGCTTTTTTAGACTTCACAAACCGCCTTCACGAGGCAGAGGAATATGACATGGGAACGGCTGGCTGGAACAACGGCGTGTCTTGATGGTTGGTGGAGCTGGGGAGGAGGAATGAATGCTATTAAGGAGTTTGCAGCTTTTATTGTGTGCTGTCAAAGGAAGACTTGCAGCCTGAAAGAACAGGCGTCATGGACTATTGATCCTGTCTGGAAACAGCATAAATATTGGAGGCAAATATGTTAAAATCTGTTTTGACCGTCCACAGACTCAAGGGAGACAGCTCAGTGTCCCATTCCCTCCTGTCTTACCTTAATAAATGGCAGCACCTCACTGTCTTACAGATGTCTATGTCTTCATCCTTGTGGACATGTGCAGCATTTGTTTTGAATCCTGGTAACCTCTAGGTGAAAGAACTCATTAAAAAAAAAAAAACAAAACCCACCAAACTTTCTGACTTCTGTTCACAGATTAACAGGTAAACATTAGAAAATATTGCGAAACATTGTTCCTGCTCCATGGCTTTTAAAATTATTGAAGTATCACAATGCTTATCTCATTTTTTCCATAGCAGGAGAGCACAAGGATTACCTTTGCCATCTTTTCCATGGAAGCTGAGTAAGTGGGTGGTGTATTCTTCTCACTTCCTCACAGGGGCCAGTGTTTGGTGGTTTGTGTTGTGTACTTTTGTCCTTCTGACATTGCTGTTCAACTTATTCATACTACTGAGACAATTTTGTATACCAGATGCACAGATGAAATCAGTGAGTAAGCAGTAAAAGATCTTTTTATGTTAATTGGATCTTTTTACGTGACTCAAGAGGGAGGATAAAACCTGGTCCGGCTGAGTGGGAATCTCTGGCTCCCATGGGACCAGGATTTTACTTGCAGGCTTTATGGTTGTTTCATTGGAGTGGTCTTTGTGCTGAAAGCAGTGCAGAATATTCTGCTTATTTGGCAAAATGTCTGCCACCAGGAGGTGGCTTCACTCAAACATACATTTCTGTAAGACGAAGACAAACTTAAAATTTATTGCTCATTCTGTTCATAACCAGAAGTTCTCCTGGCTTGCCAAGCTGCTGAATCAGCTTGGGTACCTCACCCTTGAGTCAGCACAGCCCAAAATAGAAAGTTGCTCCGTTTCCGAAGGGAGGAAGTCCCACTGTTGCCTGCAAGTACAGCCTCATCTAACGGGCTTTCATAGCTATGAACACTCGGTGGAGGGACTTGTGTGACACTCTTGCTTCTTTAAAAAAAGAAAGGGAAATAACAAGGCATTTTCTGACCCAAAACAGGAGCGTTAATGTTGCTGTGAGGGGGACTGTGTGGGTGTGGAAGTACCAAGGAGTGAAGAGGAGGAGAAGGGCTGTACAAGTGGCAGTCGTTGATGTCCCCTCAAGTCAGCATCAGGCTCCTGCTCCAGCTACTTGCAGCTTCTCAGGACATTCAAGTTAGGGAGACAAGGGACAGGCTACTACCACGCTGAAGCCAAGTCCTAAGTCATTAAGAAATGAGGGCAAGAAGACAGGGCAGAAGCTCTAAAACACTGACTAGAGATCAGCTACAGTGGTGCTCGTGCAGCGTTCCCAAGGTAGAGTTGAGTCACTTCGACTGCTGTGCTGTAACTCCACTTTATAGCCCAGCATAAAGTAGCAAAAACCAGTGAAAATGACCAAGAGCTGCTGTCCAGTAGCGGGAAACGACACTTAAAGTCATCGGCAAGACTTCATGAGCAGGTGGAAGGCAGTGAAAAGGCGCATAAAAATAGTCCTTATGTGATTAAATTAGGGAGGAGTTTCTGTGGCTCCGAGTCAGGCCTCTCTCATTTGCCCTTCTCAAGCCGGGCAGCTTTTCCTCTTGCAGATGTAGCATCTGTAATTTCTGGCACTCTGCAGAAGGACACCCATCAAAATGGAGCTTCAGGGGTCTGTCAAGCAGCACTTGTTTGTGCCCCCTTCCCCTGAGTGCTCCTCGTTTTCCTTTTGGGCAGACAAAACCCAGTAACCAGGTGGGATTTGCAACCATTACTGGGCTGAGGGAAAACAGACCTTTGTCTTAGGCAAAGTCCAGTTGTATTTTACTTTCTCTGGAAGCTTTCCATCTGTCTCCTCTGAAAGAAGGGCTGGATGCCCACGTGCTGTCCCCCTGTGCCTTGATGCTCCTCCACCTGTATAACATCACACCTTTACAGGATCTTGCAAAATAAGGTTTATGAAGCCAAGGCTCTAAAGGAGCAGAAAATAAAACCTTTCCATTCTCACAGCTCATTATTTAGCCAGCTTGTCTTCATAGCAGTTTGTGTGGGAAGATCCTGATGGATAGGGGAGCTGTCTTTTACAGGAGCAGCAAAAGTAATTTGTATTATTACAACTTGAAAAGTAAATTATTCTAAACTAGTCTAAAGTATTCATATAACCTTGCAGGCAAGATTCCTCCTAGGGTGACCCTTGGTACAGGAACTTCCTGCAGAATTATGAAGGGAACTGCAGAGATTTGAAAAAAAAATGTTGTTTCTGCAATAGGTGTGAATGTTGCAACACTCAATTTTAGCATTTTCTGGTTTTTGCAACAGTGCAGTTGCAAATTGCAACACGTTTTATGCTTAGTGGTTTGGATTATTCAGCTGAAAAGAGGTGGGAATTTGAACAGTTCCAGGGTTCTGCAGCCACCTCGTGCACACACCCCACAGGTCTGGGAGAAAGACCTGCTGCAAACCCGCAGAAACCCCCGCTAAGGAACCGCAAGGAATCACACGGGGTAAAACTTCTTGAAACATCTGCCATGTGCACACCAAGCCCTTTTTTAAATTTAGGTTTCTGGGAAGAAGAGAGTTGCTGTGGCATTTTTGTGACTTGATCCCTCGTCTCGGTTGATCCGCAATGGAAAGGTGACCCCGAGCCCGGCTGAGCCGGGAATGGATCTGGTGAGAGCCATCACTGGCCAAGCCAAGCAGAGTGTTCCCAAATGCATCCCTGAATAGATTCACTTGCTCTTTTCCTGGCTCTATTTTAACCACAGATCTGTCATTCTGCCCTGTGGGTGCCAGAATTAAAAAAAACCACCAATAACAGAACTCAGTAATACTGGATTTTTGATGCCTCTTTTTTTCTCCCCCCCAAAAAAAGGCAGAAGAGAACATTCTTCTCACCTATACCTGGGATTTCATCTGTGTGGCTGCAACTCTGGTGCTGTCCAGGAAGACAGATGACTTCCACTACTCCAATCAGAGCAGATATATCTGAGGAGTTTAGCAATGATGTGACAGGTATGAAGTGGAAGGAATTGAGAAACTATTGTATCAGTTTTTAGTTTGTATTTAAGATTTTTACACACTTTTGTTCTTAAGCTTGGAAGAAGTTCACTTCTCCTGTCTGCCAACATTGGAACCAGTCCTTATTTCAGTTTATTGCTGTGGTCTTAGCCTTGAGATGTTGATGAATCAAGAAAAAGTCATACAGGGTAATTTACAGAATCAAAGAATCATGGAATGGTTTGGCTTGGAAGGGACCATAAAGATCATCTGGTTCCTTCCCCCTGCCATCAGCAGGGACACCCTCCACCAGACCAGGTTTAGTGTGAGAGCAAACACCTTCCCAAAAATCACATTTAAAACTGAGGATGAATGCATGCTTCTGCCACCTGCCTGGCTCTGTTTTCAGGGAGAAAAAAAATCGGGGCAGAAATTGTTGCTGAGAACATTAAAACATAACACTTTGGCTGTGGTGGTTGTCACACCTCCCAGGCGTTTTTACCTATGGTGCTGCCCTGACAACTGCACTGTACTGTGGAAATAAAGCATGAACTCGCTCAGGTCTGGGTCCTGCTGGCTGTGCATGAGGCAGATACATTAAATACCTTTTGGCAGAGGGTAGAGGGAATGCCTGCTTCCACGGGGAAGGGGGAATAACAGTTCTGGGAACTGAAAACACAGCCAGTGTTTGGTAAAAAGGGCACACAGAACACAGTGAAAGGTCGCGGAGGGAGAAATGCTACACCTCAGAATTTACTGGCTAAATGGAACCAGGCTTTAGGAATGGGGCCCTAATCCTTTTATAAACCAGGAATCTCCTCGAATTGGGTTAATGGGAGACACTGTTGATAGGCAGAAATCAAATAACCTTCGTGCTTCGTGGCACATGTTAAACTCTAAATGACACAGGCAGGAAAAATCCCATTGCAGGCTTTCCATCCCACCCAAAGGTTCCCTCCAGCTTCCAGAGGCTCTGTGATTTTTCCTTGCCAGAACTGCTCAGAGATTGTTTTGGTGGATTCAGAGAGATGAGTTACTTACCAAAGGATATCTCAGAAAGGGAATTTGGTGCAGACTGTGCTACTGTGTGTAACCCCATCTTGTCACCTCACACCTGAAACTGTTCCACGTCTTGTCTGTTAATTTGGGAATTCCCAGAACACTTGAAAAACAAAACCAGGAGCTGAAATTTCTTCTGTACAAACAAACAAGCAGATTGTGTTTCTTATGCATCCAGTCAAAACATCTCAGTTATTAATGTTAAATTCCCGTGTGCCTGAAGAACCTGCTCCTAAATAAGCTACAAAGCTGAAAAAATTAAGATATGCCACCGTCTCCAGCTGAAGGATGTTCCACACTCCTGTGAGCCCCTGCCGTGATTTTGGGAGATGGAGATGTGTTCAGAGAAAGAGAAAAGGCTCCAGCCACGCACCAGGGAAGTGAGGGCTGAGAAGCAGATTTATTGTGTTAAGTGGCTTTTTCCTGCCTTCTCCTTTCTCCTCTTTTACCACCCTCGTTTCACTTCCTTCCTCGGCTTTGGCCTGTGGACAGCCAGGGAGAATATTCCATTCCCCTTTCGTGGTTGTGACACATATTAAATCTTGTTCCACGATAACCCAAACAGTGATTGCCATGCTTGATTTTTTTATGCAGACCAGTTAAGCCCTTAATGAAGGATTTGTTCTTAATCTGGGTCTCTTGCTTCCTTTTCTTGTGTTCAGTTCTCAGTTGAGGCCTGTGGACTCTTTTAGAGACACTTTGAGTGGAGGTCTGTTGATTTTTAACCGGATCTTTCCTCCTGACCCACCAGAGCAGGAGGCACTGAGTCCGTCACTTTGCTGCAGCCTCAAACTCCTTTCTCCAAGCTGGGAATGTGGGCAGGGCTCTTGGAGAGATTGTCGTGTTCCTAACCTCCTCCTGGCTGCAAACCAGCCCAGAACCCACCTCTTCCCTTAGGCAAGAACTAACCATGGAAATTTCAGCAACAAAGAGGTGCTGCCTTGATTTTTGCCAGAAAGGCAACACATGGCAGTGACAGTTTAGTGGGAGGGTGTCTCTCTCCTCAGCAGGACAAAGCTTCAGGTGGTCAGTGCCTGGAGCCCACACCTCTGCCCCGCTCAGCATCCTAGAAGAGGAGGAAGATGTCGACTTTTTGGCCCAAAGTCTTATTTCCATTTCATTTTAAGCTGAAAAGTGAACCCACAGGAATGCAGGATGCTCCCAGTGCCTTTTATTGCTGACACCAGGGATGTTCTGGGCTGCCCCATCCACCTCATGCATCTCCAGACGTGGCAAACACTGTGTGCTGAAAAACCTCCCTTGTTTAAATCCTGAAATCTTACAGAAAATGCAAGCAGGGCTGAAGAAACCTCTTAATAAGCTGAAAATGTTGTACTTCGTGTTTCTGCAGCACAGGGAGAGCTCAAAGCTTCATTTAGCAAAAGCAGCCAAATCTACTGGACTGTGGGGCTGGAGGACTTTTATGTCCAGCAAGTAATAACTGTCTTTAATTAGCTTTATTTACACAATAGATGTCGATGTCCAGCTCTCTCAGTGAAAAGGGCAGAATGTCCTTAGTGGGAAATGGGATTTTTGAAGCCTGACAACTTAAAACCAGTGGGAAGGTTTGTGCTCGGACTGCCTGAGGAGAAAAATCACCTTTGGCTCAACAAAGCAGGAAGGATTTCAAGCCCACAGCAGAACTTTTTCAAGAAACTAGTGAAAATGGAGGATTATAGTTTAAAGTGTTTTGCAATCACTGGCCTCAATCCTGCAGACACTTTTCACATGTGTCTTACTTTATATCCATGGTTGGCTTGCTGACCCTTGTGGGATTATTCACACCTGGAGATAAAATGAAGGCCAGAGTGTTTATAGAGCAGAGTTCAAACAATAACGTTTTTATCAGAAAAATAACATCATGTCAAGATCTCCTTAATTGGTTCATTGGGATCCTTTATGTTTGGAAAAAAAAAAAAAGCTGAGAAATTCAGGAATTAAGATTCCTGAGGCCGCCTCAGATCTGCTCCCTTGTGTGAATAGGACCTTTTGTTGTGCTGGATCGCAGCACTGGGCCATGAAACTCTTTCAGCTGCTATTAAAAAACCCCCACCACCTTTATATAATTTGAATCTACTGCTCACCTGAAAACACTGCCTACATTTCTTTTTGCTCTCTGATGTATATCAAATCTAAAAGTATGTTTGGCCACTACCTGAGACTGAAAGGTATCCCCTCATCAACAGGAATTGAAACTAATTGGAAAAAAATTGTGGTTTAAATTTTTAAAAATTTTTTTTAAATATTTTTTCTTTTATGTCAAGGGTGTGTATCGAACCTGCCACGAACCTGCTTGTTGAAACCTCTGAAACAGGAATAAACCTCCCCTTCAAACTCTCTTTCCACCATTTCTCAGGCTGTTTTTGCGCAGGAGCCAAACTGCCCTTGCTCTGACTCACATTTTGGCGTTTTCTGTTTATACACAGGATGACGATGTTTGCAAGCAAAAGGGAAAAACCCCCTCTGTGTCCCTGTGATCCTGGAAAAGCCTTTCCCTCCTGGGCTGCCTCGGCAGAGCCCGGGGGCGTGGCCAGAGCTGCGGTGTGGGCGCTGTTGCCATCCCAGGGCATTCCTGCAATCCTCACCTCCATCCCCACCTGCCTTGTCCTCAGCTGGCCGGGCTCTGTGGCTGCCAGATCTACCTGGCCTAGTGCCCCCCTCCCGCCCTGCCCATCCCTCCTGCCCCTCTGTGATTCTACACACATCCTTCACAGCCCTGGACACCTTTCACGTGATCCCACCAGGTCCAGAATTTTCGAGCTGGTATTCCTGGCACGGGTATCGTCCTTGACACGGGGTTTATTTTGCCCTGCTGGCCATTTGTATTTCCAGCTCCCTCGCCCTAAGTCCTATCTGGGATTTTTGGCCTTTCCCCAGGCAATGTCTGGGCTTTAAGGACTTTCTGTGTAAGGAACAGCGGCACAGGACACGCCATGACCTGACACACCTGGCTTTTCATTGCTGTCACTCCACCTGCCTTTCTTGGCATTACTTAAATTTCAGCCCTGGCTTCTGATCACTTTGCAATCCCATCAGTCTTGTGGGAGAGGCAGAAGAGGGTCTCCCTTCAGCACCCTCCACCATATCTCCTCTTGGTGTCCTCTGGCTCAGGCTGAGCCCTCTCAGCTGCTGAAAATCCCATCCAGATCCACTGCAAGGTGGAAATAGTTTGTTAAATGCCTTATATGGGGCAACTGCACCCCTTCATCACACAGAAAGCACTAAGCATTTGGATTTCTGCCCGTGGAAAGGAGCAAAAGGAGCATTGGGGTCCAACTGGGTGAGCAGGTAGCCGGTGTACAGCCTGGACTTCGGCCAGGGCTGAGCTGCAGCTGCAGCTGACATGAACTTTCCATCAGTGGCAATGGGTCAGAGGCAGCTGAGGCTCCTTTCCTCCCTGCTCTGGCCCTCACTGTTGGGAGCTGTGGGCAGGATTAAGGAGAAAAAGCAACATATAGGTCATGGGAAGAGGGAAAACAGAAGCGGCGCGGCCAGCCGAAGAGGAAACGGGGACACAGATGTGCATGGAGAGCTGAAGCCACTTACAGAGGATGCCTTTACTTGTATTTCCTTCCACTGGAGCTTAATTGCGGTGTTTTTAACAACAGGTAGGACAGGAGCTGGGCTTCTGCCTAAGCACTTCTGCGTCCTGCATAAAAGTGCTGAATTTAATATTAACAACTATTAATCACGGCTACTGGGAAGGAGCCGGCGGCGTTCCCTGCCCCAGGAGCACTTGGTTTGCACGTTCAGCCCATTAAGTTCTTCAGGCCAGTGGCACTGCAGAGTTGCAAAGAAGCAAAGGGGCTTCCCTGCAGAGCTGAAGTGGTGGTGGCACCGGCACTCACTTCCCGTTGCCTCTGGCAGCCTTTGCTGGGAATTCGGGTGGTTTTGGACACCCCATGTCGCTCCCGTGGGTAGGAAATGGCCACTCACCACCAGCTCAGTCACCCACATTCCATTCTCTCTCCCTCTGCCCCAAAAGGCTGCTGGGAGGATTCCAGGTCACAGCAGGCCAGCTGGGTTAGGGTGGATCCCAGGATTGCTGGGATACTGATGGATTTCTCCTTTTATTGGTACCACAACTCTCTCTCTCTCATTAGCAGCACTAATTGCTCATTACATGTTTTCCATAGGTACATGAGTGTTTTGGAACAGCTCCTCTTTGCATCCTGTAATTAAATGACCACTAATGAGTGCGTTAGAGAAGGAGCAGCTGAATGCGCTAACCCGTGTGGGAGTGCTGGATATCCATATAATAACTGATGGGAATTCACTGGCTGCACCAGCTCCTGGCTGGGGACAGCAGCATGTCAGCACTCTGCCATCCCTCTGGCCTCTTGTCCACCTTGAGGGACACCCCAGGTCCCGGCTCACCAGCCCTCCATCCCCCATTTTGCAGGGATAACAATTTCTGGACACCCCATGGGGTGAAAATCCCCTTCCCAGGGCTCCGGGCTGCCCTGGCTCCTCTCCTCTTGCCCTGAATGTCATACAGCAGATGGTGACCCCTTGGGGCCAAATATCCATCTCCTTCAAGCAGACAATCCTTTGGGACATCCCTGTTCCCCAGCCCAAAGCTCTTCCCAAGGCAGGCAGCTCCAGAAGTGGGCTTGCTCCCCACCCCTCACCCTGTTTCCTCTGGGAAGTGCTGGTGTCACATGCAAACCCCGAATTTTGGGTGTGCAAATCCTCCTCCAGTGGAGATGTGTGGATGTGGCACTCGGGGACATGGTTTAGTGGTGGCTTTGGGAGTGCTGGGGGAACTGTTGGACTTGATTATGTTAGAGAGCTTTTCCAACATTAATGATTCCCCATTTCTATGGGTATCATGGGGGAGCACAGGGGGTCCAAAGCCCCTGCATATGCTCTTAAAGACACATCTTTTACTGATTCACCTCCCTGATTTTACCTCCCTGGTTCAGCATCCCGCACATGCACATCTTGGGGAAAATGTGTTGATCTGGGGGCTCTCTGCAGACACAAACTGGCTGCAGTGCTCTGGTTTGAGGTGGGACGTGTCCTGAAGGCACATCCACGCTCAATGTTGCAACTCTTCTGACTCTGAGCAGGCAAGTGGAGATGGAACCGAGCCCAGGCTGTGTCTGTGGAGGGTTGCTGGAGGGCTGGGGTCAGGGCGAGCCAGGGAGTGCTCGGTGCTGCACAAAGCTCCGAAGCCCCAGAAAGGAGGGACTTGGTGGAAAGGGTGTTCTGTCTGCTCTGGGAGCTGTGTCAAGCACCTGCTGCCAGCAGGCAAGGTAGCAGCACCAGATCTGGGGTAGACAACCAGGTGGGTAGATTTTTGTGACCATCTGGGGAGGGAGGGAGCGGCTTCATAAACCTGCCACAGCTGCAGGGGTGTTGCAGTTGCAGCACGGGACATTTTGGGTGGGGGTTGGCCCCAGCCTTGGATGCATGGGGACAGCAAGGGTCAGGCTGGATGGGGATGGTGGCACAGGGTGATCCCCAGCACGCAGCAGGCAGAGCACCAGGGCTGCCTCCAGCTCCCAGCAGACCTTTCCGAAGGGTTTTGCTCCTTTTCTGATGATTGGATACAGGTTATTTTCATCCCTTAAACACAGAGATGCCACTGAGGGGTTGATGTTCCGCAGGACAACCCTAAAAAAGGGACTGTAAACCCCTTGGCTGGTGTTTGAGGAGCTTTGGAGACCTTTGGAAAACCTGCTGGACGCTGCCTTTGGCGGGATCACCCTGAGCACAGGCGGGATCCGGCCACCACCGGGCTCTCTGCAGCACCAGCAGCTCTTCCCCAGCAATGTCACGATGACAAATGTTTGTCTTTTCCGTCCAAGAGATTACAGCGGAGCCGCTGCCAGCACCACGTCTCCGTGGAATTGGTGTGTGCTCCGCCAGGAGCGTTACCGGCTCATGATTCACGTCTTTACAGCAGCCTTGGAAGGAAAATGTGCTTCTCACCAGGCAGGCCTTCACGCACGCCGAGATGCCACGGTTTTTCCAGACTTTCCAAAGGAAGCCAAGTGAGACATTCCTTCTCTTCTTCCAGCTTTCTTGGAACAAGCTTCTTTGATTAGTGAGCGAGACAGATAGTTGGAAAGACAGGCCAGGAATAGGGTTATAATGAGCAATTTGCATCAGCCCCAGTTGCCGGTGGGAGGGTCCCTCCATCCGCCCCTCACTGGGTGGTTGGTGAGAGCCTCTGCTGTTCTCTGTGCTTCCCCACCCCTGCCCTCCTCCACAGTCCCCAAATCCCTGCTCTCCTCCATGCTCCACAACCCCTTGTCCTCCCCCATGGTCCCCAACCCCCTATCCTCCTACATGATCTCCAAATCCCTGCCCTCCTCCAGGGTCCCCAACCTCCTGTCCTCCTCCATGATTCGAGACCCTTGCCCTTTTCCATGATCCCGAAGTCTCTGCCCTCTTTCATGGTCCCAAACCCCCTGTCCTCCTCCACAGGCCTGGACCCCCCACCCTTCTCCATGATCCCCAAATCCCTGCCTTCCTCCATGGTCCCCAACCCCCTGCCCTCTGCCGTGGACCCCATCCCCTGTTTTCCTTCATGGACCCTGACCCATTCCTTCTGCCATGGTCCCCGACCAGCATCTCCTGGGGCAGATTGGAGCAAGGATCTGTCTCACCAGAGAGGATCACTCTGCCCTGAGGCACAAAGCAAAGGAGTTGGGGTTTTCTTTGCCTGTTGGGCCTCAGGCACAGGAAGCCAGACTGGAAAAGCAGCCAAATGACTCAGGCATGGCTGGCAGATCCTGTGCAAGTGCTGGGGATAAGGCTGGAGTTCAGGGAAGGAGATGGGACTTCCTGCCTTGCTCCCTGAAGCTGCACCCCCTCAGCCTCCCCAGCCCCAGCACTCACTCCCACATCAGAAGGAGAAACAAAACAAGCATCTCCAGGGAATGTGTTTGGAAAATACCAGGTTTTATTAGACAGGCTGATGTTCAAGCTGACAGTTTTATCCCAATGCACACGATCAGGGGTATCTACACAGGCCTGTGTTCCAGCTCCCTCCCTCCCACAGTGCTCGTGGGTGAGATGCTCAGCCCCCAGTGCTGTGGGTGCTTGGGGTTTCTTAGCAGAATGAAAAGGCCTCCTAGCTCCCCATTTTCACTCCCACATTCCCAGAGATCTCCTAAGAAAGCTCAGTAAGAGCTGGGCTGGGAACTGCAATCCTCTTGGGACTGACAGCCACTTGGAGCCACGGGAGAGGAAGCATCGCAGTGGCGTCATCTCCCCGAGCCAGCACAGAGCCGTGACGGGGAGCAGGGAACAGCCCCCCATTTCTGAAGCCAGTGATTCAGAAAGAGAACCCAAGCACACCTTGTCAGAGGGGGAAAAGGGTTTTTTGCTGTCACGGAGGAGCCACATCCAAGACATGGGCACAGGGCTTTGCACAGGGCGTGCGGGTGCCAAAGGGCAGAGGAAGGGAGGAGAAGAGGTGATGAGGGCTGGAAAATAAAGCAAGAGAAAAGGAAACCAGAGAAGGGATGGGGAGAACGATGGGAGCAGCCTGAGAACAGAGCAACAGTGCCTTCAAGGTCAACAATTCCTGTGGGATGGGGGCCTTCCCCTGCCTACCCCACGGGCTTTAGGGGGACAGGGCAACAAGGACAGAGATGGTGCGATACAAGCCTCACAAATAGAAATGTTTGATGGCCTTTGCTCAATGTGACAGTGACACACAGCGCAACAGCAGGACCAGTGACAGCATTAGCCCGTTTCTGTCAGTGTTTCAATTCCATTACCTCTTGAGAAAGCCATGCAGAGCAGCCGAGCAGAGGAGAGTGAGCAGTGAGGTGAAGGGGGACACCGATGAGCAACGGGATCATGTACAAGAAGGAAGGAACAGCAGTAGAGAGGCAGCAGCGCTTGGGCAGGTTTGAGACATCACTTTGAGCTCATGCACTGACTCATGAGCACATCTTTTCTCTCCAGGCTGCTCTGGCTGCTGCTGTCTGACATTCTGCTTGCCTTCCTTTGCACCTCGAGTCCCTCTGCACTGCAGGGAAAATCCCTCTGCCTGAGCCATGCCCCTTCCCATGCTTGGACGTAGATTTGGATCTTGGCTTCATTAGTTCAAATGTAAAGTCCTACCTCAAAGCAGAGGTCAGGAGCATGGAATTCCCTGGGGCAGCGTCCCTCCAAACTCACCTGGACTCAAGGGGACCTTTTCTTTGCAGCACATGGGGAATGTGGAGCTCCCACAGTTCTCCTGCCTTAGCTCACGTCCCGCTGCACATGTGGAGATGTGGGATGCTGCCCTTCACATCCTTCCCATCACAACACAGCCTTCCATTCCCAGCTTTCTCTTTCCCTCTTTCATTTCTTTTGCCTTTTTCTTGCCTCAGCCAGTATCTCCATGTCCTCTTGTTTCTGTCAAAGGGAAGTCCTTTTGCTCCAGAGGTTTTACCATGGATGTTTGGCAGGAGGAAGGACAACGGATGTTCAGCAGGTCCATGGTGGGCTTGAAGGTGCCAGTCTCTATCCAGGACAAAAAAATGTACCTCCTGGTTGGCTTGGGCTTGGGTCAGCAGCCAGCTGTGCTGTCCGTGAGGGCCAGGTTTCAAGGTCAGCTGTCCATGGGGAACATCGCCCTGCTCGGGTGCTTCCAAAGAAATACTCCTTCAGGACTGAGCAGCGATGCTCAGAAATGAGCCAACAAATGGCTAAAGTGGGAGAACTTTGGAAAACAAGCCCCAGAAACCTGCCTGGACTGTCCTGGGAAGGGCAGGGCAGCAGGTGGGCAAAAGGGATGTGACCTTCTTCGCTTCACAGCTAGTGACCCTCCCGTTCCTGCCTCCCTCCATGGAGCACAAAAACATGGGGGTCTGACTGAGGAATCATCAACATGGACTTGAACAAGGTCAAACTGCCAAATCCTCACCCTCAGAGCCCTGCTGATCCGCAGGTAGGACTTGGCAGCGTGGATTTTGAGTTAGTGATACTCAAACACACGAAGTGCCCTCTCCTGTGCTGACACAGGGGAAGGAAACCCTGCTCACAGCTCCTTGTGGTTTTGGGTGCTGGCCCTCCTCCTCCAGCACAGCTCACCCAGTGCTGGCTGCTCCTTTCCAACCCACTTCCTCCTCTGACACAGACTTCCAAATCCCATCATGACTACTTGTCTGGAGCTAAAAACACCCCTGCAAACGCCCCTTCTCAAGGCGAACACCCAGGTGAAGGCTGCAGATCAACTCAGCTGTTAAATGGAAGGAGAACTCACCAGGTGACCTAGAAGTCTTGGAAAGAAAAACAAGATCAATATTTGCCGAGATTTGTAGCACGTTTGTGCGAGAAAAAAACAGCTGGGACCTGGCCTCTCTTTCCTTGACCAGCACTTTGGCCCGGGCCTCCCGGTGGTGCCTGGGTTAGTGTGTCACTGCTCTCCCCTGTGCTCTCACGCTGTGCCCTCGTTCTCGCTCCCTCGTGTCTTCGGGCATGCAGAGGTTGAAATTCCTCTTCACGCTCTCTTGGCATCAGTGGAAAAGCAGCTGCTGTTCTAGCTCCCCGTGCATTGCTCATACTTACAGCTTAAACATTGCCTTCTACTCGAAAGAACAAAGGTAAAATGTCAGGAATTCACAGTTTTTATTCTCTTTCTTCTGCCCACCCATCTTCCCCTGCCGTCGAGGTCAATGACTTCAAAGCCCTCATCGTACGGCAGCCTTTGCCAGCGCAGCTCTCAAAGGGTTAACAAACCATGGCTTTTTGGACAGATAAGACATAAGCTCATTCACCAGTAGGAACACGTGGACAGTTGGGTTGTGGATCACCTTAGGGCTTCCTGTAGCGATTCTTTGGGGTTTCACCACAGCCAGTGACGTCGCAGGAGAGGACGTTGGGCTTCTTCCCCAAGCCGATGCTTCCCAAGAGATCGGGAAGCTCGCGGGTGATGGCCTTCTCGATCTTCTCTAGGAAACACCCTCCCATGTAGGAACACTGCTGAGACAGCAGCTTGAAACTGGTGATGGGGTTGATGCCAAAGAAGTCCTTGTAAGCCTCACGGTTGGGCAGGTCAAATTTGCTGACATTGGTCTTTGCCAGAATGGACTTAAAAATATAGAACCTGTCAGGATCTTCCACAATGTCCCTGAACACCAGTTCTCCATCACTAAAGAAGGTCATTTTGTCCTTGTAGGTCTGTAGGTAGCGGTCGACCAGCAGGGCGTGGATGCGCACCCGGATGGCGTGCTGGCGGATGAAGGCAATCTTGTTTTCCATCCTGTTCTCAATCACCTGGTTGAGATCCTCCAGGAGCGAGATCTCTTCCTTGAGGAACAGGTCTCTGTGGGTTTCTGGGTGGTAGTCGTGGGGCCAGAAGGAGCTAACGTACACCCTGGGTGGCTCTGTGACATTGATGAGAGGAGCCAGGCTCCAGAACAGGGCGCCGTAGACTCTCATCAGCTCCTGGGTAGCCAGGCTGTCGGCTTTGTTCAAGATGATTCGGATCTGAGACTCGCGGCCCTTCAGCTGGCGGAACAGCATCTCCAGCTCCAAGCCCACGTCCAGCTTCGTGGGGTCAAAGACAACGAAGATGAGGTCGGCTCTGTCAATGAACCACTGGCACACGTCGTTGAACGGGTAACCTTTAGGAGAGGAAAGAGAGAACTCCAGCAGTAGTGGCCAGCACAGGATGAGTCCCTTCATGAAGGGATAGGTAAACCTTGAGCCGGTCGTGCCTTGTGCCCTATTCAGGTTGGACAGGGTGTGAGGCACAATGGACTTCCCCTGCAGCCTAGAAACTATTTCTCATGTGCTAAAACACTTGAGAGATGTAAAAAACAGTCTCTGGATGTCTGAGCCTGTGACTACCTGTGTCCCTCAGCTCCCCCTTGGAGCCTTTCTCCCTGCTATAGGCCACAGGTTCCTGCTGCTCCTGTGAGCAGATATTGAATCACAGGATCACAGAATCCTTAAGACTGGAAAAGCTCTCTGAGATCATCAAGTCCAGCCATTCCCCCAGCACTGCCAAGGCCACCACTGACCCACGTCCCCAAGTGTCACATCCACAGGGCTTTTAAATCCCTCCAAGAGTGGTAACTCCGCCACTGCCTTGGTCAGCCTGTGCTAGTGCCTGACCACCCCTTCAGTGAAAAAATTTCCCCAAATAGCCAACCTAAACCTCCCCTGGCACAGCTTGAGGCCGTTGTCCTGTCCCTTGTTCTCTGGAAACAGAGCCTGACCACCCCCCACCCCGGCTCCCCCCTCCTGTCAGGGAGTTGCAGAGCCAGAAGGTCCCCCCTGAGCCTCCTTTTCTCCAGGCTGAGCCCCCCCAGCTCCCTCAGCTGCTCCTGCTGCTCCAGCCCCTTCTCCAGCTCTGTTCCCTTCTCTGGACATGCTCATCAGCCACATCATTGCAGATATCCGGGTCAAGGAGCACTGCTGATCTGTCCTGGCACCCCAGATGCTCTGGGAACAGCCTGGTGCTTCTCTGGGCCCCACTGTAGCACCAGCCATTGGCCAAGCCTGTCTCCAAGGGTGACAAACAGGGCATTAACCGGGACAATCAGCACCCCAAGCAGCCCAAGGGGTTCTCAGGAAATAACAGCAGAAGTGTCTGCTCTAGGTATGTTCCCCAGGTCTGAACTGCTGCTACCATAGCCATGGGCACACAAACGCCACCATCCCCTCCAGTGCAAGACCCCTTTTGTGGCCCAGGGCTCTTGCCCATTGTGCTTCAGCCACCTTTGTCACCTCAGACCAGTATGGCATCTTTTCTGGGGCCCCTCAGATGAACCCAGTGAACCCCTACCTCGTTCTTGCTGCTTGCGGTTTTCAATGATGCCCGGAGTGTCCACAAAGGTGACTCGCTCCAGCAGTTTGTGGGGCACCTCGATGCCTATCAGCTTCTCCAAGAAGTTCTGCCCAAACTTCTCCAGGGGCGAGAAGGAGCGGGCGCTGTCAGCGGCCATCACGATGCCCTCGATGGTCTTCAGCTTGGGGCCGTGCATGATGACGGTGAACTCGGAGGTGGTGGGTTCTGCCCCTGTGCAACAACGAGAGGAGGTGTGAAATCCACACCACGTTACGGACACAGCAGGGCTGGGCCTGGGACTGGGAGCGTCACGAGCATCAGGAGCATTGTGTGCTTTCCAAGAGATGGGGCAGGGCGAGTAGTAGGGCTGCGACATTCCTGCCCAGACTTGCTGGGAAAATGCCAGTAGGGCTTTTCTGTTTTCTGTGGGGGCTGATGGCTCTGGAAGAGGTCTGACTGCACAAGGTGCCCTGGGGAACCACCTCCCAGGAGCCTTGTTACCACAGCGCTGAGGTGGCCATGGGCATCTGCTCTCAGCCGTGAGATGACATCTGTGGGAGCAGGGAGGAAGGGAATGACTTTTCTCCTGGGAGGGTGAATTATCCAGCTCCATGTGAGGAGGGCTGGGGAGAAGACAAAGGCAAGTTGCCTTTGTGATGTGACCACTGCTGTAGGGGTTGGGAGCCTCATCCCTGCACTGCAGGATGAGGATATCATGGGAGAGACACTTTCCTCCACCCTGGGGGGTGGGACAAGCCCTGGGCTGTGATGGGGAACCTCTCCCTCCGCATGGCACCGCAGCCAGGTGGGACAGAGCAGATCCCTGTCGTAGCAAGGGGGATCAAAGACGTGTGGCTGGGAATTGTTGACTACAAGGTGTGGAAATGCAGGTGCTGGCACACCCTTGGCAGAGCAGCGAGCGTGGTGTACCTGTGTACAGCTGGTAGGGAGTGTTGTCCAGCCCCAGGAGGTAGTTTATCATGGAGGACTTGCCGACGCTCCACGGTCCCAGGAATAGCACCATAGGCTTGGAAGTGATCTCCCCATCTGCAGAGAGGGGAAATAACAAGAGGAAGTGAAGGAACAATAGCCGTCGCCGCCGTGCGATTCAGGGCCGGCCGTAACGAGCATCCCATCGCAGCGAGGTGGCGGTGCTGCCGGGGAACAGCCGCCCCGGGGCCACCAGCCATTCATTCGCCAGCCAAGGCATTGCCCAGCGCCGGCCCCGCCAGCGGGACGTCCCCGTGCTCTGCGGCAGAGCCCACCGAGCTGCCTGGCCTTCTCCCAGGTTTGGCCCTCCTACTACGGGCGGCTGGAAGGTCTCTTAAAGCTTGTCTCGGGTCGGTGCTGGTTTAGCCGGGGTGAGTTCGGGGCTGGGGTGCTGTTTGAAGGCAGCCAAGCACGGGACGTGCCGAGGAGGCCGTGCCTGAGCTGGGCGAGCGCCTCGTGCAGAGGGAGCTGCTGTGGTTTCAGGAGCTTCGGGGCTTGGGAAGCGCCGTGCAAGCCTGGTGCCAACTGCTTGCAAGCCTCCCTTCCGTATCCTCGCAGGGATCTGCCCCCGGGCCGTGGCTCCCAGCCCTCTGGCCAAACAGGAGGTCACTGCCCGGGTGGGAGCTGGGTGTGAGGCTCCAGCTGGGTGTGGGGAGGGCAGGCTGGGAAAACAGCCCCACTTCGGGCTTGGGGCAGAGACAGGAGGAGAGTGAATTATAGTTACTAGCCCACACTGTTCAAGTTCTGCAGTGTTCCCCAGGAGGCTGGTGATGCCCTGTCCTCGTGCCATGCCATGGGTGCAGGAGCACAGGGGCCCCTGGACACACACAGACAGTGCCCCCAGGAGAAATCCCTGCTCAAATGGGACTCCTGCAATCAGCCTGTGCCCACAGTGCTCAACCCCCCCAGCCCCCAGGACACTGAGCAGGCAGACAGAGGAGCTGGAGGAGGCCCTGGCCTGTGCCAGCCCCCAAGCTGTGCCCAGGATAGCCAGGAGACTGATAGTCAGCTCAGGCCCAAATCAGGCCAGGAATGGAAGCAAAAACTGGGTGAGTTCCCATCGGTAGGAAGCAACCCCATCCTACACTCAGGGTGGGAGAGGGTCCATCCCATCTTTGCCAGCAGGAGTCCGGCCAGATGATGGGCTGGATGACACCAGAGGAGCTGGGAGCTGCTGTTTCAACCAGAGCTGAGCCCTCCACCATGACCTAAGGCAAGGAGATGTCCTTAAGCAGTGCTGCCCTCAGCACCTTCTCTTCATCCCTACGCCCAAGGCAGAGCTATTTTCCTTGAGGTAGCTGAGAGACCCTTCTCCTCCATGCTGCCCATCCAGGAGCCAGCAGCTTTCCATGAAGCCAGGGATTCATCTTCAACATGGGGGGAGCCACGAAGTCCCCATGGTGCTGAGCTCCTGCCTCGAGGGCACTGCATGGCAGCTCCACACTGAACCCATCTGACCATGGGCACAGGAGCTGGGCAGACTGTCCCAGTCTCCTCCTGCCCTCCTGCCTGTTGCAGAGCCACCATGTCACCCCCAGGCAAGGAAATGGGCTGGGGACATCACTCCACAGGGCACTGCTGCATCCATGCAGCTCAGCCCTCCTCTCCAAAGCAGGGCAGCACCTCCAAAGCAGGGGATGGGTGGCCCTTTCTGCTGCCTGCTCCCTGCCTGCAAGCCATGGGGATCCAACGTTATCATCTCTCACAGGACCAAACCAAATGTCGAAACCTCGGACTTTCATTATTAATCATTCCTTTGCCTCTCTGCCGCCGCTGCTCTGCTTGCTTGCCAGCTGTAATTGGGTTTCAGATGGTTGTTAGTAGTATTATTATTCCCCCTGTGATGTTGTGCCAGAGGTTTGGGGTGGGTCCCCGTGTGCTCTTTCACAACACGTCCCTGGCCAGGTGTGGCTGTGTGAACGTGGGCACCCCTGAGCTCCGGCTCCGCTGCACGTCCACCCCTCTGCCCAGGGGGCAGCCCCTCTGCCAGCTCACCCCCAGCTTGTGGAGCCCCCCTCTGCCCCCACGGGCTGCGTGGGCAGTGCCAGGCAGTGGGTCCTTGCAGCTCTGCAGGGAGCGCGGCAGCTCCCAGGACACGGGGCCGCGTGTGGATTCTCCTGCTGCCACCCAGAGTCTGCGAGAGCAGGGAGCATCTCCCACCCGGGAGGGGGTTGGCCTGGCATCTGTCCCTGCTGTGTCCCCGTGCCATGTCTGTCAGCAGCGATTTGGGTCACCTTGATGGTCCGGACAGCAGAAAAGGGCCAGAGCTCGCCGGAGGCTGGGCTGGGCTGGCGGCAGCTCCGCCACGGCGGCTCTCTCCAGCCACCCTGTGGCTGCTCGCTCCCAGCTCAAGCTCAGACAAGCCTCCAGCTCATCCTGCGTCGGCTTGGGCTGCTCAGCTCCGCGGGTTGGAGCAAACTGCAATTCCAATTTGCATGCCCAAGTAGTTTTTCTTTCCTCGAGCCGTGGCTTTCTGGGAGGTTTTTCCCTGCGGTGATGCCAGGCTGCCCTTTGTTAGGAGCGTTGCTGCTCTGGGGCAGGAGAATAGATGGCTCTGGGGAGACCTGAGAGCCCTTTCCAGTGACTAAAGGGGCTCCAGGAGAGCTGGAGAGGGACTTTGCACAAGGGCCTGGAGCGACAGGACAAGGGAGAATGGCTTCCCACTGCCAGAGGGCAGGCTTAGATGGAATAGTGGGCAGAAATCCTTCCCTGTGAGGGTGGGCAGGCCCTGGCACAGGTTGCCCAGAGAAGCTGTGGCTGCCCCATCCCTGGAAGTGTCCAAGGCCAGGTTGGACAGGGCTTGGAGCAACCTGAGCTAGTGGAAGGTGTCCCTGCCCATGGCAGGGGGTGGAACGAGATGGGCTTTAAGGTCCCTTCCAACCTGAACCAGGTTATGATTAACACTGGGCCAGGTGTTCCCTCTCCTTGTCCTCAAGCCCAGCAGAAGGGCCTGACTGACCCCATCCCTGAACCACAAACACCACCAGCCCCCCTGCCCATGGCACGGATCCAGCAGCCCTCGGAAGGCTGGCCAGCTCGCTCCCAAAGCTTCAAAATCCACGAGTATCGACAAGACACGTGTGCCACAGATGGCAGGACGAGCCAGTGTGGCTGCAGATGGGCTGTGCCTCCTCCACACCGTGCCCCCCCCGTGCCCACGCCCACCCAGGCAGCCTGCAAGCGCCTGAACCAGAGATGCGGATAAGGCAGCGATCGGAATATGCTATAAATACCTACAGCCCTCTCTGCTGCTGGCACACTGGCACAACAGGGAGCCTGAGGCTCTCCAGGCCCTGGTGGGGCTCTGCCAGAGTTGTATCCGTGTCCAAAGGAGCCCAGTTCAGCAGGGTCTGGCAGTGTGGCCGTGGGGTAGGACAGGAGGGCCAGAAGATGGGATTCCCCTGCTCGTATCTCAGCAGGGACATTGTCCCCACGGTGCATCACGGGGCCCAGGGGAAGGGCTGGGTGTTGGCTGGCATTTCTTGGACAGTCTCCCATCTCCTGCTTCTCCAGCACACCCAGAGCAGGAGAGGCAGGGAGAGGAGCCAGCTCAGGCTCCCGAGGGGGCTGAGGCCGCCGGGCAGGGGCCAGCCCGTGTTACTGGGACAGCTGCGGCTTAAACTGCAGCCAGGAGGGATCAAGGGTGGACATTCCCAAAAGGTTCTGTGTGTAGGAAGATGAAGGGTGGGAAGAGGTCCCCACTATAGTGTGGGCTACTGGCTGGACTCCTCCAGTTATATGACGGATAAGAGATCAACCTATAGGTCCAACACTTAGAATCAGGGAATGTTTAGGTTGGAAAAGACCTCTAAGATTATCAAGTACAGCCGCTACCCCAGCACTGCCAAGGCCACCACTAAACCATGTCCTGAAGTTCCACATCCACAGGGCTTTTAAATCCCTCCAGGGATGGTGACACCACCACTGCCCTGGGCAGCTGTGACAGGGCCTGACCACCCTTGCAGTGAAGAAATTTTCCCAATATCCAACCTAAACCTCCCCTGGCCCAGCTGAGGCCGTTTCTTCTTGTCCTGTCCCTTGTTCCCTGGGAGCAGAGCCTGACCTCCCCTTGGCTCCCCCCTCCTGTCAGGGAGTTGCAGAGCCAGAAGGTCCCCCCTGAGCCTCCTTTTCTCCAGGCTGAGCCCCCCCAGCTCCCTCAGCCGTTCCCGCAGGACTACCACAAACTGCCGTGCCCAGAGCAATACACAACCTCTCGGTCTCCACCCAAGAGGGAAAGGGCCTGGGTGAGGTGGGGATTTCAGGAAGGAGGGGGCAGTTGGGACGCAGAGTCAGGCTGGGACAAGTGCAGTGACAATGTCCCAGGCTCTGGAGGGGCTGGGAACTTTGGCCCCCGTGGGTGCCACGGCACGGCGGGTGCTGGGCCTGCCCGGTGCCTGGGAAGCGTGGCTGAGCTGAGGCAGGAGCCTGGGGCAGCCAGAGGCAGCAGGAGCTGAGGCAGCGCTGGCAGCATGCAGGAGCAGGCAGCGATACCAACCTGTGGCCGAGGAGCCCAGGGTGCGTCCGGGGTAAGCTGTTAGCAGGGCACACGGGGAGAGAGAAAAGGAAATGTGAGTCCAAGGAGGGGGGCAGCAGCCTGGGTCTGGCCCAGGACGAGGAGGGAGCTGACAGCCACATTCCCAGCAGGAGAGATGGAGTTACAGCCTGTGAGCGACCTGCAGCTCCCAGGGTAAGCACTGAACTCATCTTCCTGCACAAGGGGGATGTGGCTCGGGGTGTCCTGCACCCCAACCCTGCACTGCTCAGAGGGTTATTGCCTTCCCCAGAGGCGTTCACCGAGCACACAGAGCCCAGCCAGCCAGGGCTAGGACAGCCACCAACCTGGCAAGTGTCCTGGGGTCATCTCTACCCCACCCCCGTGGCTGGTGATGGCAACTGGGAGGTCATTCCTTACAGGGGGACACTTGCTAATTAACACATACCAGTAATTAGGGCCACCAGCATGCACCACAACCTGGTATGGCCTCACAGCAAGTGTCCTGTTGCCAGACTGGGAGAATCCCTGACCCTCACTAAGGACAGTCCCTCCAAGCACACGGTTGGACCCAGCTGGAGCGTGCCTGCATCCACGTGGGATGGCTGAGCGGAGAGGAGGGAGGGTGGCAGGCAGGGAGAAGGAGATGGCATCTGCCAGGCTTAAGCAGAGGGTGTGTGGGAGCTTTCTGGGATGCACCCTGGCAATTCAGAACTGATGGTGACAGTCACAACTCCCCCAGGACAGGTGACACTCAATTCCATGGGTGTTTTCACATGTGGTGGGGAGCAGAGGGGCTCCTTGGATTACACTGCTGTGAACAGGGCTGATGGGAGGGGAGACAAAATGGAAGGCTGCTGTGTAATGGACGGGCGAGGGTGCCTGCGGTGGCACCCCTCTATATTGGCTTACAGCTCCAAAGGTCACACATATTCCATGACAGTCCTGCCCTGCCGCTCTCCCAGCTGTCCCACTCTTCCCAGCCAGCTGAGCCAGCAGCTCTGCAACCTCCAGCCTCCCCACCCTTATGGAGGGGCACAGGGGTGGGGGCATCTCCCACCCTGCAGAGACACCAGGGATGGAATGAGCCCGCTCAGGACAGGGGCACCGTGCAGAGGAAGGGCTGAGAGGGCTCCCAGGGTGTCCTCACCTGCCCTGCAAGGTCAGGAGGGCTCCCTGGGCCAACCCTGTTACTAATGTGCAGGTTTCTCTAATTACACTGCTAATGAGGGACTGGGACAAGCTGGATCTGTGGGTATGAAAGGCAAACTGCTGAGCTGGAGGTTTCCAGGATGGGGTTGTGTTGTGCCAGGGTATGGCTGGGCTGTCAGAGATGCTTCAAGGAGTTTGGTGGCCACTGAAATATTTTGGAGGGGAGCACAGCCAGGTTGTCTCACAGCTGAGCCGAGGACTGCAGGCAGTGCAGCATCCCTGTGCCCTTCCCTGTGCCCTTCCCTGTGCCCTTCCCTGTGCCCTTCCCTGTGGCATCTGCACCGTGAGGGTGCCGTGTAGGACACAGTGGTGTGTGCTGGGAGCTGACCTGAGAACTGTCAGCCCCAGGGAGCTGTTCCTCGTGGTCAGGTGCAACAGAGCATCGAGGGGAGGCTGTGAGGCACACCAGGACCTGCTGTCTGAGGTGAGTTCTGTTTGGGAGCTGGGTTTGAGAGGGCCTGGGAAAACACAGGGGTCAGTGGTGGTTTCCTCAGGAGCTGAGAGGGAGAAAGGCAGAGGGAACCTGAGAAAGGGAGCAGGGAAGTGGCTGTTTGGGTATGGGATGGATGAAGGGCAGGGTGGGATGTCCTGAGGGCTGGGAGCTGAGGCTGGGGGCTGTGTCCTCCAGCTGTGAACAGCAAAGTGAGGGTTAGAGCCCACCAGCTGCCTCTGTAACCCCAATTGTCCACCTAAACTGTGTCCCAGGTTGAGTTGACAGCTCATGTTTCACGAGACCCACCCCTTCCAGAACCCCGTGGCTGGGGGGTGGGTGATGTCCAGCATGCTCTGTGTCTTGAGGGGACAGGATCTGGGCTGGTGGTGAGGATCTGCAGCCCTGTCCCTGCCCCATGGGTTCCCTGTGCTCCCCACTGGCTCTGTGCTGGAGATGGGCTGGCTGGGTGGGGAGGTGTTCAAGCCTCTTTATGGAATGTCTGACCCAGGTTTAGGAGCTGCAGTGAGGATGCTTGGAAAGCAGGGGTTCTGCCCTACAGGGATGTATCCCAGGGGTTTGTCCAGCTGAAGGTTGGACCTCTACTGGTAGAGCAAGTTCAGCTGTAAAAGGCAGATCTGTGGGGAGGGTGGATCCTGGTCCTGCCTCATCAGGAGAGAGGGCACGGCTTCAGGTGGTTGGGCTGGAAACCGAGGGATGCAGGCAGAGCTGCAGGACATGGAGGACAACTTCAGGACCTTGGCAGGAGGTGGATGTGGGCATGAAGCCCTGGGTCACCAGCAGCAGGGACTCCAGCATCCCCTGGATGCTCAGGGGACATCTGGCCTTGGCTCAGGACAAGGCTTGGGTGAGGGTTCATAGGAGAGCTACCCCAGTGAACAGGCACCTCAGACTTGGGGCTGAGCCCTCTGTGCTTGGGAAGTGAGGCTGCTTGTAGTCACAAGAGCTTTTTATAGCTTGTGAGCATCTTGGGGCAGGGCTTCCTCCTCTGGAGGGACACATATGTGGCTGAGCTCAGCCCACCCCATGCCAGGGGCCACAGGGACCTGCTCACCCATCCAGCGTGTCTGAGATTGCCCAGGGGTGGAAACTCCAATGCTCAGGATGAGTGAAGGCTGCAGAGCTTGAGGGATCCCGTGCCCACATGGCTGTGTCCTGTATCCATCAGGAAGGATGCCAGCTCCAGCCACCCCCAGAAAGCTCATCCCCAGCCTTGAGAGGTCCTGAGCTTCCTTGCCAAGGCTGTTTCGTTGGGCCGTGATCTCTGCTTGGCAGGGGGACAGGGCATTGATGTTGAGCAGGTGGGGGACCCAGAGCAGGCAGGGCTCAGTGCTCAGCCCACACAGATGGCCCTGACAGCAGATGGGCTAAGGCAGATGCAGGAAACCCCGCCGCTGGGTTCACTAGGGCATGGCCTCTGAGCCCAGCATGTGCATGGACTTCTTGGGAAGCTGCAAAGGAAGACACACTATCCGAGGCTTCCCATGATCTGCTCTCTGCGCTGTTGTCTGCATCCCAAGGACCTGCTGGTGCTGGAGGCCCCAGTGCCCGTGGCATTACCTGTGATCTCGTGCTGCCTCAGCTCGTTGTATCTGTAGGAGTGCTCCAGGGGCTTGATGGAGGTGTGGTAGATCTTCCTCAGCCGCTGCAGTACTCCTGGGGGGGGGAAAGCATGTGGGCAGGTGAAAGACAAACCCCACTGCCCAGGGGGAGTCCCTCCCTGGGGCATTCCCTGCAGGAGGGACATTCCTTGCAGGTCCTGAGGGTGGCTCAGCTGTGGATCAAGAGACTTGGCTCACAGCTGAAATCTTGGCCAAACTGATCCCAGTCGCACATTTTGCCCAAAGAAGCTGTGGCTGCCCCATCCCTGGAAGTGCCCAAGGCCAGGTTGGACGGGGCTTGGAGGAATCTGGGCTGGTGGAAGGTGTCCCTGCCCATGGCAGGGGTTTGGAATGGGATGCTCTTCAGGGTCTCTCCCAACCCAAATCATTTTAAGATTGTACAGTTTTGATGCCTGCTCACCTTTCCCTCTGGGCACTGTCCCCATCTGCTGCCAGCAGCTGATGGAAGGAACATCCCTTGTAAGTCCTGTTTAGCACTCAACACCCACGATCCCAAAAATCCCTCCACCAATATGCCAGGGCTTCCTGGCATGGCCCTTAAACTGCTCACTGGAAAAAAGGAAGACCTTTTTCCACTGTATCTCTTATCACTGCCTTACCAGCCCAGACCTGTCACGGGGCCTGCAGAAGAAACCCTTAGAGTAGCAAAACCCCAAATATAACTGGAATAAAAATCCCAGCCCTTTGTTACGAGCTGCCCCAGGTTTCTGCAGGCAGAGATGTGCCCAATTCACCAACTGCATCTTCCAGCCTCTCTACCCTCCTGATTCTTGTACACCCGTGGGGATGTCTTTAAAATACCTAAAATACGTTAACCCCAGAGCAGCCAAAGGACAGGGATTGAAGATGTGGCTTTACCAGACCTGGAAGAAGGAAGGTCAAAATCAAAACACTCTAGGGAAGGAAAATCCCATGCATGCTCTTAGTGCAGGACAGTGAGGAGCCTGTCCTGCAGGGATGGTGTGGGCTGAAGGAGCAGGGTGTGCGTGGCCCCCTCTACCTGAGACATCATCGGCAGGTTTTTCCTCGTTCAGCTTGAGGGTGTTCTCCAGGTGGGACCGGTCACGCTTGGCTGGCTCGCTGGCGTCTTCAACCTCTTCTGGAGGAGAAAAGCAAGAGACCTGTTACTGCTGGAGGGGAGAATCCACACGGGAGCACACGCAAGCGACCGCCGGGCAGAGGGCATGGGGAGCACACCCGCCCCGAGCTGTGCGCCTCGGCAGCCCCGTCGCCCTCGGCATGCCGCGTGCTTCCCCTGCTGCACAGGCTCCTGGAGGCTGCCAGGGCTGTGCCTGCCGGGGGAAGCATCGTGGGCAACTGCTTGGCTCCGAGAAGAGGCCGGCCGCTCCCGGGGAATGCGAAGGACGTGCCTGGAAGGTGCTCCCGGGGCTGGGACGCGGCACGAGCGCGTGGCAGCTGCTGCCCGGTGGGGCCCCGGCGCTTCCCCCGGAGGCTGCGGCTCCCTGGGGGCTCAGCCCGGAGTGCGGGCTCTATGCTGATGTCTCTCTTTGCCCATTCCCCACAAAAACTGCACACTGAGCCGGGATTCACGGGGCTGGGGCTGGCTCTGGCTCCTGGGGGACAGCCCAGCCTGACACATCCTGGCTGCCTCGCCTTTGCCAGCAGGGCCATTTCCTCCCAGTTCTCCCACCTCTGCTTCCATACATATCATCCTGGAGCCCTCTGCGTGGTGCCCTGTGCCTTGTGGCTCCGTCCCAGATGTGGGGAGCATGAGGCAGCTGCCTCCATCCAGGGAAGGCACCCCAGTGTCCCCAAAACTTGGAGACAGAGGTGTCCTCACCATGGAGGTGCTGGCACACCAAGAGCCTCCAAGAGCTTTTTGGTAAGGGGAGCTGGGTTGGGCTGTATTGGAAGTTTGGGGACAGGTCTGGGGACACCAGGGCCAAGGGGGGCACCACCAAGCCGTGGGACTGTGTTGAGCATCTCCAGAGCATTGGGCTGAGGAAAACCTTTTGACTTGCCAAGTGAAGCCACAGAGACCAAAACGGGCTTGCCTTTTGGGAAAAATAGGAGGTTTTTTGAGCTGGGACGTTAGTAGATGAAAGAGGAAAAAAAACCTCAGCTTGGTCCAAAGGTCGCTGCCCAACCCGTGGGCCAAAGTCTACAAGTATTTCTAGGAAATCCTGGTGAGGGGTGTCCCTTTTCCTCAGTTAGCCTTTCACTGATTGAGAGGGGTCAGTGCATTGGTAACTCATTGGCCTGGATTAGCTCTTCACACCTTCCCTATGAGCCAAGAGCTGGTGGAGAAGAGACCCACCATCCCGGGAGCATCCTGCCCCTGCACCGAGCTGAGGGTCCGGAGGACTCTGCGGGTGGAGGATAAAGAGCCTTTAAGATGCCTGTGGGTGCTGGAAGGGGCCTGGGGCTTAAAAATCTTTTATCCATGTCCACATCCCTGAGAAGACATCACGGACTTAAAGTGGAATGAGGGGAATATCAGCCAGTTTTGGTGCTGCTGTGCCAAGCACCTGCAGGCTCCTGCTGCGCCCTCGCTGCCCACGGCCGTGTTAGGGGCAGGTGGGGAAGCACAAGCGTTAGGACAGGGCCATGCACTAGGCGAGGTTTAATGTGCCAAGCTCAGCTCCACCAGAGTTGATAGGAGGTCACTCTGGCCGCTAGAGCACACCCACAAGAAAAGATTCCAACCTATCTGGCCGTGCCGGGGCTGGGCAGCAGCTGGGGTGGTGCTGGGGACCTCTGTTTCTGCCACTGGGGGATTGGCTGCAGGGGGGTCTTCTGCCACTGCTGGGGGGTCTTCTTTTGCTGGGGGGTCTTCCACTGCTGCTGGTGGATCTTCTGCTGTTGGCGGGTCTTCCACTGCTGCTGGTGGATCTGCTGCTGGTGGGTCTTCTGCTTCCTCCCCACAGGGTGGGTGATGGCAGCTGGCAGGGCCATCCCTGGCTTCTCCCGTGCCAGCAGCTGCTAGCTTGCCATGGCTGTCTTTGTCAGAAGTGCTGGCTGCTTCCTTGTCACTCCCTTCAGTTTCATTCTCTGACCTCTCACCATCTTCCTCAGACTCCTTCTCCTTAGAATCTCCCTCCTCCTCAGACTCTCCCTTGCCTCCATCTTCCTCAGACCCCCCGTGCTGACCTTCTTCAGACTCTCCTTGCTCATCATTTTCCTCCAAGCTCTGCTCATCCCCTTCTTCTCCCCCCTCCAGAGCAGACGTTGCTCTTGGCTCCTCTGTTTGCTCTTCCCCAGGCTGCCCTTGCTCCTCAGAGCCTCCTTTCTCCGTGCCGGGCTCCTCATCCTCCCGGCCATGGTTGGCATCTTGCGTGCCCGACCCGTGGATCCCTCCGTGATGCGCTGCCATGGCATCCTCCTGTGGGCTCTGTCCCTCGTGGCCCTTCTCCTCGATGCTCTCCTCTGTCCGGCCGTGCCCTGGCCCCAGCCCCCTGCTCAGGCTGCGCGCCGGTTCTTCCTCCCCCTCTCCACGTCCCTCCTCAGCAACGCCGGGCAAGGAGGCGTTGGCAGCGCCACCGTCTTGCTCCTCCTCGGGGCCGCCATCAGCCACCTTCTCCTCCAGCCGGGGCTCTGTGGCTGGCAGGGGGCTTTCGGCAGCACCGTGGTCCGTGCCGGGGGTGCGCGGCTCTAAACGATGAGAACAGCTCGGTCAGTCTCACCCGAGGCACGGGGCTACCGGGGCACCCACCGACCCCGCCAGCACGGGGGGGACCCGGGGCAGGAGTCGCGGCTGTTACCAAGAGGCTTAAAACTCACCCCCAAACCTTCTCTAGGGCCAGCTCACTTTTCTGTCCCCGTCGCAAGAGGTCGGACGCAAAGATGCGGGGCGCAAAGCCAGGCTAGCAGGGAGTTCTGGTTGAGGCTGCCACCCACCGCAAAGCGCTGTAGGGAGGTGGCAAAGCAGCCCCGAAAAAACGGGAGAAAGGGCAAAAATAACAATTTTGACGGGGACTGTGGGCACTTGGCAGGTTAAAAGGGTCCTTCCCCAGCCCTGACTCGGGAGAGCATCACACCAGCCATGGTGAGTGGCGGGGCGAGAGGGAGGAGGAGGAGGAAGGAGCTTCCTGGCACGAGGGACTTCCCAGCTCGGGGTCCTGCCTCTCCACAGGCAGGGACTGATCCCGGCTGCAGCGCTCGGGAGCTATTTATTGTGACTGTCCCTTCACTAGGAAAGCATCTGCCTCACCGTGCGGCTGGCGGGGACACAATGAGTTTGTTCTGTGGCCCGGGAGAATCCATCCGTATTTTCCATAGGGCTCCAACTGCAATTTAACATTAGTCAACGGGTGCCAAAAATAAAAGATCACGGCTATACTGTCTCCATTACAAACAGTTGCTGCTGGTCTAAGTAATCCCCCCAAACGCCTAGTGCCAGGGGAGCATTTCAGAGGAAAGTAATTCCTTTGTACGCCAGCTGGCAAGCAGATGCCAAGCAGGAAAAAATGCCATCTCCACCCAGGCTGCGGGAGGAGAGCGGGCAGTACTGGGCACGGGCAGCCTCTGCTCCGGCTCCCACGCCGTGTCCGTGCGGGAGCCACGGGACAGTGCCCTGTGGAGCATCGGCAGGGTGGCTGAGTACGGGAGGAGCAGGGCTGAGACCAGCACAGTGCCAGCCCCAGAGCACCCAGCCCAGGTTGTCCTGATGCCGGGTGGGTGGTGGTACCTCCGTTGTGCCCGCGGGGCTGTTAACTGGGATCAGGTCGCGTTGGGAGGCTCGTGCCGTGCCAGCAGCGGGCACTGGGAAGGACAGGCTGCCCCCCAGCCTGCCCACATTCCCGGGGCTCCGCGGCACGGCAGAGCCACCCCCCCCGCCGCCACGGCTCCTCACTGTGTCCAGAGCGGGTGCGTGGGTCACCCTGTCGCTGCCCTCGCTGACCTCCCTGTCCTCTGCTGGCACATGGCTTGCAGGTGCATCTGGGCTCCCACAGATGGAAGGGAGATGGGTGGTGGGCAGCTCCCACGCTCCTCCCTCCTGCCCTTGTCTTTCAGGTCACCTTCCCGTGGGACCCCTGGGACCCTGCAGGAGCTGCTTGAAGGGGAACATCTTACGTTTGACCTGCAAAATCCCGGCTGGCTGGGGGCCAACGTGCCCCTGCCTGGCCCTGGGGGTCTGGGAACCAGCCTGGGTCACTGCAGGGTCCTCTAATCTGATGGGAATGGGGATACTATAAGCTTGAGCCCAAAATAGCTGGTGACCTGGAGGGCTGGAAGAGGAGTGATGGTCAAAGTGGAGAAGGGGGGCAGGACCAGGCAGAGGAGACCCTGAATGTCCTGAGGGCTTTGTCTGGGGTCTGTGTGTCTCTTCTGACCCAGAGGGACCATCACCCACCATGTCCAGGCACAGCTGCAACCCCAGTGCCCACCACAAGCCATCCCTTACAGGGAAAGGGAAATATCCCCCAGGCGCTCCGATGGGGGTGCTGCTGCCAGTGTGCTGGTCGTGGGCTTTTTTTCCTGTGACCTTCAGTGTCTTACACAAAGTCCCTGTCCCCTCTGCACCTCCTTCTCCCTCCTGTTTCCCCTACATGGTCCCCCAGCCCACGGTGGGGTGAGTTGTGCTGACCTGCTGAGGGCCGGGCAACGCGCGCGAAATGGGCCGAAGGTTACGGGCTTAACACCCTCCGTGCACCCGCGGGGGGCTAAAAATAGGGCAGCAGCAACTGTACGTGGGGACCAGGAGGAGCAGCGGTGACGCCCCTGCCCCTCACCCTGCTGTCAGCCAAGGCTGACGTCCCCACCTGGGGGCCCCCGCGGGCTCCCGGAGGGGACAGCCACGGTGTCGAGTGACAGCGGGGCTCCCTGCGTTCGCACCTTGCATTGTGCCAAGCGGATGGGTGGCATGGGAGGGGAGCCCTCGCCCTGCTCCCCTCAGCCACCTGACCTCCCAGAGGGCCCTCGTCCTGCACTGCCCCTGCCACCCCCCATCTCATCCTGGGGGGCTGTCAGCCGCCTGGGAACCCTTTTCCCGGCAGTGACAGCAGGGATGGAGAGCTCGCAGTGGGGCTCTGTGTGCTGCAGGATGCCACGGCTTGTTTGCACCCGGGAAAAGCCCATGAGGGAAGGAAGGGTAGGGGATGGCTGCCGGAGGCTGAACACCACGGAATCCCCTCCATCCCTGCGCGGGGACGTACGGAACGGCAAAGACGCGGTGCCAAAACGGATCCTCCAGGAGGACAGTGAGGAGGGACTGATGGGCACAGGTGGTCCTGGAGGGACACTCTCCCCCTGCAGCAGAAATCGGAGCCCCGAGCGTGGGGCCGGTGATGGAAGGGAATGGCTTTTCACACGCCCCCTTCCCCTGCCTGGATCCCAGCCCCTGCAGCCCTGGGGGTATTATCCACCGGCTCCTGCTGGTCCTGCACTCCCCACGTCCTCCCTGTGGGATCCCAGGGGAACCTTGCACCGTCCATCCCTGCCTTTGTTCTGACAAAGCTCTTTGAAACCCTGTGCAGAATGACTGGACACAAAGTCTGAGACTTTCTGGGATTTTCCAGCTGGACCTGCAGCAGGATTTCCCCCCACCCTCTTTTCTGCAAGACCCCATTTCATGATGATGTCCTTGACCCCCGGGTTCTGTGAGGTCTCCATGACTTTCACTTGGGATTGAACCAGCTTGTGGAACCAGTTTGAAGCCAGCCAGGCCAACACCTTCAGAGGGAAGTGTCCCACGAGGGCTCAAGCAGCCCAGAGGACACAAACCCTTGTGCACCCCAAAAACCCAGGATGCCCAGACACATCATCACATCCCAGAAGCTTCATGATCCCTAAACACCAGAATAAAGCAAATATATTCCAGCTTTTTCAATGCAGAGAGAGGTCTAGGAAACAGCTTTGTCAGACTAATTGGCCTCATCTGTGCAGGAGGTTTTAAGTTTAGTCGAAAAAAGTCATAAATTGATTTGATTTCTATAAAGAGTTGGATAGAACCACATGATATTTTGATTAGAAAGTGGTAAAAAAACCTCATCAGTATCTACCAAAGGGATTAAAACCAGTCTTGAAGCTTTCTAAATACAGAGATGAAAACGGGGAATCAGTACTGTGGGGTGTTCATTCCAGTCTCCTCACCCTAAAGATCCGGAAGAAACCCTGAACCCCTGACTTGCAGAAGAGAGGAAGATGAGGGAGGTGGGAGATGCAGCACTCACAGCTTCCTGGCCGAGGAGATCTGGGTCTGTCAGTGGGAAGACAGCCCGGAAACATCAGGTATTTTGGCACAGGCAGATGCCACGCTGTACATCGAGGAACATCAACCCGTGGTGTCCCCTGCAGGGTCTGCAGCCCAGGGAAATGCTGAGGGACCTGAGGGACATGCTGTGGCACAGCTGGGGCTGGAGGAGGGACTTCCAATAGGTCACACCGGGCCTGTCCCCTGTCCCCAACCACAGGAGGCTTCACCAACCCATCCCAGGAGTGTCCCCTGAGGAACAGGCTCCATGCACTCAGGGCGAGCCTTCCTGGGTGAAGGAAGGATGCCCAGCCCTCCTTGGGTCATCCCAAGCATTCTTGGCCATCCAGGCAGCCCTTGGACTTGCCAAACTGTATTCTAATGCATGATGACCTGTTTTCCCAAAAGATGCTCAAATCCATGGGGATGTCTGGGCAGACAGTGCCTGGCAGAGCCAAGCAGGGATACCCAGCCCTGGGGGTCTGTCCTGGCAGCAAGCGGGACTCCAGCACAGGGATGGGGTCACACAGCTCTGAGCCCTGTCCCATGGCGTGCCCCACGTGTGGGGAGGGTTGAGCCACGTTCCTGGCTGGCAGCAGGGCTGTGCTGACACTGCCAATGCCCCATCCCAGCTCGGGGTGCCCGGCTGGAGCCCCCCCGGCCCCTCCAGCAGCCCCCACCGGCACACGAGCTCACGGCTTCCTCCAGCTATCGCTTACAGGGGAAATGTCCCCGGGGGCTGAAAATAGCCCAGCAGAGCCCTGCTATTCCTGCAGAGCCCAGGGAACAGGCAATTCCATCAGGGATCTGGTCACCCTGACTCGCTGCCAGGCTGGGGCTTTGACACCCTGGATCTGTGAGCGGGACACGGAGAGAGCGTTTTCCCTGGGCAGGGCACGGCCCTCCCAGAGTGGTGCCACCTCACACAGACCTGCTGGTGTCCCTGTGCCATCAAGGCCGTGCACAGGTGGGGTGTCCTGGCCTTCTTGCTCGGCTGAGACAAAGATGGAGAGAGTGTCACAGCACAGCCAACCTGCCCAACATCTGCTTTGGTTTGCTCAACCAACAGCTTGGGAGTGAGATACGGCACCCCCAGGGACCAGGCTCTCCTCCAGGTGTGGCACCAGGGGTGTGACAGGGATGCAGGTGGCACAAGCACCCAGAATCAGTGGGTGCCTGCTGCATCCCAAGCCCCCTGTCTCACTGCAGCCACCCAATGGCAGTGGTGCCCATGGCTGTGCCAGTGCTGGGGAGTGCAGTGAGTCCAGTGGGGTGTCCCTGGGACACAGCGGTCCCCACCTCTGGGGACACTGGTTATCATGGGCAGCATTGGCCTGGGATGGGTCCCACAATCTCACTCCCAAGATGTTCTGTCCTGGGAGGTGGAGCCCACCCTAAAGTGACACATTCCAGATGATGGGGGACACCCCAAGGTGCCACATTCCACGAGGTGACATGTCCTGGGTGATGGGAACACCCCAAGGTGCCATGAGGACATCTCGAGGTGACCTGGCTGACGAGGCTGAGGCAGGATGAGGACTCCCAGGGGTGGTGGCCCATGCTTGCTCTCTGTGCCAGCCCCACAGTGCCTTGCAGGAGGACACCAAAAGCCAGGGCTTTTCCCAGTCCCTCTCCCAGCTCCGAGGCGGTGATGGCACTGCCACCCCACTCAAATCTGTGATGGCTGTGGGGCCAAAATCTCCTCAGGGCAAAGCTGCCAACCATGGTGTCTGGCACTGCCTTGCCAGCACCCCCATGGCCCATTCCTGGTGGCCACAGGGGTCACCCAGCCTGGGATGGCTGAGCTGTGCCCGAGGTGTGAGTGCAGGGGAGACCTTCCCGCAGGTAGCTGTGGATGGAGCCACCACCACCACGTGGTGCCCTCACCACGAGCCACCACCCAGCCCTGCAGTGGGTGCTGGTCCCTGCTGGGGCTTCTGGCCATACTGAGGAACTTTGCCAGCTCTGGCCACATGGGCCATGGGGCATTTTGGCTGGGACTGTAGGAGTGTAGGCACAAGGCAGTTCCAACACCTGGCCTCTGGGAACAGTGACAGGGTCCCAGCGGCCCCAGACATCACTAAATCCCGAGGATCACACCTTGCCATGATGCCCCAATGAAGGCCTTGGTTCCCCATTGGAGTCCTGCACCCTTCTCTTCACCAAACAGGGGTTGAATGGAAAGACGTGGCCCAGAAACAGAAGAAACACCCCCCACAATCCGCTCCCTGCACCTCAAAGGAGCTGGATGCAAGGGCCTGGCTTGGCACCAAAGGAAAGCAAAACTCATCCTGCAGATCCCACCAGTCCCTGTGGAGCAGAACCATGGGCAGGTGCCACTGCTTACAGCTTTTTTGCAAACCTACAGGATCAGAATAAATGATGGGACCTTTCAACAAGCAGGAGGTGCCAACTGTGGGGACTTGGGAGGCTTCAGCCACCCCCTGGGGACCCCAACACACCTCCATGGCCTTGGAGAGAGCCATGCCAGCCTCCATGCCAGCCTCAGCACAACCAAGACCTGGGCTGGCAGTCCCCACCATGGTGACAGTCCCCAGATGTCCCACAGGGCCACCAGCCCAGCCAGAGGTGGCACCAGCCACCGGCTGTGCCCACAGAGGTCCTTTCCAACCCCCACCCACAGACCTGACTGGTGGCTCCCCGGAGGTCACCCCAAGCCCATTCATTCCCAAGAACGGCCCAAGATGCCCTTAAAAGGCCAGAACTCGGCGGGGCCGGGGGTGCCGGGTGCTGGCAGGCGGCAGCTGCGGGTGCCGGAGCGCGGGGCTGCGGCGGCGCGGGGCGGGGGGGGCGGCGGGGAGCGCAGTGTCCCCTTACACGGCTGTTTCCATACATAGCCGCCCCCCTTCTCCCGGCTGCGCGGCCGCCGGAGCCCGGCCAGGCGGAGAACCAGCCCAAATTAACTCAAGGGCAAGCAAGGGTACCGGCGATGCCGCCCCACCACGCGGCCCCGGCCGCGGATCGCTGAGCGCGGATGGGACAGCCCGGGGAAGGGGGTACGGGGGCATCAGACATCCCCGGCGCCCTGGCAGCTTCCCCCCAAGTCCTCCCAGTCCAAAATCAAGCCACCACGGCAGCCACAGGTGACACTGCCCCCGGGGCACGTTAGCAGCAGCACAGCCCTTGTGCCCACCCTGACTCCACAGGAGGGACCCCAGCTTGCACCCCCCGCCACCCCCTCCTGTCCCTGGCCCCCCAGCAGGTTTTGGGGTGACTCTGCAGCCCTGGCAGAGCTGCCAGGGAGCTCAGCCGGCTGTACCCCCGCTGCCCTGCCCTGCTCCCAGCCCTAGGGGCCGGCTGGGCTCACCGGGCACCCCAGAGCCTCATCTGCACCCTCAACCCCACAGGCACCCACAGTTCTACCTGCACCTGCAGCCCCACGGGTACCTGCGACCCTGCAGGGCACCCACAGCCCCACACAGCCACCTGCAGCCCTGTGGGGACCCCACAGCTTCCTTGGGGACCCCCAGCCCCATAGGCACCTGCAGCCTCATAGAGCCACAGCCCCATGGGATCCACATCCCTGTGGGGACCCACAGCCCCGTAAGGACCCCACAGCCCTGCAGGAACTCACAGTCCCATTGGGACCCACAGCCCCATGGGATCCTCACAGCCCCACAGGCACCAGCAGCACCATGGGGACCCTATAGCCCTTCAGGCACCCACAGCTCTGGAGGGTCCATGGGGTTCCCCACAGCCCCATGAGAACCCCCACAACCCTACCGGCACCCACCACCCCATGGGTCCCCAGAGCCCCATGGGGTCCCCACAGCTCCAAGGGCACCCACAGCCCCGCGGGGACCCCATACCCCTGCCGGCTCCCACAGCCCCACGGGCACCCCCAGCCCCCTGGGGTGCCCCCAGCCCCCACGAGCCCCCCCAGGCTGGTGCGTGGCCGTACCTGCGGTGCTGAGGAGCAGGAGCGAGGCCACGCAGAGCAGGTTGAGGCCCTTCATGGTGGCTGCCAGGAGCTCCCTGACGCTCGCTGCCTCTATTTATACGGCGTGGGGCAGGGCGGGCAGGGCAGGCAGGGCAGGCAGGGCAGGCAGCTGCCCGCACAGATGCTGCCGCTGCCGCCGTTCTTTCGCTGCCGGGGGCCCCGGGAATGGGGACGGGGACAGGGATGGGGCACAGCGGCAGAACCGCAGCGCTGGGAATGGCTCCTGTCGGGGCTGCCACGGCACAGGACACCTTCTGGGGTGGGGTCCCTGGGGTGGCACTGCCCATCTGGGGTCACTGTCCCCGCCACGGGGGTCCTGCCGGTGTGGTGTAGTGGAGCTGGTGTGGTGTAGTGGATCTCCTTGGGCTGCCTCAGCTCCTGCAGCATTTTCTGGAGGGGAGGTGCTGAGCAGCACAACCTTGCAGTGTCCCCAAACGGGGGTGTCCCCGAACAGGGGTGCCCCGAGCACCTCGTCCTGGGCTTGATTCGATGTCCCCTCAAGCCACCACAGGTCACAGCTCCAGGAATGCCACACACCCCATAGGCAAGGCATGTCCCTTCCACCCTGACAGTGGCCCCACTGTCACTGTCACTGTGCTGGCAGCGTGGCACGCTGGGCAGTGTCCCCTCCCCACAGCCAGAGGCACAGGATCACCAGCTCCTGCCACCCTCACTTCTAGGGAACAGCCACCCAGTGTTGTCCCCAAAGTCTGGCTGTAGCAGAGTGGCCACTGGGTTCCATCACTGCAGGAGCCACTTCTGGGGGGGGTGACCCACCTTTTCTTGGGGGAAGAAGCCAAGTGTGGGAGCAGAGGGAGCCCCTGACTCTGAGATGGGGTCGTGGAGAGGGGGAGTGGCAGGGAGCAGGCAAGACTTAGCCCTTAGCTGGACACCATGGACGGCCACAGCATGGAGGGGGAGTGGGAAAGACCCACAGCTATGGGGGGATGCAGACAGGTGGGAAAAACGGGTGCCCCCACAGGAAAAAAAGCCACAGAGAGAGATGGGTACCTCCCACATCCTGGTACAGGGACACCCCCACCCTGGGGCACCAGAGGTGCCATCCCCGAGGCAGGAGGACACTGACCCCACCCCAGCTGGGTGGTCCTATTAAAACCAGCCCCAGCCCCTCCCACCACCTCAGCAGAGCTGAGCCCTGAGGTGCTCATCGCACATGTGGGCAGCTCTGGCAGGGCTGAGCCTTTAAATACAGCCCGGCTGCTCAGTGGGAAACCTCACCAGGTTCATCCCCCTCTGCCTCCTGCCTGTGATTCCCCAGGCAGGCAACGCTCCCCTGCCCTCCCAGGAGTCCCCCGAGGGACCAGCACCCACCCAGGTGGGATCCATCCCTGTCCTGTCCCCAGCCCTGCCACAAACGTCAACGCCGGGACCGAGCTTCTAAAAAACCAAGTACAAACTTTATTTTGTTTCTTTACAAAGGCACGAGCCTCTTTTTTTTTTTCAACTTTCTTAACAAAATAGAATAGCTTCTCAATCAACACAAAGACCTGAAAATCGTAAAAAAAATACAAAAAAAAAAAAAAAAATCAAAACTCAAAACAAAACAAAACGAAAAAAAAAAAAGGGAAAGGAACCGAGAAACAGCTGCGGCCGGGGGGGAACTTACCGAATACCACCGAGGCTCTACACACGACTGGCCTAAAACCCTACAGCCAGGGGGGGAGGGAGGGGTGGCGGGGCAAGGGGGGGATCCACTAAAACAGGGGCCCCCCCCAACCCCCCACGACAGATCCAAAAGCGACACAATCACGAAATAGAAAAGCTCTTTCGGAGCTGATGGACCCCACAAACCGGATTAAGTGCTTAAAGGAGGGATGGGAGCAGAGTTGCGGGACAGGGATGGATACGGGGATAGGGGTGGGGTTGGAAAATCAGGCCCCAACCCGCCATACCCGTGCCAAGGAAATGAGGGTTGGAAATAGCAGGGAGGGCTGGCACGTGCCGACCCTCCTGCCTGCGCTCCAATGGCATCATCCTCGGATTATTTTACTATCCAAAGGGGTTTTCCCTGCCCCACGTGGGGTGCAGGAGCTGTGGTGGGGCTGGTCGTACCCTGAAGCCAGGGGTCCCTGTCCCACCTTTGCTGCCATGCCACTTGGCATCTCCCCCCTGCTTAAAAAACGAACATTTAATTAAACAAAATTAAAAAAAAACACAAAAGAGAAGGAAAAAACCAAATTAAGATCCCAACCAAAGGCCCTGTCCCAAGGGAACACCATCGGGAACAGCGGGGCTGCTGCTGGCTTGGCAGGATTCCCTGTGGGTTGGCAGGTGGGGGGAGTGATAAAAAAAGGGTGGGGAGCTGTGACCCCCACCCCAAACGCCCCCCCCTCCGTGCCCCAAGCCCCCTGCATCCCACTGTGGCCACCCCCCGGGAGCTGAAGGGTGACCTTTGCCTGCCTCTAGCGCTCTGCTTTACAGTATTGGAAAAAGGTCATAAAAGAGACCCAAATCACGTTGTATTTTTTAAAAATTTCAGCATATTCTCTGACATTTCCCCCCCCCTGCCCCGGCTCCCCTCCTTGGCTGCCGGCTGGGGGGTGTCAGGGCAGCTCCCCATCCCCCGAGGGCTCTTCTTTGCTCTGGTCCATGGAGTCACTGTCGTTGCCCTCGGTGTCGGAGGCGGTGTCGGAGGCGGAGGGCTCGGGGCAGGCGCGCGCGGGCGTCACGATGACGGCGCGTCTCTGCTCCTCTTCCTGCAGCTGCTTCTCTTGCGTCCCTTCGATGTGCTGGATCGCCTGCCGAGGGCAACCACCTGCCATCAGCACACCCTCCACACAGCCCTGCGGGTCAGGGACTCTCCAAACCCCCTCCTTGTCACCGTCCTCCCCCGACTCACCTGAACGATGGTGTCCAGGTTTTGCCGGGATGTGGAGACCGTGTTGATGACCGAGGACGGGCCCATGGTGACCACGGTGACGTGATGGGAGGGAGGCGGCGCTGGAACGATCACGGTGGGGTGGTGGGTGGGCGCTGGGGGACCATGTGATGGCAGGAGCTGGGGAGAGAAGCAAACACCCACCCCCGGTGAGCAGGGACCTGAGCAGTGGGGAGAGCATCACGCTTGTTCGCTCAGCCCAAACTCCATAAAAGCTGAAGCACCACTTGGCTGCTCCGGTTCTCCATCCCCATGGATGCAGGAGGATGCCAGCTGAACGCTGCTCCCATCTCAGCTTTAGCAGAGTGGAATGTGAGTATTCCAGGAGAGGCAAGTGCCAGGCCTCCCATCACCCTGACCTGCACATGGTCAGGAACCACCCACACCCCTGGAGATCCTCGCTTGAACAGCGGATGGGAAGATCCACCCAAGCAGGAGGCTACGCAGAGTTCACCTAAAAATAGGCTGAACTTCCCCAGGAGGCAGCTAGCAGGGACCCTGTGGGGACATGGCTTCTCAGAAGCCCGAGGAGGGTGGAAGCTGGTGTTCCTCTCTCCCTTTGAAGCTCCCAGAGCAGTGTGGCCGTGGGCTGGGCTCAGGGGTGGCAGCGTGCAGGTGCCAGCACAGCGCTCCCCTTCTGCCTGCACCTTGGGCAAACCCAACTCTGTTGGGGGAAAGGCTGAAGGCTCCCATCCCCACTGCCTGCCAGCTCACTGCTCCCCTTTCCCAGCCTGGTGGGTGGCAGAGAGCGGTTTGGGTGTCCCTAAAGCTCAGTGGGAGTCACTCAGTGAGAGGTGAACCCCCAGGGATGAATCTCTGCCCACCAGCAAGTGACCTTCCCTGTACAGAGCCCTTCGTGACAGGGAGCCGAGCTGCTTCAAAACCACAGAAGCCACAGTCCCACTGTGGAACAAGGGGTGCACACAAGTACAGCCCTCTGAGCACTGTGGGGGGCTTTGGGCCAACCCTTTCCCAGTTTGCCAAGGGTGAGAGCTTTGCTGGGACATCACTGCCCACAGGAGGTGCCAAGCCCATCACTAAACTGCCCCAACCTCCTGTATTTCACCACCTGGGGGGACCATGGGTGGGCTACGGGCAGGATGGGCTGGGGTGCACTCACCTGGGTTCGGATCTGCTGCTCGCGCTCGAGCTTCTCCTGGTGCAGCAACCTCACCTGCTCCTGCTGCTGCTGGAGCTGCACCTGCTGAGCGATCACCTTCAGCTTCTCGGGGTACATGTGGGCCTCCAGGGAGCGAACCTGAGGGCGAGAGAACCCCGGTATCAGTGAGGAGACGGGCACAGCACCCCTGAACCACGGCTGTGGGCTGTGCCCTGCCTGGGGCGGGCCCAGCAGAGCCAGGGAGCCCTGATGGAGCGTGGAGCAGTGGTGGCCAGAGCAGAGGTCCGGTGGTCCTGTGGCAGTGCCGGTGTCCTGGGGGTCTGCTGGGGCCGTGGCAGAGCCTGCTAGAGGGCACCCAGCCTCACCTGCTCCTCCAGCATCATGCGGACTGAGCGCTCCTTGTCCAGCTGCTGCCGGAGCTCGATCATCTCCCGACGCAGATCCTCGGCCTTCTCATCTTCCCAGATGTCTGGTGAGCCGATCCCCTCGTCTTTGTCCTCCGCCCGTCGCCGTTTCGGGGAGGAACCACTGAATTCCTGCCGTGGGAATGTGGTGTCAGGGGACAGGGACCAGCCTGGATGCCCTCCCCACCATCCAGGCCACACCTGGGTGCTGCCACCCCCCACCACAGCTCCCTGCTGGGGAGGGTCTCTGCAGGGTTCTTCTTGATGCCTGGGGATGGACAGGCTCCTGCATCTGCCCCCCATCCTGGTCCTCACCCCCCCAAGCCTTGTGCCAACCCGGTTCTCACATTATGATACCCAGAACAGTTCAACTTGGGCACCCCAGCACCAGAATTGCCACCAGGCTGTACCCCAACACCCCAAATGGAAAGTGGGACCCCAGCTCTTCTCCCCTGCCAGGTAAGGGATGCCAGGTTGAATGGGGCTCCCTGTCCTGCCAGGAGGGTGGAAACATCTCCATTCCCTGGCCCAGACCCCAAGAAACAGTGATGATGTCCCCTCCCTGGCCAGCTGGGACTGCCCCATCTCCTCCCGTCCCACCCCTGGGGCACTACCTGGATGAACCGCTTGAGCTGGGTGTTCTGCTGCAGCAGCCGAGTCTTTTCCTGCTCCAGGGAGAATATGTACTCGGCTGTCTGCTGAAGGATGGCTGCCTGTGGGAGAGCCAGGGAGGGCATGCTGAGGCAGGAGATCATGCTGTCCCCCCAAACCTCCTCTTGCTGAGCCCCCTCCCTGCGCGGGAGGCAAGCAGCACTGCTCCATACCCAGCCCCAGCACCTCCGTTCAGGGTCTGCTTCACCCACACATCCCCTCTGGGATTCCCACCCCAGTGAAATCCTCCAATTCCACGCCAGGAACCTGCCTGGCTGCCGAGCACCTCCTCAGCCCACTCCCCTCTGCAGCAGGGTCTCCTCCTCACCCAGGCACAGCACCCTGCTCCTGGGACACTGAGGGCTGCCACGCACACTCAGCCCACTCCGGGACACTGGGTTGGTGATGCAAACCCACTCCCACAGGGAAAACACCCCAGGAGAGACCTCGATCACTGAATTAACATAAGCAAATACGTGCAATTACACTTTCAGCCCTCCACGTGAAGGACCAGTGTCCGCATCCCACACCACCACAGCCCCGGCGCTATTCTGCTCACCTTGCTGAGCTTCTCCCCGTCCGTGTGTGGGATGAGGGTTTTCAGGGACTGGAAGCCAGCATTGATGCTCTGCATCCGCCGTCGCTCGTTGCTGTTGGCGATTTCCCTGCGTATCCGCCGCTCCTGGTCCCGCTGGGTCTCCGGAGTCAACGGGATGTTGGCCAAGCTGCGAGAGAGGCGTGGGGTTAGGGAGGAGGGGGCTGCGCCCCTGCTGCCAGCTCACCCCGCTGCATCCCCCCTTGCTTTGCAGTGATGATTCCAAGCCCTCAAAGGGATCGCTGCCGCAGGTGGGAGGGTTTCTCCAGCCCTGTATCCAAAGCTTTGGGGGATGAGTTGACCAAACAGTGGCCCCGCTGCAGCCCCCCAAGCTCTGTTGGGCTCAGACACACTGCCCAGTGCCAAGCCCGGGCGAGGGGAGCCGGGGACCCCCGGGCGGGTGAGAGGCTGCGGGCCGGCTGGCTGTGTCCCCATGGGGCCGGCCGGCGTGTGTGGCCCTGGGAAGGCGGCTCCCTCCCTCCCGCCCCGCTGATGGCTTCCAGATGACAGCTCCAGAAGAGAAGCCCCTGTCCCACCCCAAGCCGCAGCTCCTGCCTGCTTCCTGCCACTGCCTCCTCGCCCCCCACGCCCTCGCCCCGCAGATGTGCTGGGGAATGCCTCCCGCAGCCTGCGATGACACCGGCGCGGAGGGCTCTGGACAGACAACACCCACGGGTCCAGGGCACCGGCCCCCAAGCAAAGCTGAGGGGTCCAGCTTCTGCACCCACACCCTGCTCCATCCCCCAGGGAAGCAGGGAGGGGGTTTGGGTCACAGGGATGGTGAGCCTGCTGGGCTGTGGTACCAGCTGGCCACCCCGCCATGCCGAAGCCACAGACAGCCACACACCCAGCACCCACTGTCGCCAGGGATGTTGCAAGGCACCAAAGACTAAACACGGGAGCCAGGCTGCCGCCACAAGGAGAGATAAGACGGGCTCCAGTCAGCCATCCAGGTGCCTGGCGGCTCTGGGACAGAGATGGGAATATTTCACCCAGAGCCTTGCCAGTGCCAGGCTGGGAAGAAAAGCCTGGAAAGGATGCCCTCACTGCCCTCCTGGTGAGGCCGTGGAGGAACCATGGAGATTTGGAACCCAGAGGTCTGAGTGTACCTGAGATACCACCGTGTGGCCAGGCAGTGCCTGGAGGCTCCCAGACAACCCATCATTGCTTGTTGTGACCTGGGAATGCACCGCAACTGCTCAAAGATATACAGGGATGGGGAAAGACCCAGCTCATCCCAGAGGGGTGGGGAATGATTGTAACCCAACCCAAGGGGAAAGGAATAGATCCCAGCTCAGCCCAATAGGATAAAGGAGAATCACAGCTCATCCAAAGCAGACAAGGAAGGATCCTAGATTACCCTAGATGGATGGGGAAGGATCCCAGCTCAGTCTACAGGGACAGGGAAAGATCTCAGTGCATCTCAAGGGTATGGGGAAAGACCCCAGCTCAGCCCATGGGGCCAAGAAGACATTTGTCCCCAGCCTCCAAGGCAGCACCGCAGCACAGGCTGACACTGGGTGCCAAGAACCCACCACAGTGGTTCCCTCACGTGCAGTTCCCAATGGATGTCCCGGGGTTGTGGATGTGGGATGGGTGCCCAGGGGTCTGCCTCTCTCACTGGGAGCAGCCATCTGTCACATGGACCAAGAGCTGTTTGCAGCGGGATCGTGGCACAGGGCTCCCATCTGGTGGTGGCTGTCACCCACCTCCCTGCTCCTGCTGAAACCAGCTCCAAACTTGTTCCTAAAACATGCCAAACCCTGCAGGTCTTGGGGGCAACGTCCCTGTTGGGGATGTGGCTGGAGTGCTGCTCCGGGATGTTGGACCACCAGACACGTAAGGGGAACGGGACAGAGAGGCCCAGGACTGGGCAGCGCGGAAGTGGCTTCTTAAATACCGGGGAAGGAGGAAGAGCCTGCTTCCTTACCGGCAGACCTCCCGCAACCTGCCCCGGCTGCTCTTCCTGGGAAGAGACCTGAGAAGTGACAGAGAGACACGGAGAGGGCAAAAAAAAATCCATGCATTCAGAAGCCGTCCAGGCACCCAGCATGACCAGGGGTGTGGCAGGACAGAGGCAGGGGGAGCAGGTGGCAGCCACCAGAGCCCCCGGGGTATCCCCAGCCTGGTGCTGGTGCTGTGGGCTTTGGGTCAGGCAAGCAGAATTTGGTCCTTCCCACCCTGGTGAGAACATCCCACATGCTTGGGCCTCCAAGGACACAAACCCACGGGGCTGTCAGAGCGGGGCACACGTCCCACAGCAGATGCCCCCACTGCCCATTCACGTCCACCACTGCCCACAGCTGGTGCTGTGGGTTGTGCTGGTGGGCAGAGGAGGCACAGCCTTGTGGGCAGGGTGTCTCTCAGCTCCCTGGGGTCACAGGTAGGGTGTCCCTCAGCTTGCAAGTAGGGCATCCCCACGCTGACTGAGCTCAGGGTCAGGGTATACCTGAGTGTACAGTCAGGGTATAGGCAATCCCACGGGTAGGATGGCTCCCAGTACCCCAGTTCACAGGCAGGGCATCCCCCAGAACCCTAAGCTTGCAAGCAGGATGTCCCTGAGCTACCTGAGGTCACAGGTAAGGTGTCCCTGAGCTCTCAGGCGGGGCAGTCACCAGCACTCTAAGCTTGCAGGCAGGGGATCCCCAGCACCCCAAGCTCCATGCAAGGTGTCACCCAGCACCCTGAGCTCGCAAGTAGGGTGTTCTCCAGCTTCTGGTGCTCAAGGCAGGGCATCCTCTAGCACCCCAATCTCGCAGGCAGAGGGTCCCCGAGCACCCTGAAGTCCACACCAGGTGTCTCAGATCTCGGGGCAGTGGGAAGGCTGTGCAGCTCCCCGGACTCTGCCCCGTGCTGGGGTCAGTGAGGGACCACGCAGCCCCCCATCCCCGGGCGGGACAGCCGCATCGCCCTGCCCATGCAGTCACCCCTCCACCCAACCCACGGGCCCGCAGCGCCTAAGGCGAGGGACCTCCGTGAAGCCACCCCCGCCCCGCTCCACCGCTGCACCCCTGCGGGGGGGAGCTCAGGTGCGGGCGCCCCCCGAGATCACCGGGACGGAGCCCCCCACCCCCGTGGGGCGGAGACAGCCCCCCGAAGGGCCGGGCCCCCAACACGTGCCGCGGGGCCCGGGCTGCCCCACAGGGACTCCACGGGGCCGCCGCACGGCGGGGCCGGGCCTGGTGGGGGATCAGAGCCCCCGGGGGGGGCTCAAGGCCGGGGGAGGGGGGGAGCTCAGGGCCGCCCCGCGTGGCCCCGGGGCCCGCGCCGCCAGCCCCCCCCGCCCGCCGCCCCCCGCGGGCACAGCCCCCATCCCGGGCCGCCCCGCCGCTCCCCGCGTGTCCGCGGGCTTTGTGCCGCCGCTCCCGCACTACATGTCCCGGCAGCCCCGGCCGCGACCCGCCTCCTCCGGGCGGCTGCAGAGTCACGGCCAGGCCCGGCGGTAAACACACACCCCCGCGCCCCCCGGGTGCCCGGACACCCGCGCCCCCCGCCCCGGGCGCCCCCCGCCGCCCCCGCGGGGGCCGGGCCGGGCTGCGGGGCCGGCGCTGCCCGCCC
>JAWWES010000035.1:2062215-2101931 GCA_035583135.1 Lophotriccus pileatus | reverse complement strand
TCAGTGCCGTAGCCGTGGTGATAGCGGCGAGGAGCCCATGCTGGGGGCAGAGGGGTGCTGGAGGGGGTGGGTGTGACCTGGGGGGCTCTGCCTGACCTCTGGCTGTGTCCCCACACTCCTGCTCAGGTAGCCTTGGCACCAGTGAAGCCCTGCGGGGGTCTGCCGGATGAGGTGAAGGTGGGAACAACCACAGCATGTGTGTCTCTACCCTCAACCCAGCAGTCATCCACGGTGGGAGGAGGGTAATGGCACAGCACCCCTGGGGTAAGGAGCCAGAGGTATCCGTGCACTCAGTCCAAGAGCATCCAACCCCGCCCAAAAATAGCTCCCACAGCCTCCCCCAGTGCCATTTGAGCCCTGGCAGCCCTTGATGCCCTGGGGACACCCCTTCTTCCCCAGCTGCCTCCCTCTTCCTCGTCCTCAGGGCAGGGGCTGATCCCTCGGGGGCAGCAGTGGGCAAGTCCCTGCTCCCTCCCCGGGCACGGAGCAGCCAGGCCAGGTGCTGGAGGACACGGTGTTTATTGGCCACTTATAAGTTAAGGGTGAGAGGGACACGGGGTCCAGGGGTGGCGGGAGTCACGTCTCGGCTTTCCGCTCCTTCTCCTTGTCGCCCTTGGCCTGGATGCGGAGCTCCTCGTCCAGCCGCTCCTTGGCTCTCACCACCTGCGGGCACGGGGTGTCACACAGGGAGGGGGTGACACCTCCCCTGCCTCCCTCACCCACGCAGGGGAAGGTGCCCCCCTTGCTCACCCTCTCACCTTGGACTGCAGGTAGAAGGAGCCTCCCACGGACTTGTCGTTCACCTTGAACAAGTGGTCGTAGTTCTGCCGAGAGAAGCTCCGGCTCAGAGTCATCTCCACCTTCCCCGTTCCCAAGCCCTGGGGGCCTCCCGCTCCCCGCAGCACTGCTGGAGGTGACGGCTGTGATCCTGGGGACACGTTGGCTCTGCCCGACTCCGCTGTGGGTTCCCACGTTCCTGGTCGGGCACCTCTGGGGACCCCACGTCCCCTTTCCTGAGCAGCCCCACTGGGCAGAGCAGGGGCCAAGTCCCAAGGGCTGCTCCAGCCGGGGCAAGGAATCCTCCAGCTGGGATTAACTGAGCCCAGGACAGCGCTGGGGACCAGCTGTCCCCCCCATGCCACGCAGCACCCTCAGGGCAGACAGGGCGCTGACAGCCCCTCCCTCCCCCACTCCGAGGGGCCCTCTACCTTCTGGATCTCCTCGGGGTTGAGGCTGGAGACGTTGAGGATCTGCTGAGCTTCCTGGAGGCTGATGCCGATGATCCTGGAGGCGGCAGCAGACTGGGGCCTCTCGGAGCGTCCTCGTGCATCGGCCGCTGCCCGGCTCGCTGCCAGAGACACCAGGGCTGTGTGAGACCCCCACACTGCTCCCCGTGAGCCCCAGGCCCCAGGCAGGGGGTCAGGCAGCAAAGCCCCTGAGCTCCGAGGTGTCCCCCTCTGCCCCTCTCCAGTCGCCCCTGGATGTGATCCCAGTGCTGGGAATGTGTCAGGGGCCGGGGGGGGCACCGTTTGCTGCAGGCAGGGCAGGGGCTGTCCTGTCCCAGGGATTATCCTGCTGTGCCCTTTGGGGTGCCGGGATCTCTGGGGGCCTGGCCGTGGTGCCAGAGCCAGGCTGGAGCCTGGGAAGGCTGCTGGGAGCCCGGGTTGAGATGAACACCATCAGGCCAGCGCTGGGAGGCGGGTGAGGGCTGTCAGCCCGTGACAGCCTGTCAGTGTGCCCTGTGGGCACAGCGCGGGCCCGGGGGGCACTGGGGGTCCTGGGGAAGGGTGGGGGTGCAGAGCAGAGCCCGGGCAGGGCAGTGTGGGCTCTCGGAGCACTCGGAGCAGTATCCCGGCTCCTACCTGCAAACTCCTGGCGCAGCGCCCGCATGAAGGCCCGTCCCACCACCTGGGCCCCCACCAGGATGATCTGTGCCAGGTACTTGGCCTGCGGGGACACCCTGCTGTCACAGCCACCACGGGGCCCCGTCCCCACACAGGTCCTTCACCCTGTCACCTCTCTGTGTCTCCTGGGACTCTGCCCTACCCGATCCCTGGCTCCTGCCAGGGCTGTGCCTGGCCCTGTTCCCCCTTCCCTGACCCTGTCCCCCCTTCCCTGGCCCTGTGACCCCTTCCACAGGCCCTGTCCCCTTTCCATTGGCCTTGTCCCCCTGCCTGTGCTCCCCCTTCCTCTGCCCTGTCCCCGCCGCCTCCTTCTCCCCAGGCCCTGTCACTCCTCCCGTGCCCTGTCCCTGTCCCCCCTCCCATGGTCCTGTCCGCTCTCCCCTGTCCCTGCCCCCCCAGCCCCAGCTCCCTCGCAGCCCCGCGGGCCCGGTCCCTGCCCGGTCCCAGCCCCGCCGTCCCCGGTCCCAGCCCCGCCGTGCCCCCGCCCCGTCCCCTCTCACCATGTCCCCACCGCCTCTTCCGCCCCCGGCGGTCACGTGGCCGGGGGCGAGGGTCACGGCGGGCACCGAGACGGCGGCGGCGCGGGGCGGAGCGTCCCCTCGGCGGGCACAGCGCCCCCTGGCGGCCGCGCCGCGCGGGAGGTCCGGGCGGTGGCGTGCGGGTGGGGCGCGACCTCCCCCCGCCCCGGTCCCCGCGTCCCTCCCGATGCCGGTCCCTGTGAACCCCGCTCCTTGTGTCACCCCGGTGCAGGTCCTTCTGCTCCCCCCGGTGCCGCACCCTGTGTCCCCGCGGTCCCTGTGCCCCCCGGCGCTGGTCTCTGCGTCCCCACCAGTCCCCCCGCGCTCTCAGTGTTCCCCCGGGGCCGGTTCCTTTATGTCCGTACTCCCCCCCCACCCCCCGGTCTTTGTGTCCTCCTGGCCACGGTGTCCCCCCGCTGCCAGTCCCTGTCTCCCCTCCCTCCTCCCTGTGTCCCCTCCAGGGCCGGTCCCTGTGTCCCCCCACTCCCCGTGTCCTCCCTTGTGCCGGTCCCGGTGCCCCCCCGGTTCCCGTGTCCCCCTCTGCCCCTTTGCCCCCCGCGGTGCCCCGGGATCACGGCAGGACACGGTGCTGGTGCAGCAGCTTTAATAGCGGGTCCTGCCCGCGGCGGGCCCTGCACATCCTTCTCCTCTTCCTTCTCCTCTTCCTCCTCTTCTCTCTCCTCTCGGTTCCCCCGCCGGCCCTGCGGGTGCGGGGTTTGCCGGGTGGTCCTTGGGGTGCCGGGTCCAGCCTAGTCCTGCGGGACACTCGGTGTGGGTGAGGGGTGTGGTGGGGTCTGATGGGACCCGGTGGGGGTCGTGTCTCCCCCCTCAAGTCCCTGCACTTACCCACTCATCCTCATCTACCCCCTCGAAGGAGTCCTGGGGCAGCGGGTCATCTCGGTTGCCCAGCCGGGCCACCATGGCATTCAGGAGCTGTGGGGAGGCCAGTCAGAGCCGTGGGACACGGGACATCACCCCCAGCCCCACCGCAGGGCGGTCACCCCACCCCAGCACCCACCTCCTCCTTCTTCTGCTCGTCCGACTTCTCCTCCAGGTACACGGATGCAGGGACGAACTTCCGAGCCGGGGCCTCTTTCGGGGCCTCGCTCACTGGGAGAGCGGCATAACCATGGGGCAGGAGGGCTTCTCCCCGTGGCTGACACCCCCCCCACACCATCCCCGTGGGCTGGGGGTCCCGCCCTGCCCCTCACCCACCTGGCACCATGCCGGCGGGGCACAGGCTGGCGCGGCGCTGCTGCCCGTCCTGCCCCGCCAGCCAGGCCCCGGCACCCAGGGCCGGCTCCCACCAGACGCGGGTCGGCGGGTACAGGTCGTCCTGGAAATACTCCTTCTGTGGGGGCAAGTGACGTTGAGGGGGGTCTCCCGCCTCTGTCCCCCTCCCAGAACACAGCCAGTCCCCCCCTTACCCCCCACCTACCTTGACACGAGGCACGTGGAAAGCCACGGGCTCCAGCGTGCTCTGCCCCAGGCGCAGCGCGCGGGCGAACTCCACCTCCCGCACCTCGCACGTCGTTTTGGGCAGGAAGACAAAGCCCTGGTGGGGTAGGGGCGTGAGTGGAGTCTGGCAGCACAGGCAAGGGGTCAGGGACAGGCAGCACTGCCCTTCTTTACCTTGTGGGGTTCGTTGGAGGTGAAGCTGTTGCACTCGAGGAAATAGGGGGGCTCGGGAGTCACCTCATAGAGGAAGACTCTGGTGTCACCCTGGGGATGGAGTGAGATGGGGGCTGTCAAGGTGCATGGAGTGTCCCTCTGTACTTCTGGGGTGCTGTAGACAGGTAGCCCCCCATTTTTTTTAAGGGCAAGCCCTCACCTTGCCGGTGAGGAAGACAACACTGGTATCCTCATCGTAGAAGGGCAGGAGGGTGGAAGGGGCCACGTCGAGCCCAAGGACGGACAAGGGTCCCTCAGCCAGAGCCTGTGCCCGGTACAGGAGGATCCTCCTCTCACTGCGGCTGTGGGGAGGTGACAGTGAGGGGGAGCACAGTGTCCCTTGGTGTCCTTGCCCTGGCATGTGTCCCCCTCTTTACCTGTCAAAGCCGGACACCAGGAGGTAGTTGCCACCGCAAACCCAAACCAGGCGTGCTCCACGTCCCCCCTCTGGACCTGGACCCTCCTGTGTGGGGAGGTCACTCTGTCTGCTCAGAGAGAGCTGGGGGTGCAGGCAGGTGCCCTGGGGGGGTGTTCCTGCCTGCAGCCCCAGCTCTCCAGCCCCCCCTCAGTGCCATGGTTGTACCTGCTGAGGCTGAGGGCTGCACCGTGGCTCGTAGAGCCGTACCCGTCCATCTTTGCTCACTGTCGCCAGCTTCTTCCCATCCGGGCTCCAAGCCATGCTGAAGATCTGGGCAGACAAATGTTGTGCCCCCTCAGTGTCCCAAAGCCACCTCTCAGGCATCCCCAGGTTTGTCATCCCTTACCTGATCTGTGTGTCCCTGCAGGCACAAGACCTCCTGCTCGGCGCTCAGATCCCAGATCCGCACGGTCATGTCGTAGGAGGAGGAAACCAGGAGATCGGATGCCACGGGGTGGAAGCGGATGGAGTAAATCTTCTCTGTGTGACCTGGGAAGGTTGAGTGGCGCGTGGTTGTCACCATCTGTGGACACCACCGGCCTGGCTTGTCCCCAGCGTAGGGTGCTCGGTGTGTCCCCTCACCTTGGAGAACGGCTTCGGGCTCCTGCAGCGTCTCCTGCAGCCCTCCCTCAGGGATCCGCCACAGCCGGATCTTGGCGTCTTCCCCAGCTGTGGACCAAAACAGTTGGGCAGTGGTTAATGCGGTGATCAGCATGCCCAGAGCTAGGGGACTATCCTGGCACGCTCTGGCGGGGCCGGCACACGTACCCACAGCGAGGCGCCGCGGGTCGAAGGGGTCCCAGGAGAGGTCGGCCACGGCCACGCCGTTCTGGATGGTGGGCATGGCCGTGTCGGGGAGACGGCCGGGCTTGGAAAGCTGTGGGAAAGAGACGGGGGTCACTGGCACGGCACTCGCGGCGCCGTGCCGGCCTCCAGCCGCTCCGGGGTACCTCGAGCACGGCGATCTGGCCGCCGGCGGTGAGCAGGGGCAGGGCGACGCGCTGCTGGTTGGCGCAGAAGCCGTCGCACTCGCCCGGCGTGGTGAGGCTGAGCCCCCGCAGGTTGGTGAGGTGGCAGTCGCGGTGCAGCACCCGGCCCTGTGCGTGCCGGAAGCGGGAGCTGGGCCCTGGAGCGGGTGAAGGATGGGTGAGTGCCCCGAAACCCTCCTCAGTGAGGGACCCCGCGCTCACCCTGCTGCCTGCTCACCCAAAATGCTCTGCAGGGACTTCTGGCTGGGGCTGCTGGCGAAGCCGCTGGAGGGGCCGGTGCTGGCTGAGAGCGAGGTGGCTGCACTGCCTGGCGAGGCCAGCGAGGATGGCGAGGAGTAGCCACTGGCCTCCTGCAGGAGAGAGAGCGGGTGAGCAGGGGGTGCTGGTAGCCCAGCCTTTCCCTGTGGGATTAAGGTGGCAGGGACCCCCACCCCCTCAGCACCCAAAGCACATTCCCAGCACCCCACGCTCACGCTCTGGTCAGCATCAGTGTGGCCGATGTCGGCGTCGGTGTGGCCGATGTCGGTGTTGCCGGCGTTGGTGTGGTGGGTGAAGGCGATGACAGGGGAGGTGAAGGTCTCTGTGGATCTCCGTGCAGGGTGCAGGCTCACCCTCCCCACCTGCAGCAGGCACAGCGGTGGGCATGGGGCAGTGGCAATGCCACTGGCAAGGACACACCCTCGGGTGACACTGACCTGCTGGTTGTTGCCTGCCCACCAGGCTTGGGCACTGGTGGCCGGCAGGGTCCCAGTGCAGTCAGGGAACAGATCCTCATGGAAGTCTTGGACGGACTGGGAGAAGGGATGGGACAAGGTAGGTGTTCCTCAAGTCTCACAGCCTCCGTCCTGCTACAGCTGGGACACTCCTGCACACCCCCAGACACCTCTAGCACCCAGACTCCACTACCCAGCACCCGAACTTCATCCACTTTAAGCACCCAGCACCTATTGCACAACAGCACCCAGCAGGTGGCACCCAGCTATCAGCATCCACTCTCCAGCACCCCAGTTCTGCACGCAACAACCCAGCTTCCCAAATCCAGCAGGCAGAAAACCCACACGCCGTGACCCACTGTCAGCTCCCAGGTCTGACCTCCTCTTCTGCTCCCCCCAGGCTGGGGACTGGAGTCTCATGGCACCCAGGTGTCACACATGAGACGAAACCAGGCATCCGTGACACAGTCCACCAGCAGCCCCCCTCACCTTGCGTGGCACCACGTAGCTGACAGGGACGAGGGCGGTGTTGGTGAGCTGCAGGACACGGAGCACCTCGCAGGCCATGACGTCCAGGGCCAGGCGTGGCACGGCCGCCAGGCCCCGCGTGCTGCCCTCTGTCCGGCACTGGGTCACTGTGGGGAGGGGGGATGGACATGAGGTGGGCAGTGCAGGCAGGGGTGAGCCCCCCAGGGCTGCTGCGACCCCGGTGTGGGGTGGGACCTGCTTACCCTGGGTGAGCGCTGGCTGCATGGGGGCCACCTCAAAGCAGTACAGGAGGTTTTCTCCCTGGAAGAGAGGTGGAGTGGACAGGGAATGAGTGAGGCTGCAGGAAGCACCCCACCACACCCACATGCACCTTCCTGTACCCCCTGCACCCACATGCACCTTGCTGCAATCCCTGCACCCCAATGCACCTTCCTACACATGCATGCACCTTGATACGCTCCCCTGCACCCTTCTGTGTCCTCTTGTACCCGCTTCACCCACATTGCTGCGTCTCCTGCACCCCTCTGCAGCCTCCTGCACCCCCCTGCTACCCTGCACCCTCCTGTACCCCCCTGCACCCACTGCCGTGGGACCTCACCTTCCCTGCCAACACCAGCAGCCCCGTGTCAGCGTCGTACAGTGGGATGGTCACCCTGCAAGGGAAATGGATGCTGAGCTGGGGGTGCTGAGCTGAGGGCACCCCTCAGTGCAGCACCTCAAAGGCCATGGGGATGGATCCTGCTTCCCTGGCTGGTGCACACCCAAACCTCGTGCTGGGGAAGTGCAGGGCAGGATCAGGCAGTAGCGATGCTGGGGAGTGCCCTCAGGCTGCTGGGCTGGTCCCCAGCTCACAGCTGGACCCGCACTGTGCTGCCCTGGGTGACACGTTGGCAGCGGGATGGCACTGCCAGCCGCTCCCAGTCCCGGATGCTTGGTGCCTGCTGCGGAGCCGTGCCCAGCCACAGGGCATCCCGCTCCCTGCCCCGCTCCCTGCCCTGCTCCCAGCCCCCACACATGGCACCCAGCCCCGCTTAGGGAAGCCACTGGCACCCGCAGGGGAGCCCCGGGGCTGGCTGGGCCGGCTTGGCCAGTTTGGGGTGGGCGCGTGGCACACCCTGGCACCTGCGGTGTTGAGCGGCCCCGGGAGTGCCCTGCGGCCGGGCTGTGCCCGCTGGAGCGTGTCCCTGCTCCCTGTCCTGCTCCCTGTCCTGCTCCCTGTCCCAGCCCGCAGCCCGGGGCTGCTCCACGGCTGGGGAGATGCTCGTGACTGAGGGTCTGGTGGCCAGGACACGCTCCATGGCCAGAGGGGACCATGGCTGGGGGGGCCTTTGGTGGCAGAAGGGGAACAGAGGGGTCTGTGACAGGGAATACTCAGTGGTCTGAGGGGACAGTGGTGACAGAAGCACAGAGTCACCTCTGTGTCTTCTCACGTCAGGGGTGGAGGAGGGAGAGCCACAGGCAGAGACCAAAGGGACAATCTATTACCTTTGTTTGACATTCCCGTGGCTGTGCCATGGGGAGAGAGGTGTTCCATGCCATCCCATGCCATGAAGGATAGGTGTGGCTGGTATGGCACTGTCCTGCCCCAGGGCTGTTGGCATAACCCAAGCAAACACTGATGGGATGCCCGTGGCAGTCACCAGGGTCCCCTGCCCTGCTGCCACTACTGCCAGCATCACTGCCACCACCACAGGGTTGGGACAAGGGTGCCCTGGGTGCCTGGTTTTCCCAGCCCAGCCTGTGCCATCCTCACCACACCAAACAGGGGACATTGTCCTGCAGCACTGGGCACAGCTCTGCCGCCACCAGGGCATGGGGACAGCCCTGTGAGGGCCACCCACGGCCTCCCGTCCCCCAGAAGACAGTGGCAGGGGCTCCGTGGATGCCAGGGGCATGGAGGGACCAGGATCCCAGGGCACTGGGTCCCAAAGGTGCCAGGGACCCTGATTACCCTGACCACACTGGATATGGGGGTGCCAAGGACACTCAGCCCTTGGTGTTACCAGTGGTGCCAGGGTCCCATGGGTGCTGGGGATGTAAGGGAGATACCTCCACCTGCACCTACCCCCTACACCTGTGTGTCTACACACCAGGAGTGCTGGGGTCCCTGGGACCCCAGCCCCAGGGATGCTGGAGGTCCTGGGGGGCCCTGGAGGGTTTGGAGGGTCTGGGAGCTGCCAGAGTCGTGGGTATTCTTGTGGGTCCTGGGTATTCCTCTGACTCTGGAGGTCCAGGAGATCCCCCCTGTGGATCCTGGGGGTTCCTGTGACTCTGGGGAGCCCTGGGGTCCCTATGACTCTGGGAGGTCCCTGAAGTCCTGTGACTGCAGGAGCTCCTGGGATCCCGAGGTCCCTGTGAGTCTGGAAGCTCCTGGGGGTCCCATAATTTCCTGTGACTTTGGGGAGTCCTGTGATCCCAGAGGTCCCATGGAGTCCCCAGGGGTCCCTGTGACTCTGGAGTACCACATGTCCTGGGTGTCCCAGGTGTCACTGTGATTCCGGGATCACAGGAGGTCCCAGAGGTTGCTGTGACTCTGAGATCCCAAAGGTCCCAGGGGTCCCTGTGACTCTGAGATCCCGGAGATCCGGGGGGTCCCTGTCACTCCGGGGTCCCGGAGCTCCCGGGGGTCCCCGCGGTCCCGTCCCCGCCGGGCCCCAGGTGCGCGGGGGGCGGGGCCTCCGCGCCCGCCGTGCCCCGCCCCCCCGCCGGTCTCTCAGCCAATGGGCGGCCGGCGGGAGGGCAGGCCCCGCCCCCGCGGTTTAAAAGCCGCCCCCCGCGCTCGGCGCCGCCAGAGAAGGGAGTGCTCGCCCGGCCGCCGATCCGCCCGCGCCATGGACTGACCGCCCTCCCCGACGGCCCCGCACGGCCCCGCACGGCCCCGCACCGCCCGCCACGGTGAGTCCCGCGGCCGCGGCAGCGCCCGACCCTCCACACGGGCACTGGGGTTCGTGCGGCGGCGGCCCACGGGCGAGAGGGGGCTCTGCCGGCCACTGGGGGGCTCAGGGGACGGCGGGGCCCGGGGGGCCCTGGGCCGGGCCGTGGGGCAGCCGGCGTGGGCTGGGCACCCACGGTGACAGCGTGTCACCCGGGCCTCGGCCGCAGGCAGGACAGCCAGGGCCGGCCACTTCTCCAGGCCTCGGATGGGGGTCGGTGTGCTCTGCTCCCTGCGAGGCCCTCCCAGGGACACCCGGCTGGCCCCTGCCAGGGCTGGTGGCAGGGCCTGGCCTGGGCTAGGGGGATGGCACTGGGGTGGGCTGGGATGAGGGTGCAGGGCCTCTGATCCCCTGTGCCTGTCCTGCCGTGGGATGTACTGGGGTCTGGCCCAGGGACCTCGGGCTGGTGCTGAGGGTAAGGGGAGAGATCTGTCTGGGGCTAACGTGGAGCACAGCTCCATCCAGCATGACTGGGTGGCAGTGACCCACCCTGCCAGCAGAAAAGGTCCAGCACCCCCACGGGACTGGCACGGTCCTGGGCCCATCCTGTGCTCACCCTGTCCTGGCAGACGTGGCAGCAGGGCTCTCCTGCTGGGGTCAGGCAGAGGTGGGAGCTGCTGACACCCGTGTCCACCACCACCCTCCTCAGCAGAGGGCTCGGGTGGGGTGGGGTTTGGCTGCCTTTGCCCTGCCTGTCCTTGGGGGTCAGTGTCCTGGATCGCTGACCTACCATGGGGCCAAGCGGGTCCCAAGGCAGTGCTAGTGAGGGTTTTCCTCTGGCTGGTGCAGAGGGACGGGTGCCAGCAGGGCCACCAGCCAGCCTGGCTGCTGGGGATACCCCACTGCTCCTCCTGCCGCCAGCTCCCTGTGTGCCTTGTCGTCACGCAGTGTGCAATTGGAGGGTGCTGGCCCCTGTCACCCTCTTTGGGCGTGACTTTGGGCCACCGTGGCGGTAAATGTTCCTTTCCACACCTGGCTCCCTCCCAGGCTGGCAGTTGCCACAGGAGTCAGTGTATCTCAGCAGAGATGCTCCAGTTCCAAGACTCCTCTTCCCAACCCAAACCCCTCAGTCACGTCACCCCCACACACCCACTCTTGCCAACACGCCCTGTGCCGACAGGTCCTGCTGGGACCGGGGCGGCCAGGCTGCCCTGACCCCGCCGTGCCGCTGCCCACACGGCGCTGGGCAGTGCCGCCGTCAGGGATGACACTAATTACTGTTTTCCCCTGCACCACGCCAAGGCCAGCCGGCCTCGCCGGGTGGCCCTGACGCAAGTGCTGCCTGCCCGGCTGGCTCTGCCGGCGGGACACGGCACGAGGAAGCGCTCGGGGACAGCCGCGGCCACCCCAGTCACTCCAGAGGAATCTGCCCGGGCCACGCGTGGCACCATCGCCGGCCTCCTCCCACCCTCCGCCGGCGTTCCGGCTCCTCCCGGGGCGGTTTGGCTGCTGGTGAAGCGGCTCTGCTGGTTTTTCTCCTTGCCAGCACCTGAGCCGGGGAGCGCGGCCGGGTCAAAGGGGCAGGAGCGGGATGGAGGGGCTGGCGAGTGCTCCCGGGAATGCAATAACCAGGCCTGCATTCCTGCGGGGCTGCTGCGGAAACTTTAATTAAATAGGGAGGGGAGCGGCAGGAGGTGGGAGCTGAGGCGGCGCAGGGTGGGTTGAAAGGGAGGAGGATTAAGGGCTTAATCCTGCATCCCCCCAGCTGGCTCTCGGGAGGGGGCACGTGCTGACATCAGCTTGCTTTGGGGGGTGTAAGGGAGGGGAGCGGCTCTGCATCCTGCCCAGCAAAGGCACCGTGTCCCTCCCTGCCGTGACAGGGATGGAGTTCAGGGCCAGCTGTGAGCAGGGCCCCTGTCCTTCCTGCTCTGGTGCCACCAGCCAAGGTGGCAGCACACCGGCCAGCAACAACGCTGGCTTTGTTTGGCCTTGGGGCCTTGCTTGCCGGTGCGGAAAGGGACATCCCGGCTCTGCCTGGTTCCCTGAGTCCTCAAGCAGCAGGGAAGGGCAGGAACCCCCATTAGGGCTCCTCCAGCCTGTCCTGCACAGGTGTCACCCTGCGGCGTGGGGAGAGCATCGTCCTTGTCGATAAAACATGTGGCGGATGCAAAGAAGGGCAGGAGTGGGATTGTCCAGCCTGGGAGGCTGCAGGCAGGAAGGGGGGACACGGCACTCCCCCCTCAGCAGGCTGGCAGGGAAAGGCTGAGCCGGGACTGGGGGAATCTGAGCCCAGATCCTCCCCACAGCCGGAAAATATGAATAAGACGGCAAATATCTGTGGTGCAGGCGCGGGGGAGCCCAGCCAAGGCAGCAGCAGGCCGCTGGCAGGGCCGCCCCAACACCTCCAGCAGAACCGGGGCCTCCTCTCCACCCCTGGGGACCCTGCCAGGGCCTGGGGAGGCTGCTTCCCTGCCCCTCGTTTCTGAGGGTGACCTGGGCTGGGTTAACCTCTCGCTGCCTTGAAATAGCGTGGGGCGGCGGTGGAGGCGGCGGGCGGGCGCGAGGCCGGCGTGTGCCAGCGGAGCGGGCGATGCCGAGGGGGCGGCGGCGGAGCGGCCGTGCCAGCCTGCCCGGCGCTCGTGGCCAGGCGCGGATGCGCGGCCGTGGCCGGGCTGGGCGAACCTGCCCGGAGCAGGGAGCCTGGCAGGCGGGGAGGAAATGCCAGCGTAATTAAAGGGACGAAAGAGGCTTGGAGTCAGCAGCTGGTTGCAGCGCGGGACACGTCAGCGAAACCCGACCCTGGCATTGCAAAACCAGCCCCGGCCTCGCTGGCATCCCGCAGGCCTGGCCCTGCTCCGGGGCTGTCCACCCGGGCGGCCTGGCACGGTGGTGGCACTGCTGGCATGCCAGCACCTCATGCCACGGGCTCTCTTGCCAGCCAGCACGCTCCAGCTGCTGGAGCCATCTCGAGGGGTGCCAGGTATGCCCCCAGCCTCAAAAAGCACTTCACAAGGTTTCCATGATGTGGTTTTGGTTCTTCTCTGTCCTTGTGGTCCTTGTGTTGCACACTGGCTGTGATGTGGAGGTGTGGGGAGACCAAGCAGCAGTGAGAGGACTGAGCTGGGGGTGCCAGGGAGGGGGTGCTGTAACGGTGACCCCCTGGGTGACAGTGACCCCCTGGATGCAGCACAGCTCCTCCCCAGCATCAGGGGCTGACGGCACAGGTCATGTCAGGGCAGGGCTGGTCAAGCCAAGTGACTCAGGCGGTTGTGGTGACCCTGCCCAGCCGTGGGTGCACCCCACCCTCGAGTGCACCCCACCCTGGGGGGGGCCGGCTTGGGAAGAGGTGAGGACAGAGCCAGTCACCGTGTTAACCCTGGCTGACACCCCAGCAGGGGGACAAGGGGACACAGCACGGGTCCAGACCCTGCTGGTGCAGGATGCGGTGTCCCTGCAGCGCCGACCGGCTGGGGCAGGCGGCACGTGCTGCTGTGTGACCCGGCACCCCCCGCACACGGAGAGGCCCCTTCTGAGCTGCAGGGGGGGTGTTTGCCTGGAGCTCTGACAGCTCTGAGCAGGGAGGAGGCAGCCAGGGCTGGGGAAGGGTTCGCCTCTTCCGTGCTTGGGGACCCCCCTCTACCATCTCCCTTTACCCGTGATGGGGTGGCAGGAGACAGCGGGTCCCTGGCCCAGCCTCGTATCATTAAAAGGGCTGAAAGATGGGGCTAAGAAGAGGAACCAGCTCCGTGTGGCACAGCCAGCAACATTGGCTGGGGCATCCACAGGGGCCTGGGGCAGGGGTGGTTACAGCCTTGCTCACTCCAGAACATCTTCCCCTCCATCCCTGCTGTCCCGAGTCCCCAAGGGATAAGGACACAGCCCATGGTGCTGTGCTGAGTCCCTGCAGTGCAGCAGGGAGGGGAACGGCAAGGTGACCTGTGGGGCCAGGGGCTGGCTGGGGGTGGGTATGAGCCCCTGGACTCTGTGGGGACACAAAGGGCTCCACCAGCCCCATGGCCTATGCCCACACTCTAGGCAACCCCTGGGTACCCTTGTCCCCAAGAGGGATTGCTGCCACTGGTGATCCAGGCAGGAGCAGCCCCCGTGGGTGCAGCTGCTGGGATGGCACAAGCAAAGGGTTAAGCTGAGCTCAGTGCAGGGAAGGCCAGCCAGGCTCCCACCCCTTCCTGGTGCTCTGATTCTCCACATCCCCCATGTTTGATTTGCACCCTGCTGAGCAGGGGAGGTGGTTGGGGCCCTTGTGTGTACTGGGAAGGCGGGGGGAAATCTTGGTGTGCCACTGGAGACAGTCCAAATACCAGTGGGATGTGTCTCATGGTAGAGCCTGGGGTGCATAAAGATACCAGGTCCCTAAATCCTGGAGGTCTGGGGAGGGTGAGAGCACAGAGCCAGGGTGGGCAGCTCATGTGCTGCTTCACTCTCACCAGCTCTGTCACAGGGATTCAGAGGTGACCCACAGCCCTGCCAGCCCTGCATACCCCTCAGCAGGCCTGGCCCCTAACCCTGGCTGCATTTCTCTGTCCACAGAGCTGACACCATGAACCAGCTGATCCTTTGCACGCTGTTCCTCTTGGCCCGTGGGGAGCTGGCCAGGGCTTGTCCCGCGGGATGCCAGTGCCAAGACCCCAAGACCATCCTGTGTGCGGCCAGGCGGGGCCAGACCGTGCCCCAGGGGCTGCCCTCCAACACCCTCTACCTCTACGTCTTTGAGAACGGCATCACGACACTCAGTGAGGACAGCTTTGCAGGCCTGCCCGCCCTCCAGCTCCTGGACCTCTCACAAAACAAGATCACCAGCATCCAGAATAACATCTTCCAGCCTCTGACAGAGCTCGTCAACTTGGACCTGTCCTCCAACCAGCTGCAGGAGATCACCAATGAGACCTTCCACGGGCTGCGGCTGCTGGAACGGCTGTACCTGCAGAGGAACAGGATCCAGCATATCCACACTGCTGCCTTCGACACGCTGGAGAACCTGCTGGAGCTGAAGCTGCAGAACAACCAGCTCAGGGCTGTGCCCCCCCTTGACCTGCCCAACCTCCTGCTGTTGGACATCAGCTGGAACAAGATCCCCACCATTGCACCAGGGGCCTTCCATGCTGTCAACATTGAGTCCCTGAAGATCGCGGGGCTGGGCCTGACGAGCTTAAACGAGGAGCTCTTCCAGGTCCAGAACAACCTCCATGAGCTGGACGTCTCCGACAACCTGCTGGAGCGCGTCCCGGCGGTGCTGCGGCGGCTGGGCAGCCTCACCAGGCTCAGCCTGGCCGGCAATGCGCGAATCTCCCAGCTGCCGGCCGACAACTTCCAGAGCCTTCACAACCTCCAGGAGCTGGACATCAGTAACCTCAACATCAACACCATCCCTCGGGATTTCTCCAGCTTCTTCCCCAGGCTGCGGTCTGTGACGGCCGCCGGCAACCCCTTCAACTGCATCTGCCAGATGAGCTGGCTGGTGCAGTGGGTGAACGCCAGCGGTGTGGTGCTGCGGCGCCCTGAGGAGACACGCTGCCACTTCCCCCCCAAAAACTCCGGCAAGCTCCTCCACCACCTGCAGTACTCTGACTTTGGCTGCCCCACCACCACCCCCACGCCCACCACGCCCCGCACCACCACGCTGCCGCCACCCGCACTGCTGCCCACCACGCACCGCCCGCCCCCGCCCGCCAGCACTGCTGCACCCACCCCGGGGGCCAGGGACCCCCAGGGCAGCTCCACACCGGTGCCCTTCAGCGGCACCCCGTCCCCCACCAGCTCCCCCCCGCCCATCTGTCCCCCTCGCACGTGCCTGAACGGCGGCACCTGCCGCCTGGGTGCGCAGAACCTCCTGGAGTGCCTGTGCCCCCCGGGCTTCGCCGGCGCGTACTGCGAGCTGGAGCTGAGGGGGACGACGCCGGCCCCGGGCACACCGGCCCCACCGCCCGGCCAGCGGGTCAGCATCGCACAGGTGGGCAGCACCTCTCTCAAGGTGGACCTGCACAACTACATCCAGTCCAAGGCACAGCTGAAGGGCATCCGCCTGAGCTACCGGAACCTGTCGGGGCCGGACAAGCGGCCGGTGATGCTGCGCTTGCCAGCCTCGCTCTCCGAGTACACAGTGCGGGCGCTGAAACCCAACTGCACCTACCGCGTCTGCATCGGGGCGCTGGGGGAGGTCCCCAGGGAGGAGCACTGTGCTGAAGCGCAGACCCTGCCCCTCAGCCTGCAGCAGCATTCCCCTGTCACCCAGAGCCAGGACCCCAAACTCGCCCTGATCCTCGTCCCTGTGGTGGCCGCCGCGCTGCTGCTGGTGGTGGTGGTCACCGCCGCCATGTACTACCGCCGGCACCACCAGGCCAAGGCGCGTGCCGGTGCGGGGGTGGATGCCAGCCCACTGGAGCTGGAAGGGGTTAAAGCCTGCCTGGAAAATGGGGACTTGAGCAGCCATGGCTGCAAGGTGCCGGAGGCGGCGGTGCTTTCTGGTGGCTCCGAGTGCGAGGTGCCGCTCATGCAGTCGCACTACCCCAGCAACAACAACACCCCGGGGCTCAAACCCTCCTACTTCTGAGCCCTGGACACAGGAGGGCTGAGCTCCAGCAGCAGCACCTGGGCATGTCCCTCTGGGATACAGATCGCCAAGGAGCTGACTGAATTGAGGCAGAAAACGTGCAATTTCCACGAGGCTGCCACGCTTCGGGAGGAGACACGAATCTTACTGCTCGGTGCCTTGCTTTCTGTGACTCTACGTAGAACGTGGGTAGCGGAAGAAAGGAGGGTTTTAATTTGGGGGTGGGCTGGGATGGGGCTTCTCTTTAGCTACTGCTGAAGAGAAAGCTGCCGTGACTCGGCTGAGGGCTGCCCACGTGCTGGTAACAAGGGTCCTTTAGCAGAGCACAGCCCGTGACTCTCGACTCCCTGGAAGCTGATGTGAGCAACATGGCCCGGCCGAGGTGCTGGGACCCTCGGGACCCCCTGGGCCAAAGGAAGTGCCGAGCAGGCAAACCGGGAATTGAAGCTTTAAGAACTCAGAATATTTATACACCGTTATTTCCCATTTCTTCTGGGAAAACTTGTTTTTGTTTTTGTTTTTTTTTTTTTTTTTAGTACAGGTTTGTGTACATCTCTTTTGTAAGACAGACCAGAAGGGTGTCTTTTTGTAAAAAAAAAAAAAAAAACAAAAAAACCCAACCAAATAATTAAAATAACAACAATGAAAACTTCTGTGCCGCCCTGAGCACCCTGGCAGGGGTGTGGGCAGGGGTGTGGGCAGGGGTGTGGGCAGCGTGGTGTGTCCCCTATGGAGCAGCGGGAAGGTTGGAAAGGTCAGCTGCATCCTCTCATTGTTGTTGGCAAGCACTGGGATGAGTCAGGGCGATGGAGGGGGGAGTTTTCCCGACTCTGGGTGCTGCCCGCCACCGCGGGCGCTGAGGAGGGGTTCCCAAAACAGAGGCCACGGGGTTCAAATCGGCCCCTGCCCTGCACATCATCCAGCCTTACTTCATCCCTTCCCGCCTGCCAGATGGCTCTGGGGCCAGCTGCGGGACAAACAGCCCAGCCCAATCTCCTGACGTCACCCCCAGCAGCACCGGGACCCCCAGAGCACCCGTGACAAGTGTCAGCCTGCAGGGCCCCCCCACCCCGGGGGCTGCAGCCAGAGCCCCCACTGCCCGGCCCCGGGAACAGCCGGTTTCGTGCGCTGGCCCTGGCGGGGAGGGCTGGGAGCCGGCACTCGGCAGGTTCCCGCTGCCAAGTGGTTTCTGCTCCAACTCTCTGGTTTTAATCGTTTTCCAATCCTTTATCTTTCGGGCTGGAATTTTCCAGGTTGAGGCCCTGCCCGCCGAGGTATGTTTGATTTGGAGAGAATGAGCACAGCGCGGGGCTGACGCCGAGGGTCACCGCCGTGCCGCACCGCGCCGGCCGCTCCGCCAGAGGACACGGCCCTGACCCCGCCGGCCCCCTGGTCCTGCTCAGCCGGGGCAGGGAGAGGCTCTGGATGCAATTAGGGGCGCGGGGTGGCGGCGGGGGCCGTCTGGCACAGCCCCCCCGGCTCCCAGGTGGGCTTCCGGCAGGGCTGGCTCCCATTAGGGCCGGCGCAGCGGCAGGAGGGGCCCCTCGCCGGCGCGGGCGGCTCGCTGCGATGGCCACGCTCGCCCACTCAAAGGGCCCATTGTGGTCCTCTCCCCACAGATTTTTCAAATTAACATCCCAAATTCCTCCCAAAATTGCTGCTGTGTAAATATTTTCACTGCGAGCTTTGTATATTTTCCAGCCTCGCGAGGAGGAGAGAAGAAAAGTCCCTGGCGGAGCCACGGCCTCACGCCGGGTGCCCCCGGCCGGCCACCGCCACAGCCCCCCGAGCCTGGCCCAGCCCCTGCGTGTCCCCACACCAGCACCGGCTGCAGGGACCTCGCAGAGCCCTCCAGCCCCTCCTGGCCCCTCACTTCCCCCCTCCTTTGCCTTCACGATGTGCCCTTCCCCTAACAAAGCTCGTTTCCCCACTTGCAATTAGCGGGAGGTTTGCGGGGCACCCCCCACGTGCCAAGTTTGCTGGGGACCCTCACGACCCCTCAGCAAGTCCCACCACTCGGGGGAGGTTTCCAGCAGCTCCAAAGTGACGAGATCTACAGTGAAAATGCCAGCACAGCAGGAGCCAAGTGGGGGCTCGGCCTTGGCAGGTGCAGCAGCACCGGGATGCCCCAAGCCAAGGGTTTCAGGGTGCCAGGCGGGGGGTTGGAGCAGCACAAGGGGGGCAGCGGGGCCCAGCCTTGGCACGGAGGTGATGGGGACACTGTGGCCAAGGCAGGGCTTGGTCCCCACCTAACACCCATGTCTGCACCCAGGCAGCCCTGCAGGAGAGCAGCATTGCCCGAAATGGGACTGTCCAGCCCCTGTGGCTTCCTAACTCCCAGCACAGAATTCCCCCTGGCCACTGCCAGCCCCATCGCGTGCCAAGAGCGGCTCCGAGCGGCACACTGTGCGGCGCTGCTAATTCCTCCAAGCTGAATCAGCGCTGGGAAGGATTGCAAAACCCCCTGAAATGGACCCAAAAAAAATCCCTCTCGCTAAGCAATCCAGCAGGGCTGGTAACCGAGAGCCCCGGCCAGAGCCACTGGCGGGATGGGGGGGCTTGGTGGGAAGCCACGACGGGAGGAGCCTCCAGCTTCACTGGGGCAAATCCTGCCTGCACCCCAGTGTGGAGGGCTCCAGTCTCCCAGAAAAACACCCCTGGCCCATGGAAACCAAATCCATGTCCCCTTGGGCCCCCAGGTACCTGTGGCCAGAGCAGAGCCTTGAGGGGCCGTGTTACCTTGGTGCCATCGGTCCCCATGCCCGCTCCCCAGGGTGAGGACAGGTGTGTGCCCCTCCCACAGCCCCCAGTGCTGCCAGGAAGAGTTTTGGGAGGGCAAAAATCCTGCTGCCTTCCTGGAAAGCTGGAGAGGCCAGGGAGCCGTGGCCCATCTGGGAGTGATTTTGGTGCTGCCATCCCATTCCAGCTCCATCCACAGTGCTGGGCTATTTTTACCCAGTGGAATTACAGGGCAGGCGATGATGGGCGGGGTGGCTGCCCCCACCTTAACCCCTTTGTGTATCTGCCCAGCAGCCCCATGGGGATGGGTCCCACTGGAGTGGCACCTGGGAGATTGGGGTGGCCTCTCCCCTCCTCGTGTGTGAGGTTTGCAGCCAAGTGGGGGCAGGAAAAGCCCCTTCCCCATGGATGGCAAACAGCCACCAGCCCAGGCACCTATGGGATCTGCCCAGGGACTGGGTCAGGGACGGGGACAGGGATGGACCTGTCCTGCTCAGGGCTCTGCCTGCTGGGTTGGGAGAGACCCTCAAAGCACCCACCACAAACCAAAAGGGCTGCTAAGCCCCAGGAAAAAGCAGTGCAAGGGGGATTGGGGCCAGGTGGGAGGAGAGCAGGACTGGTCATCAAGGTCCCATTACGGCGGGTGCCTGGGAAGAGGTGGTAAGGTGACAGCGGGGACATGTCCCTCAGTGAGGCCATGTGCTCTGGTGCACACAAGAGCTGGAGCTGAGAGATGCCGGGGCTACGAGCCTGACCCCAGGACCTGGCTCAGCCACAGGCTTTGGCTGGGACAGGGGCAGTGGGTGGCCACTAGGGACTGAGCACCTCTGGGCAGCATCCCCAGGGAACTGCCTGGGACCCTCCATGTCCTTCTTTGGCTCTGGGTGGGACAAAAAACCCTAAAATCTCTCTACAAACATCCTGCTGTGCCTGCACCCTGCTGTGCGCAGGTCTCTTCCCAGTTCTGTTGGACTTTGTACTGTGAAGAGCAGTGAGGGTCTGGCTGTCCCCATCCCTCTCCATCACCGTCCTGCCCCACGGGGACGTGCCCAGTGTCAGCAGACACCATGGGGACACGGCTCCTTGGGACCTCTGCTGACCCAGGCATCTCATCCCTATTAACCCAGCCACAGCCCTGAGCTGGCTGCGACACCCCCAGCCTCCCTGGGGACCTTTTTGGGACACCAAAAGATGCAGCAACACAAGGGAGCCGCTGTTCTCCTTTCACCACCGTGGTGACAGCACCGTCCCGGGGCAGTGCTGCGCTGGCCGCTGGGCGCGCGGCACCGGGGTCTGGTCGGTGACCCCAAGTCGGAGCCGGTAACCCAACCCTGCCGGTGCTGGTTACAATTTAGGGCAACAATAACCTATTGAGGCCCCTTCCTGGCTCCTGCCCTGCTGCTCCTTGATCTAATTAAAGGGGGCCGGGGGAGAGACAAAAACCTGAGCCGAAGGAATGGCAGGTACCCGGAGGCGGCACATTGAGGACCACGGCGTGGAGAAGGGCCAGGGCCACCCACACCTTCCGCCTCCCGCCTTCTCAGGGGTCTGGGCGTTGGCCCTGGCACTGGTGGGGTGCTTTGAAAATGAAGTTTGTGTGGCTGGAAACATCTCACCTGCTCAGGATTTGGGATGGAAACCCCCAAGGCACACGCTGATGTGGGGGTGCATGGGGCCGGTGCCCCCCGCTCTCTGCCCTCTTCCCCCATGGATGCTGTGCAGGGTGCAGCCACCCTGTAGTCTGTGGGCATTGGGGTGTGTGCGCTGGAGTCACCCACACCCTGGGGCACGCCATGGCCCTGCTTTGGGGTGCCACAGGGACATGTGGTGCCGGCTCGGCGAGCGCGGTGGGGACGCAGAGGGGATGCGGTAGGGCCGCGGTGGGATGCGGGCTCCCTTTCCTGCCGGCCTGGCGTCAGTAATGAATGGTATGAGTTTCCTGCCCGCCCACTGATTGCTTCCTCAAAGAGCCTCAACGAGCTGTTGCCGCTGCACCCAGCTCCCCGCGCCTCGCTCACGGCGTGGCCGGCACTGCTGGACCTGCCTCCAGTGCCCGCACTGGAGATCCACAGCGGGCACCCAGCACCCCTGCTACTCTGCCATCCCTGGGGGCCTCAGTTCCTCCAGCACTGAGCCTGACCCGAGCAGTGCTTCCAGGGGTACCTGGTGACCCCCCCAAACTGCCACCCCCTGCCCCAGCCACAGCTCCAGGGCTCCCGAGTGCCGAGCCCCTGCTCAGGACGGCTCAGCCCGAGGGAGAGCGCAGCCCCCGCTCGGCACCTCCGCCGGGAGCCAGCCCAAATCCCCCTCCACCATTTGTCATCTCCGCCAGATTTACAGGCGGGAGCGGTCGGGGCTGGAAGCGCGGTGGGCCCGGCGCGGCTGCCTAAAGAAAGCACCTCCCAAGCACGGGAGGGTCCCCCCCATCGGCCCCGCCAGCCCCCAGCCCCTCTCGCGTGGCCCCACCCCGCACCGCAGCCCGGCAGGGCCCCGGCGTGAGGCGCAGGCAGCCCCGCCAGCCGCATTCCTGGGCCGATAAACGCGGCAGCCAAAATAACTGCAGCCCGCGCCGAGCGCAGCCGCGGCCCCCGCGCCTGCATCACCGAGCCGGGCTGGCTCACCCCGGCCTAGCCAGAAGGATTCGGGGTAATTCCCGCTGGATTCACCGCCGAGAGCAGTAATGGACCCCGAAGCGTCCCCCCTGCCGCCCGCTGCGCGCCCCGGCCTCCCTTGGGAGTGTTGACTCTGGACATTAATGATGGATGCACCAAGGCTGCACCGCATGGGTGCCTTTGCAGATTGTGCTGGCAGAGCTGGGGAGCAGGAGGGCTGGGAGCTGCTCCCCTGGGGAGCTCGCAGGAGGGGGGAGCTCGCTTGCTCCCACCGTACTGGCAGCTCCCCACTGTGTCCACAGCTGATCCTCTCCCCTCCTGTGTGTCCCGGGTGCTGCCAGCACCAGTGCAGAGCTGACACCTCGGATGCCGGCGGGGCAGCCAAGGGCCAATCCTGCTGCAAAAGCTCACTCAGCCCCTTGCCAGAGACCCCATATTGGCACCCCGCAGCTGCTGACCACCCAGCTTGCCCGGCAACTCAGCCCACCAGCTCAGCGTCCAGTGAGGGTTCTGGCATCCCAGTGCTTTGCCAGCAGCTCTGGGAAAAGCCAGTGGCCTCTAGTACATACTAACAAATAGCATGGCCCAAACCCCCATCCCTGTGGGATGAAGGCACAGCCTCCTCCTCCTCCTCCTGTTTCCTCACCCACACTGTGACACCAGGCCAGCTCTGTGGGCAGCGTGGGAGAGGCCGAGCTGAGTCTAAACAGTGTTCTCGGCCTTGGCAGTGCCCCACAGACAAGAGACGGCTCCATCATGCCGTGTCAAGAGGCGCTGACCCCTTAAGCCGCCAAAGCTCCTCTTCCACTTCCCCAGGGGATGCCTGGTGAGCACCAGCCTGGCCACGGCTGGCTGGGCAGTCACCACGGCACCACAGCACAAAGCACCGTGGCCCCGCTGTGAGCGGGAGGTTGGGCCGAGCCGCTCCGGTGCTCCAGCAGTGCCGAAGGGATTCACTCGCCCTCAGCATCTCGTGGTACCGCCCCAGTGCACGTGCCCACCCTGCCAGCAGGCACATCAGACACTGTCCCCAGCAGTGCCATCACCCACCACAGCGTCACAGAGCACCTCTGTGCCCTCCCCAGCACTGTCACCACGCTCCCATCCCACCCAAATGGTGATGGGGATGTGGCTGCGCTGTCCCCAGCCTTGTCTGCAGATTCAGACCGAATGCTGCTGGTGCCAGGAGCTCTCTGCCACCTCCTGCTCCACCACCACACTCTCTGCGGGTCCCTGACCACGACGTCCCCACTGCCCACCTCCTGCCCCATGGTGTGTCCCCGTCCCTACCCAGGCGAGGTGTCCAGTGCCACGGTGAGCATCGCTCCGCTGAATCGCCGCGTGTCCCACAGCTTCACCTCCCGCTCCCGCATCTGCAGGGATACACACACGGTGTCAGTGGGCACTGGGGCTGCCTGGCCCTCCCCACGGTGCCGCTGCCTTCACCACCCAGCCTCCTGCCATCCCAGCAAGGGCCAGGGCGCCTGGCGAGGGGATCTCCTGCTTTCATGCTTTTAGGCCACCTAAAAAGCACTCGGGGCCCTGGCACAGCAGCTGCAGGGACTGGGGCTGGGACATCCCGGTAGTGCCACCTTCCCAGAGGAGACTGTACCTGGCTGAACCCAACGGAGATGAGGCAATCGCTGGAGCCCATCCAGAGCAGGCGGGAGTCCTTGTTGTTCTCGTGTCCCAGGACACTCTGCAAGGCACAGGAGACACGGCTGTCAGTGTTGCTGCCAGCCCTGCTGGGCACATTGAAGGGACATGTGCTGTGCCAGCCATGGCTGTGAACCACCCCAGGGCCGAGCACATGATGCTGAGCACTCTCCCAACGCTGCTGAGAGCTGCTGTGGGGACAGAGCAGTGGGGACAGCTCGCAAGCGATGACAGCCCTGAGCCCCCGCCCTGTGCCAGTGCCAGCATGGTTGCCTTGTGGGATGGCTGGCCCGGCTCCCGGGGAGGAGCAGGGTGTGGCAGCAGGTAACGTGAGCGTGAAGGGGCACGGGATGGCTCCTGGGTCCCCAGGGCTCTCCCCACGCCTGGCGAGGGGGTGACAGGGTGAGAGTGCTGCGAGGAAGCTGCTCCATGCCACAGGCACTAGAGGAGGCTTGGCCGTGGCCATGATGACAGAGGGACTTACTTCTGGGCTGCATCCCCGAGCTCTTTATCCATGCCGAATCCCACCTGCAGGGGCTGGGTGCCCCGTGTGTGTCCAGATGCTATCGAAACACATGGCAAACTAAGCCTGGCCACATTCCCCACACTGCTCTAATCCCCTGCACCCTGCTGCACCTCTCTCCTGGGCTCCCTGCAGGACTGGGACCCCCAGCCCGTGTCACCGCCTCATCCTGCCCCCCCCGTGCCAGTCCCACCGAGGACAGGAGGGGTAGGGTTTCCACGGGGCTGTCAGCGGGTGCTTCCCGGCTCCCATGTGTCCCCCAGATGGGCCCTGCGGTTCCCAGCGCCCAGCGGGAGCCGGCAGCCAGCCCTCCCCCGCGGTGCAGGCAGCGCTCACAGCCCCTGCTCCCCTTGCAAAGCGCCAATAAATGGCTGCTAACGAGTTCAGGGCTGGCAGGGAAAGCGGAGAGCTCTGCCAGAGCCAAACCCACCGCGGTGTTTCCGGCACCACCGCGCAGGGCAGGGGGACCAGGCATGGGAGGGGGCAGGAGGGATGGGGGCACTGGGGGTGCCCACGGAGGAACCCTTGAGCTGCATCCCCCTCGGTGTGAGCACCGTGACCATCAGCCACGGCCAGCAAGGCTCTGCACCGTGGCAGCCAGCGAGGGGGCACAAAGGTGCTGTTATCTCCCACTTCCCCACCAGATAAACCCTGCTGGACCACCTTTCTCCAGTCCCAGCCTCCAGCCCCAGAGAGATGCCAGTGTCTGGAGAGTGCCAGGGTGGGAGCAGGCACATTGTGCCAAGCTCGTCCTCCCCTGGCTCCATCACACCAGCTGCCTTGCCAGCACAAACATGGCTCACTTGGAAGAGGCAGCACTGGCCGAGCTAAGCCCGGTGCTCCCAGCCACGGGAGCAGGATGTGGGGCAGGAGGGGCCCGGCCTCCTCCGCCAACACGCTGGCAGTGGACCCAGCGCTCGGCAGGGAAAGGGCCTGGAGAAGGGAACATGTCCCAGGATTGGTGCCAAGAGGGATGGAAACTCCAGGAGCCGGGGCCAGCCCGCACGTCAGCCAGGAGAGCACTTCTGCACCTGAGCTGTGTGCCTGTGGCAGCCAGAACTCAACATCTGGAGATCCCATAGCTGATGGTGCCGGCTCCATGGCCTCGGGGCCCTGTGGGTCCCCTGGACCCCCCGGTGGTGGGTGGCAGCCCCCGGGGCGGCGGCAGGGCTGGCAGAGGGGCAGGGCAGTGCCGCGGCGCTCCCAGCCCATGGTGTGCCGGCTGTGGAGCGGGGCCATGTTTTCTGCATTAGTTCCATCCCTGCTCAGCAGTACGTATGGCAGCAAGTATGCGGGAGGCTGGGCTGCTCCAGGCTCGCTCAGACACCCGCCTGTGCAGATGTTGCCAGAGGTGAGCTGGCGGACAGCAGTCAATCCTGGGGACCCCCCGCCCCATGTCCCCTGGTGTGGGGAGGCTCGGCAGGGCCAGGACGATGTGAGGGTGGACAGTGGTGTGGTTTGGCCAGCTCAGAGCCCTGGGGTGGCCATGGGACTGCTGCGGATCTCTGGGGCTGGCAGAGCTTGGCAGAGATCCTGGCACCCTTCCTGGAGTGATGCTGGAACCCCCCCGTGTCCCTGGAGCAGGGGGCCAGCCGCAGCCCAAAGGACAGGCATCCCTTCCGAGCTGCTTGTCCCAACAGCAGGCTGCAAGGAGCCCACCAGCTCCAGGCCAGCATGTGGGGATCCAAGGAAGCCTCCCAGTTCCCTGCCAGTGCCCAGTCAGCCCAGCTTCCTCCTGCCCACTGCATGGGTCCAGCCCAGCTGGTTTTGGGCAGCCCAACCTGGGGGCAGCCTGTGCTCCCTCCTCGGAGCCAGATCAGCTGCATGGTGAAAGTTTCCAGCACCATCCCCCTCCCAGCCTCAACCCATCCCTCCCACCACAGGCTGGGGTAAGGCGCTGGTACCCACGGGGGTCCCCAGCCCTGCTCCCCGTGCAACACCGAGGGGGCTGTGCGGGGGCCAGGCCTGGCGTGTGGGATGCAGCTGTTGGCAGCGATGCCACGGCGGGTCGGGTAAGCTGGTAACAGCTGCCTGCAGGGAGCGGCTGCCTTCGGCTGCCTGGGAGAGCCCCACACAAAGCCAAGGCTCCCAGGCGATCCCGTCTCCACGGGAACCGTCCACCCTCAGCCGGATGCAGGGCAGGGAGGGCATAGCCATGGGGCTGGACGGGAGGCAGATGGCTGGGGGGGGCCCAGCTGTACCCCTGGCAGAGCCCCCGTGGATGGCAGGGGCTGGGACAGCTCAGCCATGCCTGTGGCTAGCAGCCCATGAGCGTGGCTAGCAGCCCGCAGGCATCTGATCCCCGTGGGAAGTAACCCCAGCAGCAGGATCTGCGTGGGCACAGGAGGCACCAGAGCCAGGCTGAGCCATTCCTTTGCCAGCGGGTGCCAGGGCAGGAGGGGTCTTGCCTGGCCAGGGCACTGTGGGGGGCTCCAGGAACAGACACCCTCCAGCTCCATGCACATGGGGAAGCCATCGCTCCTTCACACCCTATGAGGCAGCTGGGGGCAGGAGGAACAGCTTCCAGGGAGCCAAGGGGTTAACCACGCACCGAATCCTCCTCTCTGAACAAGAATGTGAGTGATCTCCCTTCCTTGCCAAGTCCCAGTTACTCCAGAGGTGGCCAGGAAAGCAGAGCAGCCTCTCCCAGACCAGCCCCACTCCTGGTCTCTGCCTGTAGCTCAAGGAGACCAGGATCTGGTCTTCCCAGGGGAGCACAGGGATCCCACGTAGCAGCAGGGATGCTCCAGTAGCCACTATTCTGCCAGCACTAGCCCCTGCCCACTGCTGAGAGTGGGGTGGAGCGGGACAAGCCCCCTCCTGCCCATGCCGCCTCCCTGATCCCACTGGCCGGGGCAGCATCGCTGTGGTGCCCCTGTGGCCCAGGGAGCTGGGCACCCTTGGGCTCTGCCTCTTCCACTCACTGCCAGAGCAGCCCCCCACCTCCATCCAGGATGCTGCCAGCCCAGCAAGGGCAGGAAGGCGAGTGGGCTCCTACCCAGAGAGCCCCTACCTTGGCACAGATGCCAGGACACAGGACCAGGATGGAAGCATGACCTCCATCCCTGGGCAGGCGAGCGGGACCTCGCTGGCCACGTGGGGTGGGCAGGCTCCTCTCCCACATCTCATCTCTTCCTGCAGCCACCGACCCCACCAGCTGTGAGGCTGTTATCAAATCCCCAAACACCTCTGCCCTCTGGAGTAGGAGCCTGCCAGGTCACGCCTAGGCTAGGGCTTCCAAAATGCTGTGAGGGAGATGCCAACCCCTGTGGGGCTGAGCTGGTGAGGCCATTCCCAGCAGGAAGGACAGGCAATCCAGGCCTATCCATCTGGTGCCGCCACACAACCACATCCCTTGAGATGCCTCTGGCTCATCCCGAATCCTCCTCGACTTCCCCATGTCTGCCATACCAAGCGGCATTCCTGGGAAGGACGGCCGAGGGGGAAGCGGAGCAGAGGAAATATAAACAGTCCTGTGCAGCTACGCTGGGGAACAGAAGCATGAGAGCGCCGAGTGTGCGCTGCTATAAATAGGCAGCCCAGAGTCAGGCCAACTTTTTCAAAGCTTCCCACGGTCTCCTTGGGAATGTGGGATGCTGTGGACCTTCCCCCAGCCCGGAGGAAGCCGCAGCCGAGGGTGGGAGTCAGGTACCCCCAGGGTGACCCCAGCGTGGGATACCACGATGATGAGGTGTCAGGGGAGGAAGGCTAAAAGTCTCTCTGTGTCCTGATGCGCCTTCCACTGACAGTGATGAGTGGTCCCCAGCCAGCCCCAGACTGACAGCTGGACCCTGGGCAGCGGTGGCGTGTCAGGGTCCATGGAATCCTTCCTGGCTGTGGGTACAGCCAGGCCACCCCAACCTGGATCTCCACCTTGCCACAGCATCACCCTGCCACCACAGCAATGCTGCCCATGGAGACCCTCTCCCTGCTGCATCTCCCACTGTGGCGGGGACTGATGTGACCCATGGGATGGTGGCCACAGTTTGGGAGAAGGGCTGGAGTCCCTCTCCCACCCCTGGGACTTGGAGCCGGGCAGGGACAGCACCAGGTGTGCCTGGGCTGTGAGCCCCGGCTGCTCCCCGTCACCGAGTTCTGCCCCCCAGCACAGTCCACAAGGTGGGGGGACAAACCCACGGTGGGGACAAGCCTGCGGGGACACTCTCCCAACTGCCCCCAGGCGCCCTCAGCCCCAGCCCTGCTCATTAAAACAGCTCATTACAACATGAGCAGGAGCGTGCGCCGGCCCGGTGCGCGCGGCCGTTCCCTCGCCCCCGGTCCTGCCGAAACGCCGGCAGAGGAAGTTTCTCGTGAGAACAGAGCCAGCTCCTCTCCGTCCCACACTGGCCGTGCTCAGCAGCAGCCCCACAGCTTCACAGAGACAGCTCCTGCCCTGGTCGTGTCCCTGTCCCGGGAGCCAGGTGCCGGCCACTTGCACACGCAGCCCCTGGCACGAGCGTGAGGGGGACAGAACGTGGCCCGTGGGCTCTGCACCCAGGAGAAGGCGGCCAGGGCAGTGGGCAAGAGGAGGTGCCACCGTACAAGCACACGGCATACCTGAATCACTGCCCTGCCCCGTGCTGGTGACCCACCTGGGGATCACAGGGTATGGGCACCTTGCCGGTGCTCTGACTCCCTGCTCAGCACTGTGTCCCCTGTCCCACCAAGGGCACGGCCCAGGGGGACACGGGAAGGAGGTTTGGTGGGGTTTGCACAGGAATGGCAGGAGGGCGAGGGCGGGAGCAGCAATGCTGAGCCCTGGCAGAGCTGAAGCCACGAGGGAGAGGATGTGACTCGCTTCCAGGGAGAGGGTCAAGGCCAGGAGGGGGACCACCAGCACCTGTAGGAGGGGAGGGGAGGCGGTTGGGGCAGCATGGCCTTGGGAGGGGATAAGGCAGCGGACTCACAGGATTCTTTGGAAGGACAGCAGAGCTCGAACCTGGACCCAGCCAGGCAGCAGCAGCATGGCTACATGGGGTGGCACAGAAGGACCCACTGCAGCCCTGGCCTCTCCACTGCCAGTGCAGGGTCACCGAGGAGGCACGGAGAGCAACAACAGGGTGTGGGCCCTAATGCTCAGCAAGGGCCTGCAACAAGGGGCTGAGTGTCCAGCAGGATGAGGCCACTGCTCTCCCAAGGGACATCATAGCCCCGGGTACATACCAGGCACCCCACAGGGTCAGCCAGACCCTGTCCACGCTGCTCTCGCTGCGTCACACACTCCTGCCTGCTGCTGGGACATGCTCAAAATAGCTGCCACGGGCGTAGCCGGGAATGGGGGGTCAGGCCCTGGCGAGGGCATGGCTGGGGTGTGGGCAGCCTGCCAGTCGCCCTCCTTGTCACCCACCCTCAGTCCCCTGCCCCACGTGTGCTGCATCCACAATACCCAAGAGCAGCATCAGGTAATAGGGGAAGCGACCCCTCCTCCCTGAGCCTCTTATTTTAGCTCCTTCTCATTCTTTTCCCCCTGCTCTAAAAAAAGGAACGTTTAATGAGGCAGGCTTGGCAAATTAAGAAAACCAGCCGGAGGAGCAGCCCAAGGCCGAGGCCGGCTCTTGGCACCACAGAGTGCCGCAGAGACACCGGGGAGAGCCGGCGGTGCCGAGCCCTCCGCCCGCCGCGGAGGAAACCCAGCCCGCGGCGCCGCGGGGGCCAGCCTAGCTGGAAAAACCATCCCACCGTTCACCTCTGCAAAAAAACAGGCAACTTCTAAGCCAGGAGCTCCCGAGGTGCTGGCACCGCACCGCGGCTGCGGCATCACCTGGTTCTGTAACCGGGGCTGGCCCGAGGGGGGAGAGAAGGAGCGTTTGCAAATTAACCAGCCCTCCGGCAATGGGGAAAAAAAAGAAACAACAAAACCCAGGAGTGTTAATCCCCTTGGCTAAGCAAGCTCTCTGCAAGCTTCCAGAGGATTTATGGCATTTTAAAGTTTTCCCCTTCAGCACAGTCCTTCTCGAAGACTAAACATCTCCATCCATTCCGAGCCGGCCGGGGCAGGGCCGCAGCAAGGAAGGTGCATATTTCTCTTGGCAAACACGGATCGCCGGCCCCGGCCTGGATCAGAAGGCAGTGGAGGGAAGTGAGCTGCCTGCTTTGAACAGCCACCATCATTCACACGTTATTTTTAATAGCTCAGCGAGACAGAGCCCACCCTCCCCAGGAGACTTGGCTTGAGCCCATCGCGCTCACAGCTCCGCCGAAACGCTGTTAGACAAGCTGACAGGTCTGGCAGGGGGAGAAGTGGGGGGGAGGCAGGGAGGGGAGCACTGGGGCCACGGATGGATAGACACAGGATGAATTTGGGAGCAGGGAGCGGGACCTTCCAGCCCTGCCAAGTGGCAGCTTGGAGCAGGAGAGTGTCACGGGGACCACTGGAGGGCTGGAAGCACTTTGCCCTGTCTTGCCAGCACGTGTCACCACTGGGTTTATGTTTACATATTGTGGTGGGGTGTTTATAAGGCTGCCTGAAGGGTTAGGGCACCGTTTGTACCCACAGGAAGCACCCAGGGGCCTTACAGGAGCTCAGAACCCAGGTTATGGGCAGGAGCAGACGGCAAGTCCTGGTGCAGTGCTGGAGCACCAGATCCCTCCAGTTGGTGCCCAGGGTGACCGCTGTGCCTGAGCACAGTGGCTTCCTGAGCCCATGGGCAGCAGGAGAGGCACCAGGAGCACCAGAGCCTGCTGCAGCCATCTCACCCTACTCTCCAGTGCATCCCTCCCTTCAGGCACACAGCTGTCAGCAGCCAGAGCCCCCAAGCCACAGGAAACCTCTAATAAGAGGCTGTTTGAACTTGACGTCAAGGCTTAAGTTCTCTGCTTATTTCCTAATCGCTGTTATTTGCTGAGCTGTGCAGATCTGGCCACCCAGCCCTCACCCTTGGCAGGTCCTCATCCCCAAGAGCCTTTGGTCCAGCTTCTGCAGGGCAGGACAGAGCCTGGGGGCCTGCAGAGCCCGTGAGCCCACAACCCCTATGCCCCCAGGGCTTGGGATTGCTGCCTGCAGTGTGCCAGGGCACTGGGGAGATCACCAAACTGGGTGGGAGGGCACTGGTGCCAAAAAGGAGGCAGCCCCATTCTCCCTGCCTTCAGTCCCTGCCTCCATGTTGCTTCTCCCAAGTCCTGCCCCAGCTGGGACGTTTTGGGGGACCAAAGCCCACCCCCCCAGCAGACACCCGAGTCGGGCAGGGCTGCCTGCAGCACACCCGGAGGGGACAGTACCTGGGAGGCAGCTGGGCTGGCCCGGGGGTCAAAGATCCGCAGTTTCTTGTCCTGGTGAGATAAATGAAAACAGAGGAGGGTTAAGGACCCTGGGGCCAGTGGGATGTCAGGATGTATTAGGCAGAAGGCTGGAGCGAGCAGCCCCTCTCCTTCCTGCCCATCACTCTCCTGCCTGAAGTGTATATTCCTATGGATGGCTCACATGGTGTCCTCCTAGTCCTGTCCCACATTGTGGGCAGGGGTGCACCCCCAGCACCCCCAGAGCCTCACCAGGACCCTGAGACAGTGTAAAACTACTCCCAGAGAAGGAGGGAGCGTCCTAAAGTACAGCCAGGGCTGGACATCCTGGCAGTGATGGAGGGGAGCAAGCCCTCTCCTGCCTGGCATCCCTGCACCAAAAGGGGCATAGGACCCCCTCCCCAAGGGCTGGCAGGGCACAGAGGCAGCAGGGGGTGCCCCGGTGCCAGCCCTACTGCCAGGGCGCTGTTTGGGGAGCACACACCGTGTCAGCCACACGGCACAGCCCGGGGGCTGCCCCACCTCCTAGAGGGCACAGCTCGGTGTTGGACCCTCTGTGGCCAACCCGCACGCTTGACACGGGGCTCCAGCCACAGCTGGGACTCCCGCTTAGCCCGCACTCTCTGCATCCTTGGCCTCCCAGCGCCATCCCGAGCCCGCCGGCTCCGCAGGACGCTCCGCCTGCACCCTTGGCGCGGGGAGGGGGCTGCGCTCTCAGCCTGTGGACTCGGTCTGTGCATTCAGACCTGCCTATTCAGCCTCCAGGCACGACCTGAGGGGGCTTCTGGCTTGGACACCCATCCTGCACACGCCTTTGCACGCCCGCCTTGCCCGCCGGGCGAGCCCCGCGCGGTGCCGGCGCCATCTAGTGCCGCATCCTCGCCTGCCAGCGGTATCGCCCACCGCATTCCTGCCCTTTTCCACCCCGAAACTTCCCGTCCCTGCACGCTCCCCACCCCTGGAAGTGTTCAAGGCCAGGCTGGATGGAGCTCTGAGCAGCCTGGTCTGGTGGGAGGTGTCGCTGCCCACGGCAGTGGGGTGGAACGAGATGAACTTTAAGGTCCCTTCCAACCCAAACCAGTCTGATTCTATGAAACCAAGGACACCAGGGCGCAGCTGGTGGCCAGCCCAGTCCTGCTGTGCCACAGTGAAGTCACCCCCGTGTGCCACTCACCTTGCAGGAGGTGCCGAGGAGGTGGCCGTCTCGCTTCCAGGTCAGGCTCTGCAGCTGGTCCCCGTGGGAGTCCAGGGCTGCAGGAGGAAAGCGGGGTCAAGAGTCATCGCTCTCCCACCCGGAACACTTCCCAGGGGAACTGATCTGTCCTTTCTGAAGGGCTGGTGGCAGGCAGGACCCAAGGGGACACTGCTGTGTCTGTGCAGGGAGCATTCTGTGCTGCTGGCAGGTGGAAATGCAGGGCAGGAACCCCACAGGCCTGTGCTGCCAACCACCTCCTCTCCCTCTCAGGTTAGCTGAGGTCTGGGCAAGCAACCACCCACGGCACCCACAGCTGCTCACGCCCTGGGACATGCAGGGAGAGGGACACCCTGGGCAGTACCGGTGCCTTTTACCCCACTGCACCACAGCACGAGCCGCTGCGGTGCTCCCGGCCCAAAAAGCCACCCCAGCTGCCTGTTCCACGACACCAAGGTCAGGACTTGAGCTCAGGCACCAGCACTGGAGGCAGTCACGGCCTTGCCTACCTGTCAGGGGCTGCTGCTGCCCCACGTCCCAGACGGTGACTCCCTTCCCTGCGCCGCTGGCCAGGACTCCGTCCGCCGTGGGGTGGAACTGCAGCACGTCCACTGGGCCCCCCCCAGGCCCCAGGGTCAGCCCCGCATCACTGGGCATGTCCTGGCCGCTCTCAGGCAGGCGCCACACCTTCACCTGCAGCCCCAGGAGAGGTGGGTCAGTCCCCAGGCAGTGAGCAGGACCCAGCCGGGTGCCTGGGCTTGCTGCTTTTCCAGGCTCTGGTCCCCGAGGACACCAGGTGACCCCTTGTTGCAGCTCAGATCCCAGACAGGAGAAGGCTGGGATTGTCTGACACCATCTGCTCTGCCCCCCACAACCTGGGGATGTCCCACTCTGCTCCCCAACCTGGCATGCCCTACCCCACACTCCTCTTACTGCCATCAGTCTGACCCCATCTCCTCCAGGGCTCCACAGGGAATCCCAGGGACATGCTGGAGGACACGGAGTGTCCCCTTGGGACCCCTATCACTGAGTACTCACCATCTCATCAGCAGAGCCCGTGGCCAGCAGGAGCTGATCGAAGGGCGAGAAGTCAAAGTCTGTGACCACATCTGGAAGGAGAAGGGCAGAAGTTTGTCCCCACCTTCCCCCTGCAGACAGCGTGGCAGCCCCTTCCCTCTTCCCCAGCCTGATTCCTTCCCTACACACACACATGTGGGCAACCAGGGGCAGATCCAGACCCACTGAGGCGTTTTGGAGCAGCTCAACTTTGCTGTGAGTGCCTGAGCCCCTCCACACTGTCCATCAGGTCTTGCACCCCTTTGGCAGGGGTTGGGGGCCCTGAAGGCATCTCCCTGTCTAACCCATCAGCACCCACACGTGGTTACGATCTCCAGAGGAACACCCCACGAGGCACAGCGAGCAGCACGGACAGCACAAGGCTGCCTGTGCTGACCAGCTGCTGGAGGCCATGGCCTGCTGGACCCATGCTGCTAACAAGGCTGCCTGTGTAACACCCTGGTTCAGCGTGCCGGCGGCAGGGACACTCCTCGCAGCTCCGGCAGCAGGGCCCGGCGGGAGGAACGCTGGCACCGGCAGCGGCAGCCCCTCGGATGCATCTGGCACGCTCGGAAAAGTAGGTCACTGTGTACTTTCCTGCTTCCAGGAGACAGGCCCTCGAGGCACAAAGAGCAGGCAGCTCGCTCTGCTGCACCCACCCGGGAGGAGAGAAAATCCCTTCCCTGCTAGGGAGGCACCGCTCTGGCACAGCACGGCTTCAAAGGGCTCCTGCTAATCCCATTAAGGAGCCGTGGATGTTGGGCTGGCTCCCATGCACCCCTCCGGCACTCCCTGGGAAGCAGCAGGGCTCAGTGGCCGGTTTGCCAACAGAAGGAAGCTCCCGGTGCCAGAGGCCGAGGTGGCACAGGCAGGACACGCTGCGCAGTCCTGCAGCCATGCCAGGGCACACACACGGGAGGGCGGCGCTGGGACCGGCTCCCATCTTGCTGCTCTGGGGTAATTTTTGGCAAGTGGGTGGTCAGCACACCCCAGGCTGGCACTGCTGCTCTGACAACCAGGAGAGTTGCCCGGCAGGAGGCAGAGCCCTGTTCCTCTGCCAGCAGCGATGCTGCCAGTGCCTCTCCCCTTCAGCACTTGCTCTGTCCACGTCAGAAATGCTGGTCCAGCCTGTTCCTCCTGCCACTGTAGCCAGGAACGGCCATGGTGATGCCATCCCCAGCCTGGCACTGGGTGTACTGGGAATATCAGGGCATGCAGTGAGTAATGTGCAAAGAGTGTGTAGTAGAGCGTGAGGAAGAGCTACATGTCCAGGCTTTGTTGCAGCTTGAGTGATGAGGGAACATGGATCGATTTGGCTCCAGCCTGGCAGAGTCTTTTGTGGTCAGCATAGCTGCAGGTGGTTCGTGCCTTATGAGACTCACCAGGATCACCCTGCTCATGGGTGATGGTTCCCTGGGAATCCAGCAGCTCCCCAGGCCCCTTGTCTGGCAGGCAGCCCACCACAGCCTCCAGGGCTGGGACTCAGCACCAGAGCCCCTGTGGAGGTGGGAGGTGGGACCTGACACCCACCTGAGTGGCAGCAGAGCTGGGACACTGTCCTCTTGCCCCCGTCCTCGCACTCCAGCGGCACGATGCCCAACACACCTACAGAAGAGGGCACAGGAGCAGGTCACCAGCCACCCACCAGCCTGACCATCGCCTATGGGATGCTCTCAGGAACCCCCCAGCCTGGGATTCAGTGGGGGGCACCCAGCTTTGAAATGCAAGCCAAGAGGTGTGGGACTTGCAGCACTTTTGAGGATCTCAGGGAAAGCCTCCTCTCCTCACCCTTGTGTCTCTGGTGTCCGTGGGGCTGACCCACCACCCAGCCCCCCAGGGACAACTGGGACAAATCCATCCCACCCCACGAGCTGTGCAGGGGACCCCTCGTGCCTCACCCGCTGCCTCGGCATTGAACGCGATCCAGACGCAGCTGGCCTTCACGTGGTTCCCGCAGGACGTGACGGAGCCTGCTCGGATACCCCCAACCCATGCCTAGGATGGAGAGAGAAAACCCATCTCAGCAGCTGCCTCTGTCATGGTGGGGCCTGATGCCATGGGCAGAGCACAGCTAGAGGGGAGACAACGGAGCACTGGCACTGCATGGCTAGAGACCCTCAGCCCCAGCGCAGCTCCCAGGCCGAAGGAGACCCGGAGGCTGCCAACACCAGTGGGATTATGCCAGAGGCACATTTGTAGGGCCCTATTCTCTAGGATGGCCAGGGCAATGTGGCTGCTCGTGCTCCCAGCGTGAGGTGCAATCCCTCGCTGGGGCTGCAGGATGGCAGGCAGGAGCATCCTGGCTCTCAGCACTGCCTCTCCCCAAAACTGCCCCAGCCCTGGGCTCTGCCACCGAGGGATGGGCCCAGAGGACTTTGTGATAAAAATTTATGTCAGGATGTTTCCCATTACTGGGAAACTACTCAGGATGTTTCCCACTACTACTCCACAGCTGAGCATTGTACCTGTGGGGCACTGAGACACCCTGCATCAGCCAGACCTGCTCAGATATCCGACCTCAAGCGGCCACCAGCACCAGGAGCTTCCCGGCACACCCAGGGCCAAGTCCAACCCTCCAGCAATGGCAATGGCAGGTGTTTCATGGGTGCCACCATGCCTTTGTGCCCAAGGCAGCCACTGGCATCACAGAGAGCTGCAGCAGGTGTCTGGAGTGGTGGACACCCCACAAAACCAGGCAGACACCCTCAAAGGGGAGGGAGCTGCGCACATGAGCCCCGGTGTTTCCTCTCCTTGCACAGCTTCCTTTTGAGGCCTGACAGGGAGCAGCGGTTCCTGCAGCACTTCCTCCAGCCCTGACAGCTTGATATAGACCTCTTAACCCTTTACCTGCCAAAAGGGAGGTTCCCCTGCCTGCACCTAGTGGGTGGGCAGGGGGCTGCAGTAGGGATGGGGAACAGGTCTGGAGCATGAGCAAGACGCAGGAGGAAGGGTCCTACTAACTGCATCCCATCACTCTGCACTGGTCCCTCGAGGGGTGACACCAGCCACCTCTGGTCCCCAGCTTCCAGGGGCACCACACAGGACCCCTGCACTGAGGTTTCGCAGAGGGACCCCTGAGCTGGCCCATTCTGGCCCCACAACTTCCCTGTGCATAGGCAGGAGCCCTCAAGGAAGGGATCCTTCCTGTGGGGTGCCAGCACAGCCAGGAAAGCACAGGGAACCATCAACATCCCTAGAACAAACTGAGCTCTCAGGGGGCATCTGCCAGCAGAGCCCTGCAGATGCCGCCTGAAGAGGCTCAGATGAGATCCCTCATGTTTACACTGTGCTTCCTGATCTGGCCAGGTCAGGTGTCTGCCTGAGCCTCCACAAACAACCCGCCCAGCCAGGGACCCGCTGTGACACCTGAGACGGGGTTTGAGACGAGACATCCACCTCCCACCTCCCAGCCAGCAGAGCTGGGTGATGTGGCCTTGATTCCCAAGGATACGTTTCATGCCGGACGGCCTTTTGGAAGGGCCACCTTGCAGAGTGGATGCCTCCTGGCACACAGGGGCAAGGCCCCACTGTCCCTGAGAACAACCCCACCCCGGGAACCGACCCCAGGGCAGTGGTGACGGGGATGTCCCTGCCTGGGGGATGCTGTATCCACACAGCCCAGTGTCCCAGCACCCACACCCCACAGGCACACACGCTCGGCCCTGCCAGGGGCTCATCTGAACCCTGAGCTTCGCAAACATTTGTCCAGCTGAGATTTTGATGACCTGACACCTGCCCTGCAGACACACCAGGGCTGGCACGCCATGGGGATGGGGGGATGCTCAAGGCTGGGACAGTGGCAGAGGCCACTATGTCCCCTCCTACAGCTGAAGCTCTGAAGGATGTTCTGGGTGCTTACCAGCTCTGCAGAGTTGTGTGAGCACAGGTATGAGGATGGCTTGGGAAGTTACAGGGAAGGAGTGCATTGACATCCAAGAGTTGGGAGCAGCACCAGCCTCACTAATGGCCACAGTGCTGAGGAGATGCTGGGAGTGCCCAGCTCGGGGAGCCCGCAGAAGGGCTGTGTCCTGATAACACTCCTCAATGAGACTCATCTGGCACAACCCACCCCTGACCCCACATCTCTGCCAACCAAACCTGCAGGGACAGGGATCCAGGGAAACTCCCTGGCCAAGCTCATGGAGAGCATGGCAGGATTACCTACTGACAACACCACGCAAAGAGGTGGATCACGACACTTGGCACGACTGGGGCTGGTTATTCATGGGGCTGAGACTGAAGCTGGGCACCACATGCTGCCCAGTGAGACCCCCCGGACCTGCCCGGCCTCAGCAGTGCCGAGCTGTGCAGCTGATGGGCAGGGTGATGGAGCTCAGCACCAGCCCGCGGGCCCAGCGCTTCCTCTCTGCCTGAGGAAGCGGGGTGGCAGGAGCGGGGTGGCAGGAGCGGGGCCCAGCATTTCACGCTCAGGGTGCATGGTTCCCGGCTGGGTAAGCCCGTGCTGCCCGAGCACAGGTGAAGCACCGAGCTGGGGTGGGGTGGCGGGCAGCAGGAACCGGGGATGAAGTGCCTGTGGCCACCCCTGTCCAGCGGCAGGAGGGTGCAGCACCACGGGACAGGTACCCGCGCCAGCAGCTCCCGGCCGGGGGTGCTGCACCGCGCCGGGACCGAGCTGGGGCTCCCCACCAGACCCTCCCGCGGAGCGCCCCGGGGCCGGGAGCCTCTGGTGCCGAGGTGTGCCAAGGCAGGGCCGCCGGGGCGATGCACCCGCAGCGCGGCCGGGGGACCCGGGCACGGCGGTGCCGCAGCCGCGGGAGCTTGAGCCGCGCCCTGCCGGTGCCGCGGGGCCGGTCCTGCCCTGCCCCTGCCCCTGTCAGTGCCCGTGCCCGCCGGCAGCCCCGGCCCCGCCGCCCCCGCCCGGTCCTACGGCGCTCACCTCCCTGCGGGGCAGCCGGGCCTCGGTGTGCCGGAACTTGGACGCCTTGAAGCGGTTCATGGCGCTCCGGTCGCGCCGCACCGAGCCGTGCCCAGCCCAGCCCGGCTAAGCTAAACCCAGCCCAGCGCAGCCCAGCCCAGGCCGGCCCCGCAGCTCCGCCCGCCCCGGGGCTGCCGCCGGGCCCGCCCTCCGGCTCCCGACACGCCCCCGACACGCCCCCGACGGACCCCCCGCCCCACGTGTGTCCCGTGTCCCCGCTGTCACCGTGAGTGGGGCACAGACCCCCACCCCCGACTCTCCGGGACCCCCGTCAGAGCCTCCAGCCCCGGCGTCGGAGCCACTCCGGCGGTGACTGTCCCGAGGGGTCTCCACCCCCTTCTCTGTCTCCCGCAGGGGGTCCAGGACACCGGCCCCAGGAGCACCCCGGGTTGTGACCCCTGCTGTCACCCAGCTCTCCTGCCAGACAATGGCAGACGTTTCTCCGGGCTCTGGGCAGGGAGGATGGGGGGGGGGACGTTTCCAGTCCCGTGGCACAGTGTCCTCAGCCCCTCCACGGCCTCGCAGCCGGCAAACTGAGACCTTTGTGTGCACACACAGCTGCCGGGGGGAGGGAGGAGAAGGGAGCTCTGGATCTGAGCCCACTGAGCCTTCTGGGCCCGGCTGTGCCATCACCCACGTTTGCTGGAGCCTGGGTCTCACCCAGGCAGAGCCTGGGGTGTCCCCCATGCCCGGGGAGCACAGGCCTCTTTCCCTGCTTTCACCCGGGCTGTGACACGCCAGCAGGAGCCGGCAGCATCTGACACATCCCCCTCCCTGCTCAGCCCCGCTGCTGTGGGCTCCCACGCACCGCAGGGCCGAACCTCCGCCGAGGAGCGTTCGGAGGCGCCTGGTGACGGAGATGGGAGAGAGACGAGCTTGGCAGGAATGATCCTCCTCCCCAGAGAAAAGCTGCTGCCTCAGTGTGGGCGGTGTGTCAGGACAGGCGGTGTGTCAGGGTGCTGTGTCAGTGTGGGTGCCGTGCCAGGGTGCTGTGCCAGCGTGGTGTGCCAGGGTGGGTGCTGTGTCAAGGTGGATGCTGTGTCAGGCTGCTTGCTCTGTCAGAGCGCTGTGTCTGGGGGCTGTGTTATGGTGGGTGCCGTATCTGGGGGCTGTGTTATGGTGGGTGCTGTGTTATGGTGGGTGCTGTGTTATGGTGGGTGCCGTGTCTGGGTGCTGTGTTACGGTGGTGCTGTGTCAAGGCGGGCGCCGCGTTCCTGCAGTCGCCGTGGTTTCAGAGCCTTTCTTCCCGACCTTTGACAATATTTCCCCTGCTAGGGGGACGAGAGCAGCCCTGGAACGGCGCAGACCCCTGTCGCAGAGCACTGGCAGGGTTTCCCCAGCCGCGGCTGCCCCAGCGTGCTGCAGGGGGTGCGGCAGGGCGGTGCCTGGCAGTTCCCGGCTCCCGGGGACGAGCTGTCGGTGCCCCGGTCCCCCCGAGGGCTCGGAGGGCCCGCCCGGAGCTCGCACCGCGACCCCGCCGCCTCAGCCCAGCCCAGCCCCGCGCATGCGCAGCCGTAGCGCCGCCGCCGGCGCGGCGCTGCCCGCGCACGCGCGGTCCGTCCCCGCCGGGGCAGTGCGCAGGCGCGACGCGCGGGCCAAGATGGCGGCCGTGAGCGCGTCGCG
>JAWWES010000035.1:2033381-2062115 GCA_035583135.1 Lophotriccus pileatus | reverse complement strand
CGGGGCGCGGGGCGGGGAACGCGCGGCCGCCGCTGCTGCTGCTGCTCCGCGGGCTCCGCGTCCCGCCCGCCCGCGCCCCGCGCCGCCTCCTGCTGCTCCGAGCTGGGCTCTGCGCCGCGGGTGAGCGGGGCGGCAGGGCAGGGTCGGGGGGGCGGCGGCGGCGGGGCGCGGGTCGTTCTCCCGGCCGTGTCCCTCCTCCCGCCCGGCCCGGCCCTCACCGCGGCCCCTCTCTCTCCTCTCCCGCAGGGACGAAGCGTGCTGCCGCCGCCGCCGCCTTCCACAGCAGCGGGGCCCGCAGTAAGGAGGACTATTACCAGGTGCTGGGGGTGCCCCGCACCGCCACGCAGAAGGAGATCAAAAAGGCCTATTACCAGGTGCGTCCGGGCGGGACTGCGCGGGCACCGGGGCAGAACTGCCTCGCTGCCTGTCCGCTGTGGCAGAGAGCAAATCCTCCCGTGAGATCCCCGCTGGAGACAAGGGGAGGGAGCAGTGGGAGAGCTCAGCACGTGGCGTTGGGGATCTCTTCCAAAGCGTACTCTGCCCGTGGTGTCACCTCGCGTCTCCTTCCAGAAGGATCTGGGCTTGCTGGGAGGATCAGGAGCAGCTCCTGTAGTTCCTTATATTGGGTTGATAATGGAAAATAAAGGGATTTAGTTCCCTGAAATAGAGGTGGAGTATGCTGAGCTCTGCCCGATGTGTTTTTCCTGGCATGTGAGATACATTGCAGTAAATAACTCCTTGCCTGTCTCTAATGGTTTGTTTTGGTTGTTTAGCTGGCAAAGAAATACCACCCTGACACGAACAAGGATGACCCCAAAGCGAAGGAGAAGTTCTCTCAGCTGGCAGAAGCCTACGAGGTAACAGCAGGATTTCATCATGATGAGAAGGAGGAAAGGTTGGAGGGTAGATGAAAGGAAACATTTCCTGTAAAACCGTGGCTGTTTTTTGATACACTTCAGGCTGGAGCACCTCTGTCCCAATGGTGCCTCCAGGAAATTACTTGGCCCAAGTGTCTGATTTTGGTGCTTTGGGCTCTTTCAGTTTGTGCTCATCCTTAGCAGGCAGTCACTGGCACGGATGCAGCAGCCAGTTCCACGGGATCACTGTCAGCTTAAAATAAATAACGAAACGAAAGTCTGATCAGGGTGGGGGCGGTGCCAGAGCCGGGGGTTCTCCGTGGCTCCGCGGTGTGCCCGGCTGGCAGCGCTCTGTGCCCCGCAGGTGCTGAGCGACGAGGTGAAGCGCAAGCAGTACGACGCCTACGGCACGGCCAGCTTCGAGGCGGGCGCGGCCGGGGCCGGGGCGGGCGCGGGGCGGCAGTACTGGAGCGGCGGCCCCTCCATCGACCCCGAGGAGCTCTTCCGCAAGATCTTCGGCGAGTTTTCGGGGTCCCCCTTCGGCGATTTTCAGAGCGTCTTTGACCAGCCGCAGGAGGTGGGGAGTGCCTTTGTTTAGCAGTGGGGTTAAAAACTCAGAAGCTGGGGAGGGGGACACGCTGCTCTGTCACAGAGCACTCTGGGAGCAAGAGCTTCAGCAGGGAGTTATTTCTGGGAATGGCAGTCTGTGAGAGTCCCATGGCATGGGGGGAGAGTCACATTTTTGATAAGCTGCGTCTCCAGACAGAGTTATTTTTTCTGGACCTGAGCTGCTTCCTCTGGTGTTTACTGACAGCAGTCGGTGCTGCCCCACAGTCCCATCGCTGTAGAGGCATCTTTGCTGCTGCAGGTTGATTTACATATGCCTGCTGTGATCTGTAACGCTAAAACCCGCAGAACACCTTGGAACTATAAACCAGGCCTTCCAGCGATAGCTTTGGCCGCTTAATTGGTTTAATTTTACAACTTAATTAGTTTAACTTTGCAGTGGAGCCCATAATAAAACACAGCGTGTCTTGTTCTTTGTGCTGCAGCTGAGTGCTCCTTTAAGTGTTGTCGTTTCACGTGCTGTCTTCAAATACCAAGTGCTTTTGGTACTTGTGGCTTTACTAAAACTGACCTTTTTATTATAAAGAGAATGTCCTCTTATGTGCAGTCATCTTTGCTGACGACTTCCCTTGGCAAGGGAAAAATTTATTGGGGAAGAGCAGCTACTACCATTGGGATGGAAACCCTTCAGCCTCACCTGTTGCTGCATTCCCATGAAAGAAAACTTCTAGAAGCAAAGAAAGGGTTTTACTGAGAGCAGGGAAACACTCAACTTCTATTTTTACTTCTTCCTTTTCTATTTTTAAATCTTGTTGCTGCTGCACAACCTGATGCTTATCAGGCTGGTGTAACCATCATTCCTATAATGTCTGTGATCCTTTTGCACCCCTTCTTTATTTATTTGAGATAGATTATTGATTCTTCAGGTTAGGCAAACCCGTCTGAATGATTGTGCATTTACCTGTTCCTTGCCCCGGCTCTATTACCTGGGTCTGTTTTCAGCATTGTTTGGTATTTGGCCTAAACCAGTCTGTTTGAGACCCCCTCACACATCAGTCACAGGTCAATATCCATGTTTCCTGTGCAGTATATCATGGAACTGACATTCACCCAAGCTGCAAAAGGTGTTAACAAGGAGATCGTGGTGAACATCCAAGACTCGTGTGAGCGGTGCGACGGCAAAGGGCACGAACCGGGCACCAAAGTGCAGCGCTGCCACTACTGCAACGGCACAGGCATGGTAAGTGCTTTGTAGGACACCACTTCTGCTGGGCTTTTCCTTGTTGGGGCAGACCAGTTCGTTCCACGGGGAAAAATTCTCACCACGGTCAACAGCTGATCTCAGGTAAAGCTGAGTTAATGTCCACTTGATGCTAATCCGGCACTAGGAAGATTTTCTCAGTGTTAAAGAAGTGCTGTGCTCAGCTGAAAGCACAGGCCTTCAGGCTGGATCCCCTGCTGTTGTACAAACCATATTCATGCCACATAACGGCCCTGAAATTCCTTGGGCATTAAATGGGATCTTTTGACTTGGGGGTGGAGGAAGGGAACGATAGCCCCCAGGGTAACCATGAAGTAAGAAGATGCAGGTAATGATGGAGCTGCCAGGCTTTGAGTTTCCATGTATCTGATTCCTCAAGTGCTATGGTCTGGAGGGCTGCTCTCACAGCTCACTCCAGAGCTTAGTCTCCATAATGTTTTCCTGGACACTGGCAGTAGTTCATGCAAGTGGATTGCCCTTGGATTCCTCCGAACACAGATGTCTGTAGCACTGAAAAGAACTCTGTTCCTTCTTGTGCGATAAAGGCTAGAGATAGAAGGTGTTGTGTTTGTCTTTCCCTTGCTTGTAGTAGTGCTGGTGTTCAGTGGAACTGGGAATGGGCTGGTAAGTGAAGCTCATCCAGCTTCTCCCAAGCAGCATCCTCTAAGGATTTCAGAGCCGGCTTTCTGCTCCAGCCCTTGCTAAAGGATACAGGCTGTGTGTGTGTGATTGGAACTCCAATGTGCTGGGTGAACAGTCCCACCTTGGTCCTCAGTGCTCGTACACTGTGTTTCCCTCCCCAGGAGACGATCAACACGGGCCCCTTTGTGATGAGATCCACGTGCCGGCGCTGCGGCGGCCGCGGCTCCCTCATCACCACGCCCTGCGTCGTGTGTCGGGGGACGGGGCAGACCAAGCAGAAGAAGACAGTGATGGTCCCCGTGCCAGCTGGTCAGTTTGTACTCGTGTGCTGCTCTCTGTTAATGTAGCTATTTGCTGCCACTTGGGCAGCAGGTACGAACGTGAGAGCAACGGAAGGAGTTCTGCTGCAGAGAGGTTGTCTTTCAAACAAAGCAGGTCAAGGGAACGGGCTAATGATGAGATGAACCTTCTGGCCATGGATAGAAATGTTTGCTTTGCCCTTCCTGAGCTTTAGTTCTTGTCTGGATCCTCCTAGGCAGGTTTTGAAGAGTGAAACTCTCCGAAGGTTTTGTTGCCATGGGTCTTCGTTTGTCCTTGATAACACATGGGGAGAGGGTGGGAGTCCTGAAAGCCTTGGCTTGGCTCAGAAGGGTGTGCTGATGGCCTTCCTCACCAGAGAGGATGAGGCAGTGGTGGGACTGAAGACTCCTTTGAGACCACCCTGGGTGAGCAGCCTGGAGTTTTCCTGCAGCTTTTGGAGGCTGCTGTGTTCTTTAATCTGATGCATTTCCATGAAGAATTCTGTAGGGATGGAACCAATGAGCCTGCTTGGGGCATAATGATCACCTCAGAGGTATAAATACCTTCTTCCTTGGGCCACAGCTCCTGTGGAGTGTCACTGTGCTGCCTGCTGGGAGATCTCATGCCTTGTGCTCCTGGATCTGCATGTGCTGCAGTGGTGGGCAGCTCTTGGGACTTGGAAGGTTGTAGATACACGTGTGACACGTGGATTGTAACCCAAGTAACATTCCCTCCTGTTCCAATTGCAGGAGTTGAGGATGGGCAGACAGTTCGGATGCCTGTGGGGAAGAAGGAAATTTTCATTACATTCAGGGTATGTATTGTAAGTTGTATGTATTTAAGTTGTTTTTTCCCTTCTCAACTGCCTGGGAAGTGGCTGCAGAATGGGCAGAGGAGGGAGAGTGAGTGATCCTGTGGAGAATCTGAGGTAACATTGTCCATGTGAACTTCCTGAGACAGCAGGAGATCTGCACTGTAACAAGGGGGGGAACTTTGAATTTGCTCATGAAGAATCCAGCTGCTTGTTCCAGGACCAGGCCCTTAGGGTAGTGTGAATAAAAATGCAGAGTAGGTTCTTCATGCCTCCAGTTTTTGACTTGGAGATGTGAAGGAGCTGCCTGCAGGCAGGGATGAGAGTGCTGAGGAGGGCTGTGGGAATGCCTGCAACAGGCTGGCTGGTTGAGTGTCCTCCTGCAGATCCACCTTCAGGGCTGCTTTGTACCTGTGCTGTAGCTGGGCCTCTTCTCCTTGCAGAGTCCTGTCACACACATCTCTGTCAAGGAGAAACATTTTTGTCAACACCTCTTTTGTGGTGCAGGAGGATTTAATTCTCTTCCAGCTTGCGAGGCCACTGCAGAGGTGCTTCCCTCTCTCTTCCCTTCTGGCTTTGTCCTGTTCAGGATATGGATAAGGCAGTGTCTGTCTCTGCAGAACCATATTGGCACGGATAATTTAATAGCAGCATTAGGGGAGGGTGGTGCTGACGTAGGAAGCAGGGATCCTCCTAAGCTTTTGGCTAATTACGGTTGTGTCAAGATCTGTGTTTTTCTAAAAGGCCAAATATTAACTCACAGTTTTTAGATGAGCAGCTTGTGGATGGTATAAAGGGTCTGGCTGGTCTATTTTCTTCTGAGAGCCTTCAGAGCAGTTTACCAGAAGAACTTCATGGTGGTGTGCTCACTTCACCTTGGCACTTCCCTGCCTTTCAGGTTCAGAAAAGTTCTGTGTTCAGAAGAAATGGAGCAGATATCCATTCGGATCTCCCCATCTCAGTAGCACAGGCTGTGCTGGGAGGCACAGCCCGATGTCAAGGCTTGTACGAGACAATCAACATCACAGTAAGTGCCGTCATGTTGGGTGTGAATCGATGGGGCAGAGGAGAGGAAAATCTCTGAAGTCTGCCAGTATCGTGTTTCAGATTCCTTCAGGATTGAGCCTGGGGTAGTTTGTGACCTGCTGTGTCGCAGCTCCTTCCTTGTCACCATGAAGGGACAGGGAAAGGAAAGGATTGCTGGACAAATCCCATTCCAAGGGCTACAGGCTGTGCCAGGTTCTTTACTCATTCCTCCAAAAGCTTTTCCATCCTTACTGACACAGCTTCAGCGTGTGTCCTGAGTGTACCAGAGCTCCCCCATCCTACTTTGAAGCTTGCTGGAGAAGTAGATAACTTTTATAGACACCTAATTACTATATAAATGGTTAAACTAGAGAAATAAATTTGACATCTTGTGTTCATAGATACCCCCTGGTATTCAGCCAGACCAGAGAATTCGAATGAGTGGGAAAGGCATTCCCAAGGTCAACAGTTACGGCTACGGAGACCACTACATCCACATAAAGATAAAAATCCCTCAGTAAGTACAGCTAAAGCAAGTTTCTGCAAAATCTTGAACTCCTTGCAAAAAAGACATTCAGAATTTTGTGAAAATTCTTATTCCTTATGGTTCCTCTCAAGCACTTCAGAATATTTTGTGGTTTTCACCGCAGTGGAGTGAAATGCAGTGGATCCTGTCTCCTCCTCTCCCACTGTGTGGTTATTGTTTATAGATGACTCACTGTAGGGATTCCTGGTGTGTTCCAGCTGTGTTCCTCTTGTACTTCCAGCACCTGCCTCTCGTGGGTGCTGCTGGAGCAGGTTCAGGAGGGCTGTGGGTACCCCTGGCCCTGAGGACGGCCCTAACCACCGCTGTGTTGGGCCCACAGGAGGCTGACGGATCGCCAGCGAGCCTTAATGATGAGCTACGCGGAGGACGAGGCGGACGTGGACGGCACAGTGAACGGGGTCACGAACACAGCCTCAGGTGAGCGGGGGGAATTCCTGCTGCCGCCTCCTGGAGCTGCTGTGGGCGTGCCCAGCGCTTCCCGAGGGTTCCTGGGGAGGAAGGAGAGCCAGGGTCACCCTGAGGGGGTGTGACAGCTCTGCCTGCCGAGCGTGGCATTTTGGATGTGGTTTTGTGGTGTTAACAGGCTGCAGCACGAAGCAGGGAGGCAGCCTCTTCCCAGGAAGCTTTTCTCCAGTACTTCACTGTGTGTGAACAGAGAGCAGGGACTGAGGTGCTCAGGGTCCTGACAAGCTGTGGTGGTGATTGCCTCCTGCTCCCTGCTTCCACCCCTGTGCCAGGACTCTGCTTAGTAGCAGAGGTAGGAAGAGACAAGGTCCTTCAGGCCAGTTTTCCATGGGAGTCCATCTGCTGTGCTTCTGACTCTGCTGCAGGATGTTTCTCCTGGAATGCTGATGGGAAGTTCTGCTGTCAGGCTGTGCCCTGGGCACGTGGGGGAACCTGGGGTAGGAGTGTCCATTGGTGCTGAGTGTTGGCTCTGGTCAGGAGACAGTGTCCACCAGGATGGAGGAGCAGAGCCAGCTGGGAGCTTTGTGAAGCTGCTCTTCCAGCTCCAGATGGAAAACTGAGATTCAGCAATTGTTTTAAGTTTCTGGGGTGAGGTACCTGGCAAGGGCAGCAGCCAAAGGCAAAACACGTGGTCAAATAGTAAGGAAGGAGCTTTGTCTTGCACTACTGGAAAACAGTTTTTCCTTGCTTAATTGGAACAATGAACTTTTTAAAGCCATTTGGATTCCTTTTTTTGGCTTGAAACCAAACAGGGCATTTAAGACTAGGCAAAGGTGGGAGCCTTTCAGAGCTGCTCAATGATCCCAGGAACTCAGGTCTGCTGTACTACGTGCCAAAGCCTCAGGAATATAGGCTCAGGTGTGGGATACTGGAAGGCAGCATCTGCCAAGTATTTCCCAGCATTCTGTTTTATAATGCTTTCCTAATATAGAAAGTTATGTCTTTTCCCATGTTACAGTCACCCATGGGGGGAAGGGGAGAGAGCTCTGAGCACTAAACTTCCATCCCAGCTTTTTAAAGGCATTTATATGCCAAAGGGAAAAAAACCACTCTCCAAACTAATTTTTTTAAAAAGCAAAGCTTCCAGTTTTTACCACGATAAAACTACAAAACACCACCAGGAAGGTGGATTAAACCAGCTGCCAGTAGGTTGCAGTGTAGAGACAGGCTGTTGCTGAAGGTGTGTCCTCGCTCCAGGCCGCAGCAATGCAATGCCCCGGGTGGACAGAGGCTGTTCTGCCTCGGGATTTCATTCCATTGCATCAGTCTGAGCCCGGCACTCAGCCCTGGGAGGATGGGGAGTGCTGGACTTCGTGTTCTCTGTGTGCAGAAAAAGCTTTAGGAGGATTTTGGGGTCTTGTTATTGATGGATTTACTGTAGAAAAAGCAGATTAGCAAAGAGGTCTCCTTTGTTCTTGCTGTAGCCACTTCTGGAGGGACGAACAACTTTTCAGGACCTCTGTATACAGGACAGTTATAAGATTCCTTATCTGGACACTTGGTCTGAAATACTTTTAGCCTTTTGAATTCTAGTTCATTTTCTGCTTGATACTGTTTGTCTGAGGGCTGCTTGCAGTGACACAAATTGGGCTCCTGGTGTGGTTTTGCAGTGCTTTGCAAGGACACAACCTTGAAACAGGACGAGCTTGTTCCAGGGACCATCAGGACAGCTTTTTTAACCCTGTGAAGCCCTGGCTGGCTGGGATCACTTTTTAGTGGCAGAGTCTCAATTCCAAGTGCCTGCTTCCAAAGCCCGTGGGGATTTCCCTCATCAGTTGGAGGGCTGGGGAGAGGGGAAGGGCATGGTGGTACCTGAGCCCACAGCTGGCTTTTCCACTTCTGGGATCTGGGCTCTCCAGTGCCAAGTGGTTGTGTGTAGCTCATTGCCATGTGAGGATGCAGCACAACCAGCTGCCTTTGTTTGACCATTCCCTTTCTAAAATAAGCCTCTGGTACTGGTGGGAGATGTCTCTGACTGCGGCCCTTTGCTGTTTGTGTCCAGGTGGCAGGGCCAAGGCTAGCGCTGCTGCAGGCGGGGATAGGCCTGAGGCTGAGGAGAACAAGGAGGGATTCCTTTCCAAACTTAAGAAAATATTTACCTCCTGACACCCCATCTGAGGTAGGAGGCCTGTTGTGTTTCACTGTTGTCTTTCCCCCACACTGAGCACTTCTTGGGAGCACAAAAAGGTTGCTTCTCACTTAGCCTCAGGCCTTCCAGCCTCGGGTGTGCAAAACCCTTGCTGTCCCCTGGGACCTGGAGCAACCAGCCAGGGATTAAACTGCATTGTTGCTGCAGCCAAAAGCTGCACAGATGCTGGGTGCATCCTTGGGGAGGTGCCTGGGCCTCCCCTGCAGCTCTGCTCCCGTGTCCACCCAGTAGCTGTGCCTGGTTCTGAGCACAGAGGTTGTTCCCGTCCGCTGGTCCCACTGGGACCGGGTTCTGCCACGCAAAGCCCAGCCTTGCCGGAGGCACAGGGGCCAGCACACTGGGGCTGGACTTGCCCCTGCCATGGCTGACAGCACCAGGGAGGAGTCAGCCTTCGTCACAGAGCACAGCAAAGCCTCGCCACGCACCAGACCAGTGTATAACTCGTGTGCCGTCAGTGAGTCTTGGCTGCTCTGAGGGAGCACTGGGACTTAGAATCATCTACAGCAGACATGGTCTCTTGGATTCCAGGGGCTCAGCTTTGCATCTTTGTAGGCTTCCAACTTGTCTGTTTGGTGTGGCTGACAGTGTGACAGCAGGTTGGGAGGGGAGGTGCTCCCAAGGTGGGCTGTGTGCCAATTCAGCTAGGAAATCTAAACTTTCCTCTCACTTCAACCGCAGGGAAACGTTCTACTGGGAACTAGGAGCCAGTAGCAGCAGGTCATCTGTGCAGTTGGGGGTGAATCTTCCTGGCAGCAGGCTCTGGAGAGCACAGGATGTCAGTTGGCAGCACAGCAAGAATCCCAGCTGGAGAGGCCACGGACCACCGAGGCACCAACACCCATCGTGATACAACCACCCCACCATCCAAGAAACTGGCACTGAAAGGAAATGCCAGCTTTGCAGAGCTGGGGCTCTCTGGAGGCTGCTCCACAGCCCTACTGCTGCTGGAAGCTTATTGGGTAAAAATTAAAGTGGAAGTATTATTTAGAATCCAAACCAGAAGAAATGTGAAGTAAACTCTGTCCTTCCAGCACGGAGCAGAGCAGTTTGCTGTATGGAACCCAAGTCTCCACCTGCTGCTCACTCAGGTGCCCTTTGCAATGCCAGGTGTGCTTGGTGAGCTCACCACTGCTCACCTTCTCCCAGGAGACCTGGTGGGTCAGGGAGGTTCAGCCCTGTGTTCACGACGGCCCTGCTGCCCTGCACAGCTCCGAGTGGAATCTCCCTGGGCCTTGTCCAAGCCCACGTGCCCTGTCTGGGTCCCTCCCAGCCGTGGGCTTTCTCAGCCCTGCTGATTGCCTGCACAGAGCAGTGGTGGCATCTGCACTTTGCCTCAGGTTTAACCCCCAAATAACTAAAGTTACCACACAACTGCTGTCGCTTCTGAACGGGTACAAGTTGATCACCAAGCCCTTCGCCAGTTTGGGACAAAACCTTTTTATTACCTTAGCGCAACACCCGTAGCATAAAGGATTGGTCAAAGCATCGTTGTTTTACATGTGTGAGAGTGCAAGTGAGGTGGATCACTCCTTCCAGGTGCAGCCGAGCTGTTGCAGTGAGTATTCCATGGTTACTGTGTTAGTGATACCGTGCAGGTACCATCAGCCCACGTACTAATAACCAGTTAAACAGGGACATGTTGTAGTCTTGCCCTTCTTAATTTGCTGAAATAAAGCACGCGTTGCCTCCTGATTCAACTGTCTGTAAAGTGATTCTGTATCCATGTAAATAAGATGGACTTCATAAAGATATTTAACACGTGCTGTGCCTTGCTGCCTTGTCTGCTCTTCCACCTGGTCTGACACTGCTTTCCCTGCCCCAGCAATAGGAATGAAGGTCTTTGGGACAAAGAGGGACAGAGTTGGGTGGCTTGAGCATCTCTGGGGCTGGGATTGATTTTAAGCACAAGAAAAGCTGCCAAATCCGAACAGTACCTTAAGTATGTGAGGGTGAGGGGGAAGGGGTTTTTCCACTGAGTCTTGGACAGTCTTGAAAGACTTGAGTTTTACTCAACTCATAGGGACAACAACTGAAATTAGCTCCATCATCCTAAAGCGATGGAAATTACCCCCAGGAGCCCAAGGGTCAGGCCCAGAGCTGTCTGACTTGAAGAATCAGGCTCAGCTTTTGTGTTACATGCTCAGGAATTGCCTGCACAGTCCCTGGTTGCTGGGATGGCACAAAGGCAGGGCTCTGTCTCTCTATTGGTTCACCTGCAGTGCCTAAATCAGGTCCATGGAGAAATCCCTGGTTTTGGCAGCAACACTGGCCGTGGGTACCTGCTGTGAAGGTGTCACAAGGTACAAGCCTTGGGGCCCAGGGATACAGACCTTCAGCCCACCAAGCGGTGCCCTATGCCCAAAGCTGCCTGGGAAAGGGCATGATCCTGGGAAAATGAGCCACCACCACCCTAAAACACCCAGAACAACTACAGAAACACCTCCCTGAGGACAGTGTGCAAAGGTAGCACTTCTCCCACCCGTCTACCTGTGCTGTGCAGCCCTTCCTCCTGTTCTGGCTGCCTAAATAGTCTCAACCAAACTGTAGAAGCACACACATGGACCAGCACATTGGACGAAGTTCTTCCCAGCTGGGGCAGGGTCAGCCTCTCCCTGGGGCACTACTGGGAGTGGGTGGCTCAGGGCACCTCACCTCCTCAGCTGGTTTCCCCTACCTGGCACAGAAGCTGGGGAGGAAGAGGAGGCAGGGGAAGGCTCAGAAGGCAGCCTTGTTGTCTGCCACCCACTGCTGGAAGGTTCGGGCCTTGGGGTTGAGCTTCATGGTCAGGGCCACGTCCCGGTCCGGCTTCAGGGCATAGAAACGGAACATGGCAGCCAGCTCCTTGGCCCCGGGGAAGTCACGCTTCTCGTACTCCTCTGGTGAGACCTGCCAAGAGAATTGGGCAAAAAGCTCTTCCCTCAGCCTGTGTGGGGAAGCTGAGGGCTCAGTTGGAGCAGCCTGTCACAGCAGTGCCACTGGTGAGGAGGGCTTTGCAAGGCACTTCTGCTGGGGCTGAGCAAAGGAAGCAGCCCTGCCTGGCAGGGAACAGCCCCCCCACCTAGAGCCAGCACCCAGCTCTGGCACACAGCTGGCCTGGGCATGCAACTGACTCTGCCCTGTGGCACAGGCCTGGGGCAACTCCAAGGGAGCCCTTCCCTGAACCAGGGCATGAACTGTGGCTGAGGTTCTCTTAGTTTAACAAGATTACAACTCAGAAATTAAGAAACTTCAGGTGGAAGTGTGGAAAAGGAAAAACCCCAGCTTTTTATTAACAAAATCTGAATAAACAACAAATAGTACAATCAAAAACTTTCAGAAGAAACAAAACAAAGTTCCAGTTCCCCAGGCTGGGGGGGAGAAACCTGCAGCAACCTGGGGAGATGGAGGGGAAGGCAGGACTGTCCCAGCCATTCAACAGCTGCTCACAGCCACGTGTGCTTGCAGCCACCAATGAAAAAGTCCTTTTTCCCACAGGCAGTTGTGAAAGCAGAATGCCTCACTCTGAGATGGGTCAGTATCTCTCTCTCAGTTGTTTTCCCTGAGGTGTCCCATGGGGGAAAAAAACCTTCCTCTCAGGAGAAGAAAAAGAAGCAACTGAAACAGGGCTCCTGCTCTGTCTGGCCTCAGACCAAACCCAAGAGCCCTCAAATAAAGGACTCTGGACAGCCCAGGCAACCCAGGCTGCCATTTGACACCCCTGCACTTCCTTCCCTGCCTGAATTAAAGCTGGATTGCTGTGCTTCTGCATTGCCATGGGGAGGAAAAGAGCTGCTTCTTTGTGTCTGGGTGGGGGGGCAGAACCTGCAGACAGCATCAGGGGTGCTTTGTTTGTGCTGAAATGCACTTGGTTCTCAAAGCAGAGAGCCACTGCACCCCTGGTCCACTGTACCGGCACAGCCGAAACGCAAACAAAAACCAGGAAGAAGTTATGTAGGGGCAGGGAGTGGCCAGGAGTGGTGTAACAGTGACACAGCACTGAGCTAGGAGTGCTGTAAGGGTAACACAGCGTGGCCCTGGGGGATGCCGTGCTGAAGGGAAGGGCACGCAGCAGAGACCTGTTCTACAGGTGCCCATCCCTGGTTCCTCTCGCGCTTCAGTTACCCCTTGGAGCCAGGCAGGGGCCTGCCCAGGCACACCCGTGCGCTCCACAAACATGAGTGTCCCCGTGACAGTGCCCACAGGGCAGTTTGGTTGCCAGGCTGTGCCCCAGCCCCACACAGGGGCAGCAGGATCAACCCTGGGCACAGTGCTGGGCTGCACCAAGCCCATACACCGAGCTGTGAGTCCTACCTTGCTGGCTGCCACAGTCCTGCCCGTCTGCTGGGAGAGGATGGCAGCGTACTCCGCCTCCGTGAGCTTGTCGGCGCTGAGCCCCAGCACTCGGCCGAGGTACTGCCCCGGGGACTTCAGCAGGGAAACCACAACAGGCCCAACGTCCTCCACGGCCATCCCGGCCATCGGGGTGTCCCCCGTGGGCAGCTCTGCAGGGAGAGATTGATCCCAGCTGGAGTGCAGCCCGGCTCTGAGGAGGTACAGCCGGAGTCTTCAGCACTCCTGAGCACAGGGCGAGGAAGGGATGAGAGCACCCATCAGTATGGTAAGGACTGAGCTATGAGAGCAGCACCGTGACTCACCTGGATCTGCAGCCTCACCGCCTCCTCCATCCCAAATGCAGGCACTTGGGGTGTCCAGAGCCACTGCAGGATCTGCAGAGCAGCCCTCAGCACCACAAACAGGCCCAGGATGTCACTGATTTCTTGCAGGCCACCAAACAGGTCTGAAGGACCATAATGCAGCAGCAACTTGCTGTGGTCAAGCCTCTTCACCCCACCAGCCCACAGCCCTGGTGGTTCCTCCACCCCTCAGCCCCTGCATAGTGAGAGCAGATGAGAACACTGTCACAGGACAGTGACCCACAGGTCCTGCTTACCCAGGACAAAGGTGTCTCCCTGCGGAGCCTTCTGTGGCTTGAAGATGGAGAGGAAGTTCTCAAAGTAGAAGGGCAGCCGGATGACCGTGGTGGGAACACCAGTTCTCTGGAAATACTCCTCCACCACACCTTTGCCATCGAAGTGCGGCACCTCCAGCCGGCCCCCTGTCAGCTGGTGCACGTTCTCCAGGCCACTGAACACAACGTGGTGCAGCCCCAGGCGCTTCGAGAGGTCAGCCAGTCGCTTTCCCTGAGCAAAGGAAGAAAGTGGCCATTAAGGGGGGAACAGGACATTTGGGGGGGCTCTCGTCATCCTCACACCCCCCCTTCCCCTTCACAGTGCTGGGCAGAAGGGCAGGATCCAACTCACACCAGCTGAGCACCCCGAGCCCTCAGGTGGGACCAGGGCTGAGCACACCAATGAGCCCAGGGAGTTATCCAGGTGGAGCTGAGTCCTCTCCTTACACCACCCCACTTCAGAAAGACCACACACCCTCCAGCTTTGATGCTCACTGCTCCACCAAGCACACAAATACCAGCCCAAAAAATCTGCCTGGCCAACATACCTGCCCCAACGTATCTTATCTTTTGTTTGCTGCCATCCAGGTGTGGCAATCCTGCCACCCCGGGAAATCTATCCTGCGGTGAGCACCACCCTTGGGATCTCTGATACTACAGGATTTGGGCCCCAAAGCTGCAAGTGCAGAGAACTACAGGACTGCAGACAGCAACAGATCCGGCTCTGCCCTAGGAAGGCTCTGAGGAGCCAAGTGTTCACACTCCTGCTAGTCCAACCCCTGGGCAGTGCTTTCTGCCACACACTTAACAACTCCCCGAAGACACCATATCCTGCAGACACGCAACTATGAAGGAACATGGAACAAATTCTGGCTTTGCAAGAGCTAGAACTGGGTGTTTTTGAGGCCTCGGGGCTCTCCTGGACTGGCCACTCAAACCACTGGGGCTGGCACGGCTACTCCAAGAGCTGTCCCACGACAGTCGCCTGTCCCCCGGTCTCTGCTCCCAGACCATTCCACACGTGGTCCCAGTTTTAAGGCCAGCACAGGTACCTGCTCGATTTCCTTCTCTTTGCTGCAGTGCTCCCAGAAGTTGGTGACAACGAAGGCTCCGTAGGCACCCGCCAAGGCCTGCTCCAGCGAAGGCTCATCGTCCTGATCCGCCTTCACCACCTCGGCTCCCCTCCGCTTCAGCTCCTCCGCCGCCTTCTGCCGGGGCCTCCGCGTCACGGCCCGCACCCTGAAGGTCTCATCGTCCAGCAGAGCCCGGACCACGGCCCCGCCCTGCGCTCCTGCGGGAGCGGCCGGTCAGGGCTCCGGGATGTGCCGGGGCCGCGGGACGGGGCGGGCCGGGCCGAGCTCCCCGCGGCGCTGCTCGGCCGGGCGGCCACTCCTCACCCCCCCGGGCGCCACCGACGCCTCAGCCCCTCGCCCCCCTCAGGCCTCCCCCGGTCGCACTCACCGGTCGCCCCGAACACCACGATCAGCTCCTTGCCGGCCATGAGGCAGCGCGGGGGCTCTGACGGGGCGAGAGGCGACAGGGCCGCGGCTCAGCCCCCGGCCAGACCCGCTCCACACGGTGTCCCGGGCACGGCGGGGCCATCGCCGGTCCCGGGGCACCGACCGCGGATCCCTCATGCGGCTCCTCACCTCGGCTCCGCCACAATCGGCTCCTCCCGGCGCAGTTCGGCTCGCTTCGGGGCTAATCGGCCCGGCCCGGCCCGGCCCGGCTGCGTTCGTTCTCCGTTCGGCCTGGCCCGGTTGTGTTGGTCTCCGCTCGGCTCTGCCCGTCTCCACCCGACCTCCCCTTCAAACCCGGGCGGGGCTCAGATGTCCATCCCCCGCCCGGCCCCGCCCGCCGCCGCGACATCCGACTGGGGCTGCGAGCTCGGGGGCATCCCGTCCCCGTCCTCATCCCGTCCCCGTCCTCATCCCGTCCCCGTCCTCATCCCCGTCCCCGTCCTCATCCCGTCCCCGTCCTCATCCCGTCCTCGTCCTCATCCCCGTCCCCGTCCTCGTCCTCATCCCCATCCCCTCCCATCCCTATCTGCGTCCCAGTCCCAGCTGCCTGCTCTCTCCTCAGGAAACCCGCTTAAAAACCCGGGACTCACGGCATAACTCACTGGGAGATGGCTGGGGTTGTGTCCCTTCCACCCCGGGGGCCCCCTGAGTCTCACAAACTCCTGTGCTGCCGTAGCAGGAGGGGTGGCGGGGCCTCTGAAAACGTGCTTTTCTTATTTTCTTGGTGCATCCCACTGCTCCCTCTGGAGCTGGGACTGTTCCTTGTCCCCAGGCAGGTGACTGCGTTGGGCCGACGTGGGAGTGGTTCCCAAGCGCCCTCTTACCAAGCAACTGCGTGAGCCAACAAGCAGAGTCAACTCTGGGGCTTTTCTCACCTCCCCTGTCAGCTCCCCTGTGAGCTCCGTGTCAACCTCCAGCTTCCAGAGGGGCTGCAGTCAAACCTTTCCTACTGGGAATGCCACATGTTGAGCTTAGTAAATACATTGAGAAATCTGGGGTTGAATCAAGTAAACAGCCTGAAAAATGCCCATGGTATGTGTTATACACAGTGGCAAAGAAATCATTCAGATTCGTGGGGCTTCTGCACAGTCATTTTGGATGGGAGGGATCTTTAGCTACAGATTATTGGGAAGGGGATGACTGGTAGGACTTCCCAGGTGCCAGATCCTCTTGAAACCAGCCTTCTGATATGGGAAATTACCAACAGACCTAAAACTTTCCAGAGAGGAAAGGTTTTAACCCCTTACTGGGCACAGCCCTGGGACTGGTGGAGAGCAAGGCTTGTGCTGGAGCAATCCTCGGGAAACACACGGTCCAGCGTGGTCGCCGGAGACCCAAATTTATGCTTGCCCCCACCTTTCCTCCCCAAAAACAGTCAACTTGACCATTTCTGGTTTTGTGGCTCCTGAGAGAAAGCACCTGCAGCTGGGGAAGTGTCCATGCCTGGAGCATCCCGCCAGGACAGACCTGGCTGCTGCTGCTGGGACTCGGAGGGGCTGTGGCAGCCACCACAGGCTGCTGGTTTTCAGCTGATAGCTCACATCGATTTGCATAGTCGTCAGCCCTGTGCTGACAGGAAGGAAGATCAGCGAGACCCACAGCGCAGGAAGCAGCAAGGAAAGAACGGAAAGAGAGAAAAGCCACCGGGCTGGAACTGGCAGAGGGAACCCAGCCCCACCTTCCCCAGGTGCTGCCCCGAGCATTGCCCCGGCCACGGGGTCCCATCAGCTCCACGTGTCCCCCAGGGACCACCAACTGGAGTGGCTTCCATTTTCTACCTTGGCCTTGAGCATCCATTGAGGAGGAAGCAAATTTCGGAGGATAAGGAGCTGAGCAGGGCACGGAGGGGCTGCATCCTCCCGCTGCCACGAGGATGCCCTTCCCATGCTCCTGCTCCCACATGGACCTGGGGAAGGCAGCACAAGGCCAAGGTAAAGTTTTGGCAGGGCTTTGGAGGGGTATGGGGTGAAGGGGAGGTGTCACTTTGTTGTCTCGTGTGGGGGACAAGCTCTTGCTGCGATGGCCACATGAAATGGAGTCACTGGGCCAACGCAGCAGGGCCAGGAGCTGTTTGGGCAGAGGTTCCTGGGATGGGTAACACATGGTTAACTGCCAGCAATGCCCTGCAGGGCAGCCAGGCATGGTGTGGCCACAGGTGCTTGGCAGGAGCGGGTGGAGACCTGTGGCATGGTGCAAAATTGCACCAGAGAGCGAGACAGGGTCCTGGTGTGCCCAGGAGCAGGTTGGGGAGCTGGTGCTCAGTGGGGACACGTGGCCCTGCATCCAGGTGGGCACAGAGCCTGGGCACGCTGGGCTGCCTCAGTGCATTAGGCTTAATCCTGCTCTTACCTGAGCATTCTGAAGTTGCTATAGGCACTGCATATCCCATAAACACAGAACTGCCGGAGAGAGGACCAGCTGGAGCACGGGCTGGGTGCTGTCACCCCCAGTGGGATGTCACGAGCACCAGGGCTTTGGTCCAGCACTTGGAAGTGTTTTCCAAGGCCAGCCGTGAGTTGTTCAGAGCCTGGGAACAGCTCACATAAAAAATGTCCACGCTGCATGAAAAATTTGTTCTGAGGCTGCTTTTTGGGATGCTCCATAACCCAGAAAGCTGGGGCTGACCCTGAGCAGCAAAGCCCGGGGGGTGCTGAGGCAGGTACCACCTCTGCCAGCATCCCTGCAGCCCCAGGGCCGGCGGCTGTGATGGAGGGAGGCTGGCAGCAGCTCCTTCCCAGTTTTCATGTTGGTGTCCTGTGGGTGAGAAGGGCAGAAGCTGTTTGGTGGGAGGATCTGCTTTTCAATCAGCTGTGTGCACAACGTTTGAGGGGCACAACTGGCTCAGTAAATGCATCACCCCTCATTCTGCAGCTTGTGAGGTGCAGCAGTGCCCTGCAAGGGACCTCCTCTCTGAAATTAGCTTTTCAGCTGCTTGGAATCACCCATAGATGGATTTTTGGCTTTTTCTTCTGGTGCGATTTGAGGTTGGCACTGCTGGCATCCAGCCCAGGGGCCCTTCACAGCTCCTCCATGACTCACTGCTGTGTCTGGGCCTTGTTACTGGGGTTGGGGTTTAGGGAAACAAAAAAACAAAAAACAAACCTTGCAGAGGTTACATTTGACACAAGACAGATTGAGCAATAACTTTTTGCTGGCATTAAATCCAGACCAAAAACCTAAGGCTGCATCTGCAACTCATATATAAACTTAGATAACCAAGTTACCTGCTATTCTGCAAGTGTCATAATTGGGTATAATGCTGAAGATACTTTATTGCTTCATTTAATTAATAGAAATTAATGATGTGAAATCTCTTTGATTCTGCCAAAAGGTGGCAGCCTGCATCCTGGCATCAGGATTTGCTCAGCTGAGAAGGAATGGCTGGAGATGTTGGCTTGGGAAGTGTTTTCATGTGTCTCTCTGACCTCTGAAATGGGATCAGTTCAGGGTGGATACGTGGCAGGAAAAATAAAAACTCTGAAGGTGTGTTGGTAAAGGGCTTTGAGACTGGCTGGAGGAAATCCACTGCCCCAGGAAGTGATGGGAAGGTCTGGAAGGCTGCTTTCTCTCCATTCCCGTGTCAGGAGGAGGCAGAGCAGTGCTGTGCTGTGCTGCCGAGGCTCCTGCCACCCCAAACCGGAGAGCTCTGCTACAAGGGCAAACCCCGCAGTGACAGGTCAGGGGAAGGCAACAACCAGGGTGAGGTTTCTTGCATGTTTGGGGCACAGAGCTGAACCAGAGTGGGTGCTTCTCTGCTCCTGCAGCTGCTGGTTAATGATGCAATTTTCAGCCCATATAAAAAGCTTTTAAGCTTATTTCAATACTGTAGATCTGCCCATTTTCTGATGTTTTCCATAAGTGGGTCTCTGCAGCCACCCAGGAGCTCTTGCCCAGCACTTTGGTGGCTGTCTGGACTTGACACCCCTCAGCCCTTCCCCAGCCCACCACAGCAGGTCAGGTCTTCAAGGCTCTGTGAGCTGGTGCTTGAGGTGCCAACCACTGTCTCCTGACGCTGCAGGTGAATCTGCTGAAGAGTCCCTGGGGTGTCAACCACAGATTTCCGACTGCTGGGTGTCACAGCCTGATGCAGTCCAGGTGTTGCTGGCAGCTGCTGTGACAGCTCCTGGCATGGCATGGTCCCGAGTCCTCAGCAGATTCCCACAGGACGGAATGATGGATCTGTCTGAGGGGAATGTGTGGAGGAAGATCTGAGAGGCTGGGTAGAGCAGAGAGGCAGCAAATACCTGTTGTCTCCAGACAGCTTCCTGCTGTGACCACCTCCGAACCGCCCCTTCATCTCAGATCCCATGGTGAGCTGCTTTAATCATGTTGGATTCCAGGAGAGAAACTGCATGTACATAATTAGAGCCAGAGATGAGCTACTTCTAGGTCTGTATTCTTTGGTCTTGATGCCAGGCAGTTCGAATCCTGGAACAGGATGGACACAGTGAAAAGCACAGCAGCTGTTTGGGAGATAATTGTCCATGGTGGAGGTCAGAGACCTGCCAGCATGGTGGTTGTGGCTCCCAGGAACTGATTGGTTTTGGGTAGGGACACTGCTATCGGGTGTGGTGGGATGTGGGTTTGAAGCTGCTGGAAGAACATATCAGTGTTGACTGGACAGCCCTAGACAGGGGGATTATCCCCTGGGCTGGGCTTTGGGACCACACCAGGCCAAAAAAAATTGTTAATGACACGTTCTTGCCAAGAAAGTGTTTCCCTTTTCCCTCACTGGGCCTTGCAGGTGCCATTGACCATTTTGGCTGGGCAACCTCCCGCCCTCCAGCCTCTTGTCCTTGGGGACACAGGCAAGGCAGGGCAGACACAAGCCATTGCTGGATCACTGCTCCTCCAGCTGTGGTGGGACACTTGTCCCCACTTGATCCTGGCCAAGTGGTAGCTACACTACCTCAGGAGTGGGTTTGGCAAAGGTAACGGGCACCCCCTTGAAATGCCTCTGACCAGCATGCACAGAGGTGTTCACGTGGATCTAGAGCATCTTAGGAGCTCTAGGATGGAGGGGAGGAAAGGATGCTGTGGCAGGACACAGGAACACTGTGTGTGCATCCCTGATGTGATCAGACATCCTCTGGGGCTGAGAAGTTCCCACCTGGACACAGCCAGCCCCTGGAGATGACTTTGGGGCTGGAGGAGATGTCACAGCACAGTGCCATCTGCTAACACAGGTGAAGCCTGGAGCACTCTCAGGCATTGAGGCATTGCCCTTTCCACCTCTGCTCAAGGAACGACAGGATTCTGAGAAGATACACTTCTTAAAAATAAAACATCAAGCACTCAGCGTGGTTTGGCAGCAGCTGAGTGGGGGGAGCAGGTAAATGCTCCTTCCCTGGGTGATGATTCACCAGTGCTCATGAAAGTGGAGCAGTTCAGAGCTCTGCAACAGGATGTGGTGTGAGCCACCCTCAGCAAGGCCAGACAGAGGCTCTGGGCGGCAGCAAGTTGAGTTCAAAATGAAAACAGGCCCTTCATCGCTCTGCCTGCTGTCCCTCAACTTCCTCCACAACACAGAGAAGAAGAATGCTTGAACAGTTCACAGCCCTGCATCACTCTGCCTGAGAAAGGCTCTGCCAAAAGTGGTGCCAAAAGGCACCACCTTTGTGGCACATGAGGTCTGCCAGAGGTGCTGCAGCAGGATGGCACCGTCCCTGCCCCTGCCAGGCCGAAGTGCCAGGGACTCTGGTCTTAGCCAAAAGCTGATGAATGGGCCCTTGGTGCAACCACAGTCAGCCCCACACTACCTTCTGATGCTCCTGATGCTTTTCCTCTTCTTTCACCAGGACCATGGATATGGGCTGAGAAGCTCCAGGTGATGCTGTGAGCGGGCCAGGGGATGCGGGATGGTCCACGGGACAGCCACGCTGCTGCCACAGCACTCCTCGCCTGGGGATCACCCATGTCACGGGAGGCCTCTGATGGAAGGTGAGCTGTGGATGGGCAGCCGGAGATCCAGCGTCTCTGGGGAGTTTCAGTCTCAAAAACGGGACAAGGTGGGGCACTCAGGTGCGAGGGTTGACAGCAGTTCCTAGTCCAAGGGCTTGGGGAGTGCTGTGCTGGCACAGGTGGAGTGGCTGTCTCTGAAGAGAAATGATCTTGCTCAGACGTTTTTCTCTGCATGGGCTTGGTTTCCCAGGAGGAAATGCCATTTCACGATTGTGTTCTTCAGTCTCTTTCAATAACTGCTGCCTTGACCTAGCAGCTCCTAACAAAACACCCTGACACTTTGGTTTCGGGATGGCATCATCCCAAGGAGGACTTGGCAGGTAGCTCTGGAGGGCTCCAGTTTACTCCCTGCTACCTTCAGAGTCAGAGGGAGCTCTCCACTGCTGCCCTTCCCTTCACCCCTCACCAAGACCCAACTGTCCCACTCTCCTCTCCTGCAGAGGTTTGGATCCACCGGTACCACAGGCAGCTGGTGAGGTCTGTCTTGCCGCAGTTCCTGGAGATCATCTGGCACCTGGGGAGGCTGGAGCTCCTGACAGCGGAGGAGGCCAGCCGGGCACGGGAGGAGAGGTCCCTGCCCGAGCAGGTGAGGGCTTGGTGGATGTCCTGGCTAGCAAGGGCAGCTCCGCCTCCCAGGCCCTGCAGACCTTCACTGAGACCACCAATTCCCAGCTCTACCTCCACATCACTGGCAGCACACTGTGGACCCAGCGAGGGGGGTCTGCACGTGTGACCTGGCTGTGGGCCCTGGCTGGAGCACCCCAGGGTGTGCACAGAGCTGGGCGGCGTTGGCAGGTCCGGTGGGAGCGTCCTTGGATGCAGTGGTGCCAGGGCAGGGTCTCTGCAGGGCAAGGACACAGCGGAGGGTGACGAGGGCTCTCTGCCAGGTCTGAGGGGCCTTCCTCCAATGCTCTCACTGCCCTCAGCACACCTCTCTGAGCAGCCTGAGAAGTCTGTAAGGTCCTCAATGCCCAGATCACATCAGTCAGTCCCAACAGTTGGGTTGAGAGCAGGGGGATGGCAGGAGGATAGCTGAGCATCCCTGACCCCATCCATTGGTGGCTGCCCCAACTTCAGGCTCTCTTTGCAACTCTCTTGCTAGGAGAGGTTTCCCTTGTTTCCCTCCTGCTGGGAAGGCTCCAGCCTTGGCTGGTCTCCACTCTAAATTTCTAGCAGAACCATTCCCTGCTTTTCCAGTCTTTGCTGGAGGGTTTAATTTCACTGAATCAGTGCTCTGATACCTGAGCCAGGTGAGCAGGACCGGTCCAGGGGGTCACCAGGTGGTCATCAGGTACAGCCAGGAGTCCAGTTCTCAAACAAGTCCATGCTGATGGGGCAGGACTGAGGTCAAGCCAGGAAGTCAATCCAGAGGTCCAGCAAGGGCAACCAGGTTCAGACATAGTCCAGTGATCACCAAACAAGGGCACAGTGATGAGGTCCAAGACCAAGGTCCAGATCAGCAAGGTTCACTGCAGCAAAGGCATGATGGGGCTGTAGCCAAGTGCTCCTACAGTATAGCTTAGGCAGGGGCTGAAGTTCCAGGCCTGAGCTTAAATGGGCTCCTGGAATAATGGCTGAGGCTGATCAGGGCCATTTAAGCCTTTTAGTTCCCTCTGAGCCCTGGCATGTACCTTCTGCCCAGGTGTAAGGGCTCCATGAGGTTCCCTTCTGCATGGGCATGGCAAAAATGTGAAGCAGCTTCTCTTGTTTGTACCTGTGATTACCATCCTCCTCCTTTTCCTCACCCCCCCTGTTTCATTTCTCTGTGCAGAGCTCATGGTGCAGAAACACCTGGAGAGCCTCCAAAGCTACTGTGGGAATGGCTTGGAGACAGGTTCCCTGCAGCGACTCACCAACCTGCTGCTGGTGGAAGGCCTGACCGATATCCAGCAGCGGGAGCACGACCTCCTGCAGATTGAAACCACCAAAGGCCTGCCAAACACATCCAAGAGCATCCCTCTGGAGAAGCTCTTCCTGCCTCTCTCCAAGGTCAGCATCCCACCACGGGTCTCCGTCACTGTTGGAGTGGCTGGGATGGGCAAAAGCACGCTGGTGAAGCTGTTTGTCTGCACCTGGGCAAAGGGGGAGATCAACAGGGATGTCACGTTCGTGCTGCCCCTCACCTTCCGGGAGCTCAACACCTACGAGAAGCTCTCTGCCGAGAGGCTCATCTGCTCGGCATTCCCTCACATCGCCGAGCCCGGCTGCATCTTGGCAGGAGCCGCCAGGACCCTGCTCATCCTTGATGGCTTGGATGAGTTCAAGACCCCTCTGGATTTTTCCAATGCACTGGTATGCACCGACCCCAAAAAGGAGATCCAAGTGGACAACCTGATCACCAACATTATACGGGGCAACCTGCTGCAGGAGGCTTCTGTCTGGGTCACGTCGCGGCCAATGGCAGCCAGACAAATCCCTGCGGGGCTGGTTGACAGGATGACGGAAATACGAGGGTTTGGGGCTGCAGAGATAAAGGACTTCTTGGACCAGATGTTCCTTGATGACAGAGACCTGTCCAGCCAAGTCCTGCAGCACATCAGAGCTAACAGGTCGTTACGTGTCCTGTGCACTGTCCCTGGCCTTTGCTGGATTTCTGGCTCCTCAATCGCCTATTACCTAAAAACCAGTGTGGGTCAACCCCAAGAAACAACCGTTGTGCCCAGGACCCTATCAGAAATCTACTCCTATTATTTTAAAATGGCTCTGGGCAGTGACTGGCCAGAAAAGCCAAGAGAAACTCTCAGGATCGAGCAGGCTGTGAACAACAGCAAGAAGATAGTGGGCAGCCTGGGCAGGCTGGCCTTCTATGGGCTGCTCAGAAAGAAACACGTGTTTTACGAGCAGGACATGAAGGCGTACAGCATCGACCTCTCCTTGCTGCAGAGCAGCCTGTGCACTCGGCTCTTGCTCAAGGAGGAGATGCAGACCTTCACAGCCTATTACTTCTCCCACGTAACCATACAGGAGTTCCTGGCAGCTCTGTATTACTACACGGCGGCCAAGCGGGCGCTATTTGACCTCTTCACGGAGAGCGGGATGTCCTGGCCCAAGCTGGGCTTCCTCAGCCACTTCAAGAGCGCCGTGCAGAGGTCGCTGCAGGCGGAGGACAGGCAGCTGGACATCTTCGTTCGCTTCCTCTCTGGGCTCCTCTCTCCACAGGTGAACAAGGTGCTCTCTGGGTGGCTCCTGGTGAAGGATGAGCAGAACGGCTTCAGGAGCCAAGCGACCACCTTCCTCCAGGGCTGCCTGAACACCGACTACACCATCTCCTTGCGCACGGTGAACACCGTGCACTGCCTGTACGAGATCCAGCACATGGAGATCGCCAAGGCTGTGGAAGAAGCCATGAAGAACAAGAGCCTGGCCGGGATGCTCACCCCTGTCAACTGCTCTGCCCTGGCTTATCTCCTGCAGGCCTCTGACGTCTGCATGGAGGAGACAAACCTGTCCAACTGCCTCACCTACAATGTCTGCAAGAGCCTGCTCTCCCAGCTCCTCTTCTGCCACAACCTCAGGTAAGTCCTGGTGGGATTGCACTGGGAAAAGCAAGTGGGGATGCTGGGCTGTGACTCATAATCACAGAATGATTTGGGTTGGAAGGGACCTTAAAGCCCACCTCATTCCCATCCCCTGCCATGGGCAGGGGCATCTTCCTCTGTCCCAGGTTGCTCTCTTGTCCAACCTGGCCTTGGACACTTCCAGGGATGGGACAGCCATGTGCCAGGGCCTCACCATCCTCACAGGGAAGAATTTCTTCCTATCTTCTAATCTAAATCCCTCCTCTCTTAGTTTAAAACCATTCTTCCTTCTCCTATCATCATCTGCCCATGTAAAAAGGTGCTCTCCTTCTTTTTTATAAGCCCATTTTAAGTCCTGGAAGGCTCCCCCCGACTCAAATGTGACTCCAAGGTCTCAGCTGAGACATGGGCCCACCAACAACCACTGAGTCAGCTCTGCTTCTGTCCTTGAGCTTCTCCACCTGGGATGGGTAGATGCTATGGGAGGGTTGTCCTTTCTCTACTTTTTTCTCCTGTCTTCTCCAGGCTGGACAATAACCAGTTCAAGGACAATGTGATGGAGCTGCTGGGCAGTGTTCTGAGTGTGAAGGACTGCCAGATCCAGAAGCTCAGGTAGGACCTGGCCCAGGACAGACCGAATGTCCTGGGGATGTAGCGTGGAGCTGGGGGCACCTGAAACCAGTGTGAGGGTCCTCTAGGAGTGTCTCCCACTGGCTCCCTGGGTGCCTACTGACAAGGACAGCCCCACAGGATCTCCTGCACCAAGGCATAGCGACCTTGCCCCATGTCTTCACGGTGGCTGGGCAGGTTGCTTTTTGCCCAGCCTTCCTGAAACTTCTGCCTCCTCAGGTTATCCCAGCAAACTGCTTCCTGAGGTCACAGCAGTTTGCTGGACCCCTGAGGCTCTGCATGGAGGATCTGATGTACAGAGGGGGCAGGCTCCTGATCCCCATGCAGGAAGATGCCTTGTACTGGACAGATGGGTCCCCACTTTCTTCACCTCCCTGCCCTTCCTCATGGCTGCACAGTCCCCCTTGCTGTGATCTGAGCTCCATTTCATGACACAAATTAATTTTAAGTTTAGAAACTCCCTTTCTACCCTGCCCTAGCAGTCCTCTGCCTGGTGTCCAGCCCAGAGAGCAGACCTCAGAGCACCCACAACTTCGGCTGTACCATGAACCAAACGTTCCCCATGGCTTTCCTCTGCTCACACACCCCAGCTGCATCCTGGGATATGCCAGGAGCTGTGAAAGTCTCTTTTTCCTCCAGAAGAACACCCCATTTTTCTTTTTCTGGGCAGCTTGGCAGAAAATCAGATCAGCAACAAGGGAGCCAAAGCACTGGCCCGGTCGCTGCTGGTGAACAGAAGACTGATGGTGCTGGAGTAAGTGTTCCCTCTGTACCAGCTCCTGCCACACATGTTCTCCACTGGGAACCATTCCCATGGCTGCACTGGGGCTGGATCCCACCCAGTCTGACTGAGCTTGGAAGGGTCTTCAGCCCCTGAAGCCACCCCCGCTCAGAGGTGAAGGCAACCCTTGTGAGCTGCCAGCCCGATGTTCCCCTCGGCAGTGCCACAGGCAGTGTCTGGCTGTGACAGCACGTGCTGCTGCCTTTGCTAACCTTGGCCTTTCTGCCTGTCCCGCCCCAGCCTGCGGAGCAACTCCATCGGCCCCGCCGGAGCGAGAGCACTGGCTGATGCGCTGAAAAAGAATCAAATCCTGCTCTCCCTGAAGTGAGTCTCGACTTCTGTAGCACCTCCAGGGGCAAATCCCCAGGACAAGCCTCCTTCCATCCGTCCCTCACCTGTCCCAGTGAGGTTTCCCCGACCTCCAAGGGCCAGCATGTGGGGAGACCCTGGACATAACCTGGCTCTGTTATGCAGGGCAGTGGTGTAAGAGCAGGTGACCGAGATGGTGACCAGGCCAGCCTGGGCCAGAGAGGGTGGGATTCTCCTGCCTCTCAGCTTTGGTGGGCTTGGGTTGAGGTTGAGGTTGAGGTTGAAGTTGAGGTCCAGGTTAAGCTCCATCCCTCACATGGGAGCTCATAGAGTGCTGTTGCATGGACAAAGGCACCTCCCAGGGGAGAGGGGGGAGGGAGACTCCAGGGATGACTGGGGACCCTTCTCATGCCAGGAATGAGGGCAAGCAAACACCAGGGCCAGTGGCCACTGCCCCACAGCCCTGCATGGCCCTTTGCCCCACTGCAGAAGCATCTGCACACAGCTTCATTCCTGTCTTCCTGCAGCCTCCAGCACAACACCATCAAAGAGGATGGTGCCACCTTCCTGGCCGAGGCCCTGCTGACCAACCACAGGCTGGTGACCCTGCAGTAAGTGACCAGGACCTCCCGTCCCCGCTCTGGCCACCCAGCAGAGCGAGGAGCCAGCGATGGGGACGTGGCACCTGACACTCACAGGTGCCTCCCCCCCTTTGCAGCCTGCAGAAGAACGCCATCGGAGCCCAGGGTGCCCGGAAAATCGCGGAGGCGCTGAAGCAGAACCGCAGCCTGAGGGAGCTGACGTAAGCACAGCTCGAGGCAGAGGGGTGGTGATGCTCTCCGTATCTCCAGGGATGCAGGGAGACATTTAGAGAATAGAGAAGCCAAGTCTTCCCTCTGGCAGAGGCAAGCAGCAGGGCTCCAGGCCCTGGGGGAACATTAAGAGCTATTTCATCTCCAACCAACCACAAGAACAGAGGTGTATATAGGTTGGGAATGAGATGACAGCAAGTTCATGCTCATTGCTGGAGCAGGGAGAGCCTGGGGGAGGTGAGTCCCTCACTGGCAGACCCAAGCTGGTGGCAGTGTGGTAACAGCAGTGCTTCCTCTTCTGTCTTAGACTCTCCAGCAATTCAGTGGGAGACGATGGTTCTGTTGCCTTGGCTGAAGCTCTGAGGGTGAACCACAGTCTGCAAAGCCTTGAGTAAGCTCCCCCTCCATGCTTGGACTCCTTCTTGTCAACAGAGCTCACCCTCCTCCCTCCAGCTACACCTCCCACCCCTCAACCCCTTGGACTGCTCCAGACTCTCCCCGTGTCTCTCCCACTCCACATCCCCTGGAGAAGCACAGGGCTGTGGATGCTCCATGCAGGCTGGAGCACCATGTGGCAGCTCCAGCAGCAGCCAGGCTGGCCCTGCCTTCACCAGGAGAGACTGATGAAGACAATCCTCAACCCAGTGAGGATTTTTTTTTCTGCTTTGGAAGATATTAGTAGCTTTGAGTCTTCTATCTCTCTCTAAAGTGATGGAGATTGGCTTAGGAGGAAGGTATCGGGCCAGGATCTGGCAGAGTCAGGGTTGGATGGTGCAACCTTCATTCCCCTTGGGAGCAGCATCCAGAGACCTCCCCTGCCTGGCCCAGTGGCTCCTGCTGATGAGTGGCTATGCTCTGGGTCTGTCCCTGACTTCTCACAGTGTGATAAGGACACCAAAACTGCAGGAAGCCACTGGCCCAGCTGAGCTGGCGGCTGTGGTAACAGCCAGGTGGGGGCGAGGCTGCCCCAAAGTGCTGGCAAACCCCATCACCTCTGCTGGGTGGGGCCAGTGCTGCCGTGGTCAGCAGGAGATGCTGAACCTGCCCTGACTGTTCCCAATGTCGGTCCTTCTGCCTTGGCTCCCCCCACCTCCTGTAGCTGGGAGATGCTCATTTCTCAGTGAAATGGGCACTTTTCACCCCAAACATGACCCCTCAGGCTTACCTGTGATGCCAAGACTGTCCTGTCCTCATGCCTTCCCTGTTTGTCTCAGCCTCCAGAGCAACTCCATCAGCAGTGCAGGGGTCACAGCACTGACAGCAGCTCTTTGCTCCAACAAGGGACTCCTCAGCCTCAAGTAAGTGAGTCTTTTGAGCCACCCTGGCCAAAAGCTGGGATGTGGGAACCTTTTGGCATTCTGATTGTGCCTGTTTTTTCCCACAAGTGCTCTGGGATGCTAAAAGCAGCTTCTGTCCCTCCTCCAGCTCTGATGATCTTCTCTCCATCATTAGCTTTCCCCCCTTGGGACAGTATCTGTTCAGCCGTGTCTTGGAATGCAATGATGGGAGCAGGGATGGGAGGATGGGAAAAAGCCCTGATGGGCCACCAGCGTCCACAGGATATCCAGGGAATGGAGATGCAGGGAATGAAGGTGCTGATGCTAATGGAGCTTCAAGTCAGACAGGCTGC
>JAWWES010000035.1:2020752-2033281 GCA_035583135.1 Lophotriccus pileatus | reverse complement strand
GTATCTGTTCAGCCGTGTCTTGGAATGCAATGATGGGAGCAGGGATGGGAGGATGGGAAAAAGCCCTGATGGGCCACAGGATATCCAGGGAATGGAGATGCAGGGAATGAAGGTGCTGATGCTAATGGAGCTTCAAGTCAGACAGGCTGCCATCCTCAAATTAGGTGGTGTCAGCCCCAGAGCAGGGGGCAAAGGGGGCTGTGAGGGAGCAGCTCCTGCTTCTGCTGCTCCTCCCAGCCCCATGTCTTCCCCCAGCCTTCGAGAGAACTCCATCAGCAAGGAGGGGGGCCCTGCCATCGCTCGTGCCCTGAGGACCAACAGCACCCTCAGGAAGCTGGAGTAAGTGCCACGGGCCCCAGGAGGGCACCCAGGCTGCTGCATGGTGTCCCTGGAGTTGTCCCAAACACTGTGTGTGTGACCTGTGTCCTCTCTTGTCTCCAGCTTAGCGGCAAACCTGCTGTGTGATGAAGGCGGCAGAGCCATCGCTTTAGCCATCAAAGAGAACCGGGCACTCACATCCCTCCAGTGAGTTTCCCCCTGGACCTGGCCTGGTTTGAAGCCCCTTGAGTGGCCACAGAGCAGGGAGGCTGCTCCTGGCCCTCAGCCCCTCAGGGCTGTGGGATTGGCACTTGTAGGTCGCCCTCCACGGGAGGTGTGCTGTGCCATCCTGGACGGACCCACAGGGTCTTGCCCAGGGGTCACATCCCAGCCTCCACCATGCTGGGTGGGTGCAGAGGGGTGTGGAGGCTGGGGGGAAACAGGGCACACTCACAGCTCCAGCCTTCACCTCCCGTTTTCTCCTGTTTGCAGCTTGCAGTGGAATTTCATCCAGGCAAAGACTGCCACGGCCCTGGCACAAGCACTACAGTCCAACAGCAGCCTGGCCAGCCTTGAGTAAGTGGGGACATGGGCAGGTGGGTCCTGGGCAGCACTTTCCTACTGGAAGGGCCCTTGAAGATCATCTCATTCCACCCCCCTGCCATGGGCAGGAACACCTTCCACTAGATCAGGCTCCAAGCCCCGTCCAACCTGGTCTTGGACACTTCCAGGGATGCAGGGGCAGCCACAGCTTCTCTGGCCAACCTGTGCCAGGGCCTCCCCACCCTCACAGGGAAGAATTTCTTCCCAGTATGCCATCTAACCCTACCTTGTGGATGTGGGAAGCTGTTCCCCCTCGTCCTGGCACTCCATGTCCTTGTCAAAATCTCTTAGAGCCCCTTTAGGTACCAGAAGGCTGCTGTGCCACCCCTGCCTGTGCCTGTCTGGGGCTGCTCCAAGTGCCTGGTGGCCTGGGGTCCCCCAAGCCATTTGGGAATGCTGGGCACGCTGTGCCCTGTGCTCGCTGTCCCTCTCCCTGCTCCTGGGTGCACAGGCCACGGGCAGACACAGCACTTGGGTGTCTCAGCTTGCAGGAAAATGCCATCGGAGACGAGGGAATGGCCGCCCTCTCCGTCGCACTGAAGGTCAACACGACCCTGGCAGATCTCCAGTGAGTATCCAGGCTGTGGCAGGGCCCTGGTGTTGCAGCCTGATTAGCTTGTGTAATTAGCACACCACGGCCACCTCACAGCACGTGCTGAAGGGTCCCTATTCCCTTGCAGCCTGCAAATGGCTTCGGTTGGGCCGGCTGGTGCCCAAGCCCTGGCAGAAGCTCTGATGGTCAACAAGAGCCTGCAGATCCTGGAGTAAGTGCTCAGTGGGGCCACCAAGGCCCCACGGCTGTGACACTGACATCCTGGTCCTTACCTCAGCACCGCTTCCACCCTCGCATCATGTCCAGACTTGGCTTGCTCGTCCCTTGACTCGCTGGTGTGGGACCATCCCTCCCCCTGCTCCCACCTGGGGCCATCCCAGGCTGTCCTGCCTCACCTCCTGCCTTTCTCCTCAGCTTGCGGGGAAACTCCATCGGCGTGGCGGGCGCCAAGGCAATGGCCAACGCGCTGAAGGTGAACAGCAGCCTCCGCCGGCTCAAGTAAGCATCCCTCTCCCTGGGGTGAGCCGGGAACAGCCTCTCCAGACCTTCCTGGAGGGAGCAGCGAGGGAATGGCCAGGCCAATGGTTCTCGGCAGGGCAAACCCCTGAGTGGGTGGCTTTTCACACTATCCAAGCCGTTCATTCCCTCCTGGTGGCCACATCTCCCTGGCTGGTGCTTCCTGACCCTCCTGCCTTCCTCAGCCTGCAGGAAAACTCCCTGGGCATGGATGGAGCCATCTGCATCGCCACCGCTCTGAGGGGCAACCACGGCCTCACCTACGTGAAGTAAGTGGTTGGAGCACTGGATGGTAAAGGCAGAGGTGGGGGACACCATGGGAACCAGCCAGGATTTTCTCCACCTGGCACTGCCCATTCCTGGCTGCCCCACAGGGATCTCCCCAGTAGGGCAGGGGCATCCCATGCTCCTCCAGGCATGACAGCCACAATACCCACACACAGCTCCAGACCCCCCAGCCCCTCTTCAGGGATCCCTCTGTGGCAAAGAACAACCTCAAAAGCCACCTGCTCTCCAAAATACCACAGGGGAGAAGTGGCTCAGCCCCTCCAGCATTCCAGGGGCTTTCTCCAGCTCCTCACCTTGGCCTCAGTCTTCAGGCTCTCAAACCCAGAGTCCCCTGGGAGCAGAGTGGGGTGGGAGGGTGCAGATGGTGCTGGTGCAAAGCTGGGGAGCACCTCTCGTGCCCACCAAGGATCCTGCTTTGCCTCGTGTCCCAGCCTGAGCTCCTCGTCCTTGCTCCCAGCCTGCAGGGGAACCGTATCGGCCAGTCGGGAGCCAAGATGATCTCCGACGCCATCCGGACAAACTCGCCCAACTGCGTCGTGGACGTGTGAGGGGGCCTGGCTGCAGTGAGGAGGGGGCCAGAGGGTCCCTCTGGCCAGCGTGACTCCACAGGGAGCTGCTTGCTCCCCACCTCAGGGAAGAGAGCTGGGCCAAGGAGAGCTCCTGGGCTCCCTGGTGTGGCCCAGAAGGACTGAGGGTGTCCAGATCAGCAGTGCAGGCGGGTCGAGACTCACTGGTGTTGGAAGGGATGTGTGCCTGTGTCCCTGTTCATCCAGGCTCTGGGGGAGCTTCAAGGAATGAGTAAAATGCAAAAAGGAGGGAGGAGGGGGCAGACCCCACACACCAGACCTTGGTTATGTGGGTGATTTATCTTCTGGCAGCAGCAACCCCTCCTGTGATCTCTGCAGGGTTGCAGTGCTGTGCTTGGACCCCGACTCAGATAAGGTGCATCCCGGACCTCTGCTCTGTCCCACCTGAGTCACTGTGGGCAAATTCTGCAGCATCCCCAGCAGGGCTCCAGGGCTCTGCTCCCAGTGCCAGCTCTTCTCTGTCTTCTGCTTCTGGCAAGGATCCCAGAACTGGGTGAAAAGCAGACAGAGTTCACAGCAGCCCCTTCTCACCTGGTTAAATACACCCTGGTCCAGCTGTTGCTGTGCCCTCAGTAACAGGTTGCTGCTGGTCAGACATGCCTGAAGGGTTTGGTAGAGCGGTTCTCTGTTGAAGAGACAGGCAACTCAAGGCAACTCAAGGCACAGGAGCAGAACCATCTAGAAAGACCTTTGGAAATGAGAAGTCCTCAGGAAAATGGGAGGAGAAAGAAGGTAAACATAAAAGGAACAGCAGTGCAGGATGAGTTGTCTGCAGCACATGGGTCTGGGTGCTACACCAGGACTGCCTTAGCTCGCTGCCCCTCAAGCTCAGGCTGGAGTTCCTGGGTCTCCTGCTGTTGCCACCAGTGACAAGTTCTGTGACCTTGGGATGTGTTCTCCCCATGTCCCAGCTGCAGGCAAGGTCTGCCCTAGCAGGTCACCTTTCGGGCAGGCTGCTGAAAGCAGAGGTGCCAGGTGATGCCTCTGCATGCAAGGCATGGAGCCAGGGGCTCTCCAGAAGGTGCCAGCTTTGCAGATGAACCAGTAGCCAAACTATGCAACCTCCCAGAGCCCCCTGCAGCCACTGCCCCCTCCCCACTCCACCCCAGCCAGAGCCCACTCTGAAATATGCTGCCACACTCAGTGGGCAGTGACTGCTGCAGGGACCTTGGGGCTGACAGCAGGAACGCTGGGCTGAGCTGTGGATATGTACATACCTGGAAATAAACTGCTTCCCAGATGAGAAGATGCTTTGTGCAGCCTTCCCCTGGCACTGTATGACATATGGGGTGAGCTGTGCTCCACTGGCTGCAGATCCTAAGCCAAAAGCTCAATTCACTGGCACAGGGGTGGCTGCTGATGGTGCTGCTGTTCTGGCCTGGCACAAGAAGCTGCAACACAAACTGTGGCTTCCCTAAAGCTGGCTGGCCAAGCTGGAAGGCTAGGTGGCAGTGCTGCCTGAAGAGAGGCTCTGGGTCTGTGCACACAAGGTATGAAGTCTCTTTTTTACTCGGCCCTATAACATAGGAAATAACACAGAAAACTGTAACTCTGAACCTGCAGCCCAGACTGGGGGACTGGGCCTTTAGGCACCAGAAGGGGCTCTCAGGTCTCCCTGGAACCTTCTCTTTTCCAAGCTGAACAGCACATGTGGAGGACCAGAGTGGATTCCCTGCATAACATGGGAAAACATTCTGGGAATGGGTCCTAAAATCAGCACCTTCCCACCCCTCGGGAGAGGGATTTGGTAAGCACATACACCCTCACCCTGGCTGTCACAGGACCACCCTAATGGCTCTCAAGTAGGTGTTTGCCATCTTCTATATCTGCCTTCTTTGAAATAAGGTGCAAAAGGCCAAGTAAGAGGTGCAAGGAAGCATCCAAGCTGTCAGCCAGTCAGCTCAGCACAGCACTGCCCCCACACATGTCCCATCACCACCCAAACCCTGGCTGTATTTACCTGCCAGCTTCTGTCCCAGCTTGACATGACATTTCAAGCTCTGAGCTCTGCTGATGGGGCACTTTTTGGGTGTGACAGTTCCACCCTTGGGGTCAGAGATGGGAAACCTCTCAGTTTTTCAAGTAACTTCTGTGTACTCCTTCCTTCATTAACGGAGGGGCTGGACCTGAGGCCAGACTTCAGAAAGGGTCAAAAAGCAAAGTACTCTGCTGGTGTAAAAAGGTGAAGGGCAGGAGCACAACCAGGACTCTGACTGTCCTGATGAACACACACCCCAATTAACTCTCCTAATCAAGCACTCATTCCTGCTCCTCTGAAGACAAACTGTGATACTAAAGCAGAGCTAAAAGAGGCAACCCCCAGACAAACCCGAATCCACCTTCACTGACAGCATCAGCACAACACGATGAACAAAAGCCCAGCTTTTGGCCCGCTTGAATGCCTAAATCTGACTTTACCCCAGTAGCCCCAGCACAAAAAAAGGGTTAATTTAATATGGATTCAGTTCCAGCACATCTCTCAGGCTGCTCTCAGGACACTCAAGGTCAGCCCACTGACACAGCTGAAATACGCTTGGTGGTATTTGAGGAACCCTTCGCTTGTTTCTCAGTTTTAACTTCACTCCTTCAGTCTAACTGGAGCTGCTCTTAGCAGACACAAGCCCTTGATTAGCCAAAGGATATGTTTAGGATAAATAGATTTAAGCCAGATTTAAAATCAATTGAAATGCATTCCCAGAGCAGCTTTTCATCCAGTTTAATTAAGCCAAAAAAGTCTGTTTGGACATAATAAAATGCAGGGAAATGAGGCACACAGTGCTCACTGGAGCAAGACTTCTGGCACTGCAGTGAACGAGAACCAGTTTAGTGCAATTATGGAAATAACATCACATTACTGTAATTCTCATTATGGATAAACTGCTCATGCTTTGAGAGTCACAAGCCTGGCAACCCAAGTTTAATTTTTAAGTTTAATGAACATTATTTACCAACTCCTGAACTCATGCTGACATGAGTGCTTTTCAGATGGCAGGATATTTGCTCCTGGCCTGCATTTTCTCCAAAGTTTGTGCTTCAAGATGCCTCCTGCTACTGAAGAGTCAGAAGTCATTATCACTTTGCTCCAGTGGCTCTGGCTTCCTTGCTCGGTGACTGGATTTGCTTGGGGAGATTTCCATGCTGTCATCTTCCAGATCATCCTCCTCATCATCATCTTCATCCAGGTCAATCTCACTATCCCCCGAGTCCTCCTGAAGGAAAGGAAATAAGAGGCCATAACCACTTCAGCTGTCCCCTGGCAAGGCCTCTTAGCCAGCCCAAAAGGAAGGGATGGCAGTGCTGGCTCTCTCCCTGCACTCCCAATTGACTGCAAATCTCCTTCCCCATCCCAAAGGGCTGACAAACATGAACTCCTTGACTTCTGCTGATCTGGGGTATTAAAAACCTGGCAGGGGGTTTAAAGTGAGACCAAAGAACCAAGGTGAAGTGGAAGAAAATTAACTGCAGGAGAGGAACCCACCTGTGCCTTGGTGGTGACCTTCTGCGAGCCTGGCCGTGCTGGGGCAGCTGTCCCCTTGGAGAGCCAGTGGAAGGAACAAGAGAGGCAGAGCAGGGAAAAAATGTACAAGAACATAAAAGAAAACAGAAAGTAACCAAGGTGGGAGCAGGGGAGAAGGCAGCAAAGGCAGGAACAGTTCTGGCATCATGCAACACAACAGCAAGTGACAGAGGCTCTTGGGCCAGCTGAAGCCTGCTCGCTTCCCAACTCCATGAACATCTTGAGGGGTTCAAACCAGCCTCAATAGTTTCATTCCCTGATACTGTACACAGAGAAGCCTGTGAAGGTTCCTGAGTGAGCCTCTCAGCCCCTGGGCCTCCTGAGAGGCTGATTCCAAGAGCAGAGCCATAAGACAATGGCAGCCGAGTGGCTGCAGCTGAGGGCAGTCAGAGGCTGAAGGCCTTGGCTTTCCACACCTGGATACATTGGAGCTGTGCCAACAGGGAGAAAGCTGGGAACAGGGAAGTCTAAAGGGAAGAGAAATAACACAGGATGACTATCCACATCTGTCACGAACATGGTCAAGGATAACAAAGTGACATCTTCACCTACAGCACAGGCATTCCTGACCCTCCCCGAAACCGGTCTGAATGCCAAAGGCATAAATCATTCCCCAGGAGGCAACAACAGCCTTGACCACACCCAGTCTAGCAGGAGCAAAGAGCAGAGCAGGGGCTGCAAGTTAGTCTCCAGAGACAAGGTGAGGGTACCCAAGGAAGCTGTGGCTGCCCCATCCCTGGAAGTGTCCAAGGCCAGGTTGGACAGGGCTTGGAGAACAGCCCCACTGCTCCTGGGATGCCAACAGGTTTTTGGGAGGATGGGAAGAGCTTCCTGTATGGATGCAAACCACATCACAGCAGCTGCCTTCAGCTGCCTAGTGCAGATGTAGCCACTCAGGTGTGCACAGAGGCACAGAAAAGTTGTCCATGGAGGCCAAGGGCTGGGCACAGACACAGAACAAGAGCCTCCTGTACAAACCTGTGTGTGCCTTTTAGACTCTGAACACTCACCACGTAAACCATAACCAGAAGCAAAGCCAGGAGCCCCGGGACAGCAGGAATGCCAAGGGATAAAGCTCACAGTCCTGCTCTCATCCCTGTCCCATCCTCTGGATGCCTGATGGCTGATGCTGCCAGGCCATAGAGAGGGTCCAAGGCACGTGTTTTTAGAGCAACAAAAGGGGATTTATGTCCACGTACCCAACTCCTGCTGCACTGCACTGATCCCCCTTCCCAGCAATCTGCCCCCACAGCTCACCAAAACAGCATTCCTGCAGCCTGTGTGCCACTACTTGTGCACTGCAGGACAAGGAGAAAGCACACAGAGCACAGACTCCAAGAGCAAAGGAAAAGGAGGGAAACGTGTGTCTGTGCCGATGAGAGAGCACAGTTAAAGGAAAGGAGGGGCAAAGCAGGCCTGGGGCATCATGATTCAGTAAATAAAAGGTGTTCAGCTGAGGAGAGGGCTGGCACTGTAAAGCACTGTCAGAGAAGCTCTACAGACACATGGCATGGTTACTTACATCTTCCTCCGTGTCTCCACCTTGCATTGTTCCCACAAGCCGTGTGCCAGCTCTGCCTGCAAGAGCAAAGAGAATCACCACAAAACCTGGCTCATGGTCACAGTGAGGCAGAAGGGAGGGGAAAGCTCAGAGTTTACATTTTAGGGACAAGTCAAATGGCAGTGAGAGGATGAGATCCCAGTGCCCGTAAGTTTCCCCCCTTGTTAAGCCTTCAGAGCTCAGGAGGCGGTAGAAGAGGATATGTCTGACAGTAATTCCAGTCAGGATGACACTTCCAGAGCTAACTTATAATGGTTTTGACAGGAAAAGAGGCAAGAGACACATTAAGAAACAGGAAATTCTCTCTGAACAAAAGAAATCCCTTTTTTTTTACTGTGAGGGTGGTCAAACACTGAAAGAAAGTTGCCTAGAGAAGCTGTGGAGTTATTCATGGAGATATTCCAAACCCAACTCGATGTGGTCCTGGAAAACCAGATCAAACCTCCCGTTTGAGCAGAGGGGTTGGACTCCAAGATCTTGAGAGGTCCCTCCCAACCCAAAAAGTCTGTGAATTGACATATTCCTTCCTCTGCTTTGGTACCCAGAGAACAAAAGCCTGTGTTTTTTGCCTCCTGTCCTTTAGAAAGCTCAGATCCTTTCCGATATTCCAGGAGGGACTGGCATCTCACAGGAATTCCTGGCAGTGCCAAGACAAACCTCAAGACTTTCCTGTTGAGAGTTTGCTGTGTTGCTGAGTTGCTCCACAACACATCCCTTTCCACACAGAGAAACTGGGACAAACCTCCTGCCCGAAGTGTGTGCTTTGGGCTCTGTGTTCTTAACCACAGAGTCATGGAATGCCCTGAGCTCAAAGGGACCCACAAGGACCACTGAGTCCAACCCCTGGCCCTGCACAGACACCCCAACAATCCCACCCTGTCCCTGAGAGTGTTGTCCAAACCCTCCTGGAGCTCTGGCAGCCTTGGGGCTGTGCCCACTGCCCTGGGGAGCCTGGTCAGTGCCAACCACCCTCTGGGGGAAGAACCTTTCCCTGAGATCCAACCTGATCCTGCCCTGACACAGCCCCAGCCATTCCCTGGGTCCTGTCACTGCTCACAGCTCAGAGCTGCCCCTCCACTGCCCCTTGTGAGGAACCTGCAGACCCTGATGAGGTCTGACTTCAGTCTCCTCCAGACTGAACAGACCAAGAGCCCTCAGCCACTTCTCAGATCCTTCCCCTACGGACTCTTCCCCATCCTTGTGTCCCTCCCTTGGACACTCTCCAACAGCTTTAGATCCTTCTGATATTAAGGTGTCCAGAACTGCCCCAGGAACTGCAGTGAGGCCTCCTCAGGGCAGAGCAGAGCAGGACAATCCCCTCCCTTAGCACAGGGCTCTGATCTCAGCAACATTTCCCAGGCACTGCCAAAATACAGGGGTTCTTTAAGCTGAGCTGTGGTGCTGCCCAGGGGAGCACACTTTAATTTATTTCTTACACCTCCATGGAAAGGAAATCCCCTTGGAAGTGAGGGACCTGTCTCCCACCATTTAAGAGCTACAGCCCCTCTCCCTCCTCCCTCTCCACCAGGTCCAGTGCACATATCCTTCCTCCTGACACAAGCACCTCCTGACACAAAACCTACAGCCAACGACAGCTCTGCTGGGAGCAGATGCCAAGAAGGAGGAAGAAAGCTCAATTTAAGACAAATTAATTTCTCTGAATTCCAAACACAGTCCCTTTTCAGGGTGTTCCCAAACACACCTGACTGCCCCCTTTCCCCAGCTACAGGAGCCTAGGAATATTGCCCAACAGCTGCTGTATCAGGGAGCTAAAGTCTGCAAAGACTGTTATCTGGGGGACAGGAATCTGCAGAGATCCACACAGAAATACAGGAAAACAAGTGCAGCTGCACCAGCTTTTTCCCTGCCTGTGTTAGTTTCCTCAGAGTACTGACACTCAGACCCATGGCTCAAACACTGTTTTTCTCTCCCACTTGACCTGAAGAGGCAAGGAATGAGGGACTAATGTGACTCCCCACAATGTTTTTATAAGGTTTACAATTAAGACTCGATTTGGTTTACCAGAAAAGTATATTCCCCCCAGGAGCACAGCCAGAAGAACCCACCTACGCCATGTGTACAAAGCCCCGGTCAGAGTAAAATTGCCCTTGAGGAAGTTCACAAGGCAGGAATTTATTTTTAAGCTCTCAAAGCAGTTATCAGTTTGGTGGAGTCCTCTGAGGTGTTCTGAGCAGGTGCACTTGTGAATTTTCCCCCCCTGCTTTCATATATTACCTTCAAACAGCTGGAGAATCTGAACCCTGCTCATGCACGGCCAGAGCTGCTCCTTGTGCCTCAGCCTTCTCCCTCTGCCACCACCATGGAATGTGTGAAACCCAGACCCTTTTATCTCACTTCCACAGACTCTGGATTAAGGAACATGTGCCAGGAGATGCCTACAAACACCAGGGTTCCTCAGGAGCCATTAGGAAGAGAGCAGCTGACCAGGGCAGAGGAGATGTTTTTGTTGCTTTGCACTCTTTGATAACGGCCAAGAAATCAGACAGGGATTTTCAGAGAAGCTCTGGGGCTACAAACAACATTCCCAAATCCCTGATGGATTGGAAAGGTAAAAAGTCAGTGCCCAGCAGAGCCTGTGGCACAGCTGCTGTTCCTGACTCACCTCTGCCCACTTGATGCCATGCTGGGGCTAAAGCTCCCCCTTCTGTGAGGATATCCAAGTCTAATCTGGCCTCTGAAAAAGCACCTGGAAGCCCCACTGCAGATTCCTGATGTTTTTGAGACTCAGGTCTTGCCATGCTGGCACTGCTGGGACACCAGGAGGACACCTGAGTCTGTGCCAGAACTTCACATGTGCAGCACCCTTAGCAAATCCTCCCTGGGGGCACTTGAGCGTGGAATGCCTCTGAACAAGACATTTTCTTCTGTTCTTTTTCAAAAACACAAGCTCCAGGCACTCTGGTTTTAAAAATTAGGCAGGTGACAGCCACAGGAACGCAGTGTGAACAAGACATCCACCAAGAAGCAGGCAGATGTCGCACACTCCCACTCGAATCCCTCCACTCTCCTGTGTATCGATCTCACCTGGGGCAGTTAATCTCACACCTATGGTTTCTACACACCTGGGGGAGTTAAAAGGGAAGCAAAACAGTCTAGAAATTCTCTGGCAGAAGTCTGAACGTGGCCACAAGCTGGAGAAAGAATTTTCACAAGTGGCATCTGACAATTTCCACTGAGAACAGGACTATCCTGCTTTTCAGTTTGCCTGCTGTATGGAGGGCTTTGGAAACAGGATTGTGCAGGCTCACCTGGGAAAACTTCTATCAAAGCTTTTCCCTTTCCCCTAAAGGATTGAAAAAACAAGAGGGGTAATTCAGCCTCTGCAGCCTTCCCCCAGCATCCAGGGTACCACAGGCCTTCAGTGGCCTCACTGCCCAGCTTGTCAGCACATCATTATCACACTGATCTCCTGGGTCAGGTCTGCCAAGGCAAGAGGCTGCAAGAGAGCTGCTCTCTCACTGTGTGACTTTGGGCTGATTGTCTGCTGAAAAATGGAGTTTAGTAAAGCTGTCTTCTTACAGTAAAGACCAAAAGGCTGAAGTTGTTCCTGTTTCAGTGGTGAAATGGTCTCCATGGGTCTGGACAGGACAAAAATTCCCCTTAGCACCAACACTGTAAAAGGAAACAAGAGCTAAAGCATTCAGATAATTGGTTTACAGGAGCTGAAAGACCCTGGCAGTGTGGAATAGAGGGTGATTTATTCCAGACAGGCACAGTTCTGAGAGGGTAGACTATTCCAGCTTCATTCCACAGCACTGCCTTCTGTGCCAGCTTTGTGTCCCAGTCTGACACTGCTACCACCGGGAAGGGGAGAGATCCTCAAGATGCCAAAATGCATTTCAGACTGGTCCAAGAGACTGGAAAGATGGATCTGCACACATAATCACAAGATCACTTCAAAATCTGCCACTCCTGAGAGTATGGATGAAAAAAATCCCATTGGTTCAAGGGGAGACTGGACAGGTTGTTAGGAGAAAATAAATCTGCTGAGGGTTAGATTAAATTTGTGGAAGCCACATCTGGCTCAGGAAATACTCAGGGAGGTTGAAACAGATTGAGAGCAGGAGGGAACCTGTGGGAAGTTCCTACACTCTTCCCTAGACATTTTCTTTCAGACAGTGGTGGGGAGAGAAGACCAGGCTGGATGGACCCTCTGCCTGATCCAGCATGGCACCTTCTGCATTCCCAGGACAAGACTTGCACTCTTTACCCTGGCCATCCACCCCATCTGCACATGAACAACCATCCTGCTGCAAACTACTCATGTATGGCTTGTTTCAGGCAAGAGATTCCTCTACACTGCAGATGGTTAAGGCCTCCAATGCTGAAAGAATTTCTTTTTCTTTGGCCTTCTGACAAAACCAGAGTTTTACTCCAAGCACCTCCACAAACTCAGTTTGACCTCTGGGAAGTCCATGCATCTACTGTATTTGTCTAACAGCCTCACATTATCTATTCCCAGACACAATAAAAGGGGATGTGACATTTTATTCACATTGACAATGTTAGAACTAGAAATAAGGGATGATATTGCATCCAGCTCTGGGCTCCCAAGCACAAGGAAG
>JAWWES010000035.1:1965969-1983704 GCA_035583135.1 Lophotriccus pileatus | reverse complement strand
TCAGAACAAGCTGTGGCATCCATAAAAACAACACTGGGAGCAATGCCCTGTACTTCCTTCAAAAATTCATCCTCCAGTATCTAATAATTCAGCAAGTCTAAGCAGGGCAGCTTCCTGACGGTTCCTGCTACTGTGGCCACAGGATCTGTGGCAGATGCAGAGTGTGAAGCACTCAGAGGCAAGTCAGGGTTAGAAATAGCCATGAATACTCACTTTTGGATGTCCAATGCAGGGAAACTCAGGAGCACCCTGAAAAGGCTCATTACTGGGGTTTTTCTGGAGCTAAGGAATTATTGGGATCGCCTCAATACCTGATGAGAAGACTATAATTTGGGGGTTTAATTTGCTTTTTGTTTTCCCTCAAAAATTTAACATCATAGTCTGAATTCGGAAAAAAACCTGCAGGTTTTGTTTCTTCCTCTGTCCTTAATTAAAAGTTCTTCTCTTAACTACAGATTAGCTTTGGAAGCAGTTTACATATACAGAAGAACTACCTATTCAGTCAGGGAATAATGTATTTGCAAAGGCATCAGAAAGGCAGAGAACCACATTTCCAAGAAAACAAATACAGACTTAAACTCTTCCCCAAAAATATGCACATACATTTACAGTGCTGTCTATCTCCAATACATCTAATGGAACCATTCCCTTAAACTCTTCTCTAGCTGAAATTTGTTTTCATTCAGAAAGTAATTTATTTTTAAAAAGTGCTTCATGACTTGAAGCAATGAAATTTATTTAATGTATAAACCTTCTCTACACAGTTCCTACACAAATTATGTGCAAAAAGACTCCAACAGAGAAGGTAAAGGTTGTGGCACAAATTAGAGTCAACATTTCTAAAGGAAATGAATTTTACTTCACTTTCCCCCAATGATCTCTCCCCAAAAGCTGTTGAGACTATGAAAACAGACCCAGACAACCCATTAGTGCCAAATGCTGGCATTTCCTTCACAGTTCCTGTAAAATGAAGCCATCTTCACTCAGGATAAAAACAAGATACACCATCAGGCTGTGCAAGCCTAGGTAGGAAGAGCCTTCATTTAAATATCTGGAAATGAATGAACTGGAAAAAGAAAGAAATAAGAAATTTGGGGAACAGAAAACCTCCATGTTTGAAAATTCATTTTAATGCCATCACAGCTGTTGATGCATTTTAGTCCATGCAACAGGTATCAGGAGATAAAATGGAATGAAAAAATAAACCCTACTCTTCTAACCCCCTTGAATAGTATAAACCCTCTGCCAGTGCCATTTACTGTGAGCATTAATTAGCCATGCAGTGTCAAAACACAACAAACAGTGGCAACCAATAACCTGCACATTAAAAAAGAGTAAAAGTAACCTTAGATTAATGGCAATGAATTTGATATTACCAATTAAGCCCTAACTCTCTACACAAAGCCAGAATTAACAGCAATTCTCCTACTGCCCACCTGGAACCAGGTGGGAAGGGCAGGCAGAAGATGCTGTCCCTGAGATCTTCTGAGCACCTCAGCAGCCCTGGGAAGGATCCAGGGAAGATGTGGGAGATGTGGAAGGGCAATTCCTTACTGCCCTCAGTACTGGTTCTGTGACAAGAACCCCAGGCCCAACAGTGGGGGAAGAAAACAGCAGCAATGGGTTCTAAGCCTCTCCTGTAGGGAGCAAATTTCATCCTTCAAGTGAAAGGCAGAGTTGGGGGCTTACAATTAAAGAAGGAAAACTGGAAAAATTCCCCTGAAAAACTGTTTCCTGCAGCATCATGGCTTTTCACCTGAAAACTGTTGGCTTTTTTCCAGGCTCAAGTCCCAGATTTGTCACGTGCTTACGTAGCCAACCTGACATTTAACACACCAGCCCAAAGTGGGTCCTTCAAGTTTAACAAATCACTGAAGAAGGCTGGAACCAGCCCCAAGCCATAAGAAACAGAGCATGAAAGGCTCTTCTGCTGCTCTGTGGAGGTTCTCACCACACTGTCAGCGTCACCTTGTGCCTTCTGGAGATGCACTCAGAGCCAATGACACGGAAGCAAAGGTCATCTTTCCCAGGACAGGATTTCTTAAGGACAAGTCCCATCTGTCAAACCTGGACAGGATTAGTTGTTCCAGCCTTGTGCACCCAGCCATTGTGCCACAAGAAACATGTGCTCGCTGCTCTAAGAAATACCACCCTTTTAGAAATGGCACCTTTAAAGAGTCTTCCACTGAAGATTTATCAATGGACCCAGTGAAAAGTGGCTGCACTTCAAGACTTCCTCACCTATTATTTTTCATCCCATCCTTTCAGCACACTGCACTTGTGCCTGTCCCTTTTCCAGGGCCCAGTTCTTAAGTCAGTCTCCTAAAAGCCATGATTTAAAGTGGCTAAACAATGCCCAATTCCAAACCAGTGCTTGAGTACTTTTTTAAAAATGATGCCTTGTACTGACCTATATTTGACTTCGAGTGGAGCTACAGGGACACCCAGAACAAAAAAGTTCAGTGCTCCATAGCAAATATTAACACATCAGGCAGCATTTGTGTGAAAATTAAAGAATTAAGTAAAGAATACAAGATGAGAAGTAACTGATTAACAGCTCTGTGATAACTGTGTACATTGAATTAAACTGGCTTATCCCTTGAGTCTTTTGAAATATTAATGCCCTTCACACTGTGGCATTACCATGCTGATGTACAGATCCAGCAGAAAAGGCAGTGTTCCCTGGGTAATCTTCCCAGAGTTACCACCCACCCTTTGAAACACTCCTACTCCGTTAGACAAGGATCTGGGAGCATCAACAGTGGAGGCTCACACTTCACAGCTCTAAAGGGTGCATTTCCTGCAGCTCAGACACTGCAAATCTGACCATTTCCCACAACGTGCAGGGTTTCCCTTCTTTAAATGTCCATTTTTAGAAAATTATTAACCCCCAGCACTGCAGATAAGTGCACTGAAGAAAATAATGCAAGATTTCTTGGCAGTGTTTCAGGACACTACCCTGACTCCGTGGAACAGTTTGGGATTTCACAGCTAGGCTGAAGAACCTGCACCCTGCAACCCTTCAGCTACTGACTGAAGTGGAAATACTGAGTCTGACCCTTGGAAAAGTAAGGGCAATAATCATTTATCTTTATGGGTACATCCCTCCCCACCACTACAATGGGCACATGAAGTTAACTATTTCCAAACAGTTCAACAGAGAGTGTTTCAGTTTCCTGCTAAAGAGAAAATGCCAAGCCCTTCTTTCAGGCTTTCTGCAATCCAGGCATGAACACGAGTGGGAAGGAAATGTAAACTGTCAGACCCACTCCTTCAAACTCACTGCATATTCATGTCAGATGCAGCCATGAATCACTGATATTTTTTTTACCTTTTCCTTTGCAGCACTCAGTGAACACGAGTTTTTCCACGCTCTCCAGTTGTACTTACCCTTAGTTCCATTTCTTTGCCAAGTAAGTCATAGAGGACTGCTCCTTTGGAGGTGATTTCAGAAGCAAGCTGTCTGGCTGCCTTCAGGTCAGCAATCTGGGAACACAACAACAGCAAGAGAATTCCTGGTATCACCAAGAAAATCCACAACATTTACCAAGGGCAAAATTGACTTTCAGCCAGTATTTTGCAAGCTCCTCTTGTTGCAACAAGGTTAGTAGGGAGAAAATACTCTTTATTCCGGCCTACTCCAACCTTTCTATGATTTCAACAGCAGTGGAAACCAGAGAGGATAAATTCAGTGCCACTGTTGCATTGTATCATGCTCCTGGTTGAGAATCCACTGAGACTAAAACAAATCATAAAATCACAAAACTTCAACTACTGAAAGCCTGAGTTAAAGCCACACCTACTGCCTTCCAGAACATTCTCCATTTAAGTTTTCAGCTACAAAAAGGGTTTCTTTTCCCTGCCCAGAACAGGAGTACAAGTTTCCCTTACCTTTGAGCCGAGATCCAACTTGAACTTGCCATAGTCCTCCTCTCTGAGGTCTGCACGCTCCACCCCCTTGGTGTTCATGGCCCCGTAGAGCACCGAGGTGACCTTCAGCAGCTCCTTCACCGCGTAACCATCAGCCTGGTACAGCCTCTTGGTGTTGAGCTTGATGTGAGCTTTGGTAGCCTTTGGGGAGAAAGAATGAATTCATCATTCACAATCCAGAACAAAATCCTCATTTACCTCCTCACTCCAAAGCTCTTTTCGGGGTCATCACGCTTCGACAGACAGAAATCAACCCTCCTGTTGGGACACACCAGTTTGCCCCAGCATGAGCCTGATCTTTCTGGAAGAAATTTCTCTGAAACCCGTGCCCTTTCTGCATGTCAGAGCATTTGCAGAAAAACCTCAAACTATCCATTATTTCTTCCCTGCACTAAGACAAGCAAGAAAACTGTGCACCACTTAAACTCAAATTGAGTTTAAGTGGAAAGTAAGTGCTGCCCAGGTCTTGTGATGATGCTGTAGAGAGGTAAATTTCACCCTTAATGAGTTGCAAGAATAAGATCAATTATCCTAATTTAACTGTCTTCTCTTCCAGCAGCACCTTTAAAATATTTTATTGCTTCTCTCAAATTTTTCCCTGCTATGAAATTAGTAATTTTATTCCCTTGCCTTCCATCTCTGAAAAGTACAGACAGGCCGGTAAGGAAAAGAACAATAAAAGTCACAATCTTATTTTGTTATACTTCAGAATAATAAAGGGGAAAAAAGAGCATCTGTCACAGAATGTTGCTCTTGAAATTCCTGACAAGTTTATATCATAAATTAATAGTCCCAAGGGGCCAACACAAATTTCAGATTAAACGTTCAGGGAGTCTTCCTGATGGCATAACTAGAAAATGTTCAACTCCCTTCCCTTTCAGTAGGAGAAGTCTAAAAAACTAATGGCAGAAACAACAGGTATTAAATTTTAAGAGAAATGTGTCATTAAATTGACATACTCTATTAAACATCCCCTATGCAAACATAACTGATGCCCTAAATCACAAAGGATGCTGTTAAAGGCAGAAGTTCTGATTTCAGCTCCGCTCTAAATTCAGCTCTCCCAAGACAGAAAAATCAATGTCCAGCAAGAGGAAAAAAATTTCACCTCTACTTATTCTGATGATCAGATTATTAAACTGCAGTAGAAAATATGATAAATATACAGCAAGAATGGCATCAACAGCCAGAATTTTGTCTGACTTTACAAGCTGTTTTATTATTATCAGAGAGCCAAATTTTGCCTGCGGTGCCTGACTCTTGCAAAAGAATCTGGGACCTTGGCTTGCTAAGCATGTTTTCATGAATGTATTTCCATGAGATAAACTCATAAGTGGCTTTCTGTTGCACTCTCCTTCAAATCTGGATCCAAGGGGGCTTGAGCAGGAGCCAAGCATTGAGCCCTACTAACTAAGGTGGGGAAATGATTAAAAACCCACCTAAGGCAACCCTGCAGACAATTTTGGGTCTGGAGAGGAGCCATTTGGTGAGTTCCCACCACGAACACAGAGCAATACATAATCCGTGTGGAAAATAAACACCTCTTTAGGTGTTCAGCAAAGGAGAGCAAAGTTCCAGTTGTATTTCATCATGATGAATCTCTCCTGATATTCTCTTCTCAGACAAATCTGTCTCCATCAAATCTCACATCTGCCTACAGATGCATAAAGCTATTAACCCCTGGGGAAGAAAACTGTGCATTCCATGGGCAGTGAATTACTGAGGAAATGTTTAAAAGCTTTTCTAAACCTGAAAATGCTGAAAATCTACAGTAACCCCCACATTAACTTGTAGAATTAACTAAGCGCAGCATGATGAAAGGAATTTCCATTACTGTCATTTTCTGAACCATAATATGTAATTCTCCAAACCCCTTGGGATTTCTTGCATTCAATCAGCTATTAAAAGGCAAATGTACACATAACATTATTTCTGCATCCACTCTTGTCCCTTGTTAAACATCCTCGACTTGGATTTTCCTGTAATTTCAAACAAAATAGGTCTGATGGTGCTCCAGGCCTCAAAAGTGCATTCTAATATAGAAAGTAATTGCCATGCTCTGAATATGACAAAATTAAGAATGAAGAGAATTTATGCTGCACGCTGTTCACAAATGAGAAGGAAAATATGGTTACAATGTAATCTTGCTATATTAAAAAAAATCTAAGTATTATAATGAATCTCTGGTATTAGCATAAAGACTTCCATTGCTTCCAGAGCCACCTGCAACCCCAGTTAAGTCTTTTTATATAATTAAAAATGTTATCTCAGTGTGTGATAACAGCAAAGGCTCATGCTGCACCAAAATAACATGAATTATATGAAGAACAATGTTAGTTTACTTCATGAGACTAAAAAATTTGATGGCCTAAGTTAGCCATAAATATGATGGTATCTCTCCTAAACCCATTTAAATGGCTTCAAAGCATTTCCTATCTTCTGCCAGCTTTTTATAACTAGCAAGAAATAAGGATATTTTTCTAGGTTTGCAGGGAAACTGTGAGGGGTTAAGAGAGAAAGCACTAAAGCTGACGTGGAACCAGAATTTCAGATATTCATGTTTTTAGGATTTCAGGCTGTTCCTGAGCAGACTCACCATGAACTGAGCCACGGCCTTAATGAAGAAAACCCGGTCTTGTTCTGTCTCCACATCAGCAGGAATATCAGTCTGAGGTTCATACCTACAGAAAGAAGGGTGTGTAGATTCTGACAAGAAATACATGTGCAGTATAATGAGACTGGTTCATCTGTGAGGCAGGGTTGTGTTTTCAATTGCAATATTCTACCTCATGAGGAGCTTAAAATAACAGTGGGAGAGAGAAAACGATGTGTAATTTGATTAACATGTCAAGATTCAGAAATATTTAGCCAAAGCCTGTCCATGGGTTAAGTGGGGGTAAAACTACAAGTGGACAGCAGTAGATTAGAATGGAATCATTTTATTTCTTTTAAACATGTTGTGGATGTGGGACAACAGCAGGCTGAACCAACAGCTGTAGCAAAAAGGCAAGAACTGGTTGTATTTTGGGAAGTTCTCACTACAGGTTACCCTGTTTGGGTACAAGGTCAGGCATGGGCAGGACGGTGATGGAAGCTGAAGAACACATGAGAGAGAAACAGATACTTTTGAATCAGCTCTCCCTCTTTCTGGGTGAAACCTCTGCCAGCACTGAGTCATTGGATTTTCTACTCCAGGCTCTAAAATTAAACTAAAACCCTGCTAACTACCACGTTTCTACTTGGTATTTAGAAGAGTAGAGCTCAGAGAATGACTAAATATCATTATATTTCACATCAAACCATCAGCTCCAAGCCCACCCCAGCATCAGCCCCAACGTCTGCTGGCCTCATCACCAACCTTTTCACCAACCACAGGAGCACTTCTGACACAAGCATGAAGTTTGGGGTGTGGAAATTCTCCATGGATATGAGCCGGGGATACCCCAGCGCCCTCATCATCTCAGTAAAATCTGAAAAACAAGGAATTCCTTCTTAAATATCAGACAGCGGCTTTGCCAAGAGCTCCATCTCCCACAGCATGCTGCCTGGGTACCATGAGATCTGCCCCGAGAAAAGCGCTGTTAAAAAAAAAAAAGAATTATTAAAATAAATAATTTCAATAGAAAACACGCCTAAGTGAAAAGGGCGAGTTTTTAACGAGATTCACTGGGCTGAAACGATGCTGAACTGCTGCTCTTTACAAAACACACGCTTGAAGCGACGGGCTAGGGGGGGCTCTCCCAGTGCAGGGCTGTGCTCCCTCCTCTCCCCCCACCACCCCGGGAATGCTCAGCCCCCCCGGGGCACCGCGACCCTCCCGCCCGCCGGCAGCTCGGTGCGCGGCCCAGAGGAGCAGCTCTGGGGCCGCCCCGGCCCGGCCCGGCCCCTCGGCCGCGCTCACTGCGGAGGTCGCGGAACGACATGGCCGGGACCCGCGGCCGCCGCGTCTCTATGGCAACGCGCTACGGCGGCGCGGCGGGGCCAAACCCCGCGGGAAGCGAAGGGCGCGGCGGGCCGGCCCCCGCATCCCGGAATCGTTTAAAGGTGGGAAAAAACTTCTGCCTTTGGATGTCATCGGTTCTAACCTACGACCCATCTCCACCGTGTCAACCAGACGTGTCCAGCCTTCCTTCAATACCTCCAGGGACGTTGGCTCCATCACCTCCCTGGGAAGCACATTCCGATTATCTAATCACCCTTTCTGGGAAGGAATTCCTCCTGATGGCCAAACCAAATCTCCCCTGCCACAACTTGGGCTGATTGTTCCTTGTTCCCTGGGAGCAGAGCCCGACCCCCTCCCCACCAGCTCCCTCCTCCTGTCAGGGAGTTGCAGAGCCAGAATGTCCCCCCTGAGCCTCCTTTTCTCCAGGCTGAGCCCCCCCAGCTCCCTCAGCCTCTCCTGCTGCTCCAGCCCCTTCCCAGCTCCATTCCCTTCCCTGGACTTGGAGACACCTGATTGTTGCTCCTGCACTTGGAGACATCCGTGTCCTCCTCCGCAGAGCATGTGGAAGGCACTGCTCTTGCTGGTGGGCAGCAATACCCACAGAAAACAACATCCCAAGGCCAACCAACATGGCTTTTTGTGACCTCTCAGCTCTTACCCACAACTGATGCCAACTGATCCTGTCAGCAGCTCCATAACAAACTTCTTCAAGGCTCTCAGTGTCCCGACTTTGCCCCTACAGACATAAGCCAGAGCAGTTTTCATGTTGGTGCTTCAAATAGGAACAGCTTGACAGCTTCTGTGCTGCCAGTGGAGCTGTCAGAGGGACAGAGGAACAGGAGCTGGGACCACAAGGCTCTGCAGGAACACTGGATGAAGCACCTGCAGTTCTTCCTGACAGGGTCATCTCAGGATGGAAGAAGCTGAAAATAATCTCGATGTCAGGCTGATCTGTGGATGTCTCAGGACATTTTCAGATCAATCCACAGTTTTTCAGTTCCAACGGCCTGTAGTTATGAGGCACGCAGACATGGTCTGTGTATTGAGCAGTGCCCATCCACGTGACAGAAAAAGTAATCAAAAGCAAGGAAACAGCAATAAATCATGAAAGAATAAATATTGAAATGAAGTAGTTACATTAGAAAATAGGAGATGTGATTAGAGACTGGCTTTCTTATGCTGGAAAGCCATGAGACTGCAAACCTTGAATAATTCACTAGTTCAGGAGTGTATCAGACCTCCAAAAACTTGTTCAGGGGCATCAAAGAAGGAAGGAAACATTCCCCTGCTCTGCTGCTGAGTTATGTTGACCAGCAGGTGGGATGAAATACATGGGGGAAAGCCAGAGCTGTAAAAGAAATGAAATAAATTGAAGAGCTGAGGTTGGACATAGCTTTGAACTAACAGGGACCCAGAGAGGAGCAAACTGCAGCCACATAAACTAGAGCAGGAGCTCAGACCGCAACCATGAAAAAGAAACCTTTCTCCCTGCCCCCTTCCCATCTCTAGCAACTCACAACTCTTAATTCCCTAGACACATGAACTACCCCCCATGGAAAAAGCTCCCCATTCCTCATCCCACACTTGAGAGATGGGGTTTTTTTGCCCTGCTTTATCACTGCAAAAGCAGAAGTTTTGCTGGAAAGGAAAGAAAACTGGAAATTTTGATAATTTTGATGCAAGTTTCTGTGGCAGAGGGTGAGCCATCAGCTGACACTGCAGGCTTTGGGTGCAGGTGGTCGTGTCTTCCCTGCACATCAGCAGTGCCTTGTCTCCACCCAAACCTAGAATTGAATTTAGATGAAATTTCTCTTCTTTAGGGCTGTAGGAAGCCATGGCTGCTGCAGGGGTCCTGGTAGAGGTGTAGGAAGAACCCAGCAGGGGATGGTAACCCCATCCAAGGGTGTGTTGGCATCCAGCAGCACGAACAGGCTGGTTTCTAGCAGAAGGTGGATACTCACAGCCCCTGTGGTGAACGGCTTTGCTCTGAAACACAGCTGGGTACAGCCAGCAAAATACAGCCAGGATTTTCTAGAAGCACAGAATTGTTAAGCTTGGAAAAGCCCTCAAAGATCAAGTCCACCTGTTCCTCCAAGGCCACCACTAACCCATGTCCCCAGGTGCCACATCCACATGGCTTTTAAATCCCTCCAGGGATGGGGACTCCAAAATTGCCCTGGACAGCCTAGTCCAATCCTGACCACCCTTTCTATGAATAAATTTCCCCTAATATCCAACCTAAAACCTTCATCTGGCCATTCTCTCTCATCCTGTTGCTTGTTACCTCGTAGAAGAGACCAATCCCCATCTGGCTTCACCCTCCTGTCAGGGAGTTATAGTTTAACACCTCAAGGAAAATAATGCCCTCTCTCTGTTTCCCATGCTGTACATGTGGATTTGGGGGGTCCCTGCATCACTTTAGGGCTAACAATCTCTCTGCATGTTACAAGTGGTGCCAGGCAAACCCTTCCACATGCAGGCTGTTGGCATCATCCTGTTCACTGCCTCCTCTCTGGTTTCAGGACCCTTTTAGCCCGTCTGGCTCTCATCCACCCCCAAATACACTGAAGGATGACTGAAGTCATCCTTTGGCTCATGAGCATCCACTAATCAAAGGTTTGTTTCACTGAGAAACCACTGACCTGGTGTCTCAGTTTAATGAGAGAGAAGTGTTTTGCTAAGGAGGATGAGTTATGAGGAAGACCAAAACTCCTCCCTCTAAGGAACTGTAAATCTGAAATGAAGAGGCTCCAATTGAGAAAGCGTGGAGAAAGCAAAAATAACAGCCCTTTATTAAACAATACAAACTTATTGATAGAACAACAAAAGAACACAAAGGAAACAACTGAACAATAATAATCCTGTACCCAAAAATCCCCTACAAAAAAAAAAAAGATAAACTGTTCAGTTTAGGTGCCTTTTTTTGTGCAATTCCAACCACGGCCAGCAGGGGGCACTGTTGGATCCGATGAAGTCCAAGCGGGTCCAGGCAGAAACAGGGTGCAAGAAAACCGAGGCCAGAGAAAAAAAAACAGATGGCCAGGCAATAAAAAAAACAACTCCTCGCCCCCTCCCCACAGCCTTGGAGGGCCATCAGTCTGAAATGTGAGTCCCTGGCCAGTTCTTTTGTGTTAGTCAATTACCCAAGGCGAGACCAACCTGCCCATTCAACATCCCTCCCACACAGTGGGGCAGGGGGGAAGGAAAAAATTGCCTGCTCAGGTCCTTTTCTTTTGCTTAGAACAAGCAAACCTGTGACATTATCCATCCCTAATTTTTTCCCTTTCCCATGCCGCCACACTCCATCAAATTAAACCTTTGAACTCCATACATGCATGCAGTATTCTAAACTATATACACATTCACAAATATGTAGGTACAAATACAGATACAGAGTTATGGCCTGTTCACCCAAAGATAATATCCCCTTGAGGTATGCACCTGGTTTCTCCATCTTCCTGCATCACCCACCATGTGCCACCGGGTCCTTGGGCAAAACCAATCCCACGAATGGGTTTGCCTTTGCTCAAGGCGGGGTTAACCCAAACTGTTTTACCCAACATACCCCTCATGTGGATCACTGGGACTTTGTTGACCATCTACAGTGTGCAGGGACTCTGACTGGGCAGGGCCAGCTTGATTGGTGGAGTCTCTAGTGTTGACTAACCACGTAGCCTCCGCTAGGTGCTGGTCCCAATTTTTGAAGGTCCCTCCCCCCAACACCTTCAGGGTGGTTTCCAACAGTCTATTGCACTGTTCAACTTTCCCTGCAGCTGCTGCATGGTATGGGACGTGATACACCCACTCGATGCCATGCTCCTCCGCCCAGGTGGTAACCAAACTGTTCTCAAAGTAGGTCTCATTATCCGATTCAATTCGCTCTGGGGTGCCGTGTCGCCACAGGACTTGCCTTTCCAGGCCCAGGAGGGTATTCCTGGCAGTGACGTAGGGCAGCGGATGCGTCTCCAGCCATCCAGTGGTGGCCTCCACCATGGTGAGCACATAGCGCTTACCTCGACTGGTCTGTGGCAGTGTGATATAATCAACCTGCCAAGCCTCCCCGTACCTGTATTTACTGCAGTGTCCACCATGCCACAGGAGCTTCAGTACCTTAGCCACTCCATCTTTCATCTCTGTAGTTACTGTCTTGAGGTCCTCAGTCAATGTCTGCATAGTGGAAATGCAGGCCTGTAGTCGTGGTTCGATCACAGTGTCATACAAGTGAAGTGTATTTGTTACAGACATCACTGTCTCTTGCTTCACCCTGGCCTGCAGTGATGTCAGGTAACTGGTGTGCGTGGATGGCCCCTTATGTATGAAGATCCACCACATGTGTGGTCCACATTTAACCTCGTCAGGATTGTTGGTGCGTTTCCCATCCGTTCCAAACAGTACCTCAAACAGTGCCATTTCTCTCAGGAGTAGAATCCCTTCTTCCATGGTCTTCCAGCCCTTTCCAGAATGGTGTGCCAGCAAGGAATACCTAGGGATGAACCTCTCTCTCACAGCATTCAACAGCCGTGCCCAGAGAGACAGGGGCTTTGATTCTCTCACGAACACCTCCCCGATACCCGCATCCTGGGCAATGGACCTAAAGAGTCTTGCTTTACCACCGTCAAGGATCATGGCATCACCTGTGGAGTCCCAAACTCGGACCATCCAGGTCAGTATGGGCTCATTCGGATGACGAGTGATGTCTGCCCGTAAGCTCCAGAGGTTGTCGAACGATAAGGACTCAGTGATGATTTCTGGCTCTGGGCTAGCTGCCTGCGAGGGTCCTGCCTCCCCATCATCATCAACCTGGTGGGTCGACTTGGTCTTGTATTTCCTCTTTTGGATAGGGGCATCCTCCATTGGCTTGGTCTGTCCCTTGGATTTGGTCTTATCCTGAGTCACCTTGGTATCAGGCATCTTGTTCCCATCTTTTCCTGTTCCCTGGACAGGCTGCGCCGTACCAAACAGCTTCTGACAGGCCGCTGAGCAACCTTCTAGGATTTTACCCATATCCTCCCGTAACCCATGCCAGTCGAGGTTTTCCACCCCTGGGGCAGGCTTCTGGGCCTGTTCTCGATAATTCCTGGCCCTGGCTTGGTATATTAGATATATCACAATGGCCCACGCTTGCAGGAAAAGCCCCAAAAGTAAAGCGTCTCTGACATCTAAGGAGAATTTAAACTTCCCAGGGGCCCTTGTATTGGATCCAAAGAGAAAATGGATGAAGGGCTGGGCAAATATACCCCCCTGCGCTTCTCTGTAGGGTTGGGTGCCATTGTCCTTAAACCCCCAGAGGAGACAGCTTAGGCTAGAGCAGGAGTGGATCCTTGAGGATATATCCCAGATGGAAATCACAGGGGCTGAGTTTGCTGTGCCATAAAACCAATTCACAAACCCAAAGGCAGTTATGGCAATGAGGGTCTTAATATCCGAGCTGAAACACGTGAACAGGTGGGACACATATGTTGGCATGGTTATATACCAGAGGAAAGCAACAACCCTGAGCATCATGGTGCCTACAGGTTCAAAAACACACGTGTAAATCACACAAGGGCAGTTATTCCTTTTCCACTTTTCCTCTCTCGGGCCCCAGGTTGGGTGCCAAAAATACGTCTCACTTTAATGAGACAGAAGTGTTTTGCTAACGAGGGCGAGTTATTAGGAAGAACAAAACTCCTCCCTCTAAGCAGCTGTAAATCCGAAATTAAGAGGCTCCAATTGAGAAAGCGTGGAAAAAGCAAAAATAACAGCCCCTTATTAAACGATATAAACGTATTGATAGAACAACAAAAGAACACAAAGGAAACGACCGAACAATAATAATCCTGTACCCAAAAATCCCCTTCAAAAAAAAGAAGCGGTTCAGTTTAGGTGCCTTTTTGGTGCAATTCCAACCACGGCCAGCAGGGGGCGCTGTTGGATCCGGGGTGGCGGGGCCCGCAGTGCTCCGTGTGTCCAGCAGGGGGCGCTGCCGGGTCCGGCGGTCCCACGTGGGGCCCTGGGGGGGGCAGGAGAAGCCAAAATGAAGATCTTCCCTCCCACACCGAGAAGGAGAAAGAGGAGAGAAGGGCTTCTTCCCGAGAAAACTCACGCTGTCTGTGGCTGGCCGTGTGACTTCGCCTTGCTCTCGTCGGTGCGTACAAAGAAAACCGCTGCCCAAACACGGGAGCGGAGGAGGGGGAAAAAAAAAACAAGTGACCTCCTTCCCAAATAGTTCCTCTCCGATGAAGTCCCAGCTGGTCCGGGCTGGGGGCAGAAACAGGGCGCAGCAAACCGGGGCCTGAGATAAAAACCAGGCGGCCAGGCTGAGAACAGAAGCAACCTCGGAGCTTTCCCAACGCGCACCTTGCCTCAGTCACGCCAACCCAAAAGTGTCCGGTTTCCCCGGAGATGGAAAAGAAAAGGAAAAGCTCCTCCCCCCTCCCCCCAGCCTTGGAGGGCCATCAGTCTGGAATGTAAGGCCCCGGCCAGTTCTTTTGTGTCAGTCCATTACCCGAGGCGAGACCAACCTGCCCGTTCAACATCCCTCCCACACGGTGGGGGAGGAAAGAATTCCCTGCCCGGTTCCTGGGTTTTTTTCGTTAGAACAAGCAAACCTGTGACACCTGGGCAGCTGAACATCACTGACAGGCCACGGGGTCCCTTCGGGCTGCTGCAAGCGTGGTTAGCACAGAGTGCTGGGAGAGCTGCGGGGGCTCACCTGGAGAAGAGAAGGCTCCAGGGAGACCTGAGAGCCCCTGCCAGGGCCCAAAGGGGCTCCAGGAGAGCTGGAGCTCTTTTTCTGATGTTGTGTTACCTGGTTATTCTCACACTTCAAATTCCATCCTCAATCCCAGGAATGGCAGGGCTGTAGCTCTTGGCTGGGCTGGGACATAATGTGCAGTTGAAAATATGATCAAGTGAGAAAGCAAGGAATTTTTAACCTGATTTCTCTAATGTTTTTTTTAAATTAAGAATAAAAAAAAAATAATTGAGTTGAACAGGCATTCTTCAGATTCTTCAAGCCCAAAAATCAGAAAACACTCATCTGTGCCCTCCCTGTTGGGAAAAAAAAAAAAAAAAAGAAAAAGGGTTATAAGTCCTCAGGCTTCCTTTGCATCCCAGAAGAGCCCTGATGTGAATCTTCTGTACACTTCAATATATTCCAAGTCACCTTTTACATACCGTGGAAAAAATGATGGTGGTCACGAGGGTGGAGAAAATGTAACCTGTTTCTGCTGGGTTGGTTCCCAAGCTGCCTGTTAGAATAGGTATCAGCTTGGCAGATAGCTTGAGAGGTTGAAAAGGGAATCCAGCAGAGCCATTTGCCCAGAGGGGGCTGGTGCAAAAAAAAAACCCAGGAAGGTTAGAAAATGATGAGGTTTTAATTTGCTGGTACACAGAGTTGTCAGACAGCTTTTTGCATCCCTGTCTGGCTTTTACTTGCAAGGTGGGCACCAATTTTTGCGCTTCCAATCTATTTTTCCCATCTGGGACAGATTAATTTTCACCAAATATCTGTTTTCATCCCTGGCCTGCACCATCTGCTTCCTCATCCACAGGACCTGAACTTCTGGGGCTGGCTCAGCTTGGAGATTCCTTGGTCTTTGAAGAGGTTCAGGAGCAAACTCCTTCCTTCCCCCTGTGTTTAACATTAACCTCATCCCCCCAGAAACGAGGAAGGGAAAACAGCAGCTCCTGGGAGGAGGCTGGTGATCCTTAGGGGAAGATGAAGTGCTATTTGTGCTGAGGAACCTGGGGAAATCCAGAGGTCTGGGGAAGCAAAATACCCAGGAATGTCACGTTGCCTGTAATTACATTGCAGAGCAACAGCTCCCTGTTAAAGAGGTGGCATTTGAGAAGAGCTGGTACCCAGGATAAGCCACAGCCCATGTATCAAGCAGAAAGGGTAATAAATCAGCAGCTGCCCTTTAATCATTCAGCAGAGAGCCAAGAAAAGCTGCTTAAGATGAAAAAGCACCCCCGAGCAGGTAGATTTCCAGATCCATCTCAGTCTGTGTGTGACAGGTCAGTAGAGGAGATTGGGTTCTCTTATATGTAATAAGATTCAAATAAACCAAGATTATATTCCCAGCCTCTTATTAACTCCCTGCAAAGCAAAGCACCACTTGATCCACCCAAAGACAGTGCTGATTTCCCAGAATCTGCCTAATTTCTGGGTGTCCAGTTTCAGTGGCATAGCACAGCTTGGTTTACAGCCAGCACAGCCCTCCTGGTGTCCCTGGGGCTGGAAGTCCAGCACATCTTCATCACGATGCAAAAGGCTCCAAAAATCATTGGGTTTGTACTGAATATCCTGAGCTGGAAGGGACCCATTTGGATCATGAGATGGCTTGGTGTGTTTTTCACCAGCATTTTGGTTCTTGGCCTACCTGGAGGGAAAGGTACAGAGAACAAGCAGCCAAGGTGACAAGGACAAAGAGTCAAAGCAGGCTTGGAAGGACACTGTCACAGTCACCCTAATTTTACCCTTTTTGATAAGGATCACCAAGAAAACGTTGCTGTCCTGGCTGAGGAGCTCAAACCCTGCACAGCACGAGAGTGAATCAAACCCTCCTGGGCTAAGTTCTCTTCTCCAGGCTCCAATCTTGTGCTGTGATACAGCTCCTCCCAAACCTGTGGGCTTTGGGCAATTCCCACCAAATAATGCTGGAGAAGAGACACCCTGACATCTCCTCCAGTAGATGGGCTTCCAGCATCTGTCAGTCCCACCTGGAATGTCCTGCCCCATGATAGAGCACAGCAATTGATGCCTCTTTTTCCCCAACTCCAAGCCATGTCACCAGCAGAGGGGTTGGAAGCCTCGGGGTAATTTTTCTGGAGCCTTTTCAGCTCTGCTGACAAGAGGGAAATGCAGAGCACGTCTCTCCCCTGGCAGATCCGAGGGACTCAAACGCTTTGCTGAGCACACCAGAGCCCTGAGGATTACAGCCCAGGGTAAAAATACACTTTCATCCATCACACAGTGCCATAAGGTGGCAAACATCCAACACTTGGGACAGCTGGAAGGCTGGGAAGGACCCACAACCCACTGCAGGACAAGGCAACTTCTTAATCCCTGGGTTTTACAAAACAGGATGTCAAAGGCATGGGAAATATGTCTGTTCTCAGCAGAGCTGGGAGGAAAACCCCACTTTTGGAGCACACAAAGGTTCTCCTGCCACAGACCCCATAGAGGATGTTCACCTTCTCTCCTCTGCTTGCACAGGGATGGTTGGAGATGCCCCCAGGCTGGGAGGAGCTGGGATGCAGCAGGTTGGGCTGAGCATTCCCAGGCAGGACTGAACCCTTTCTTCCTCAGAACAACTTTAAATGTGTTTTGGCCAGCAGCAAAGGAGACCTCCCAGGCTGCCCAGCTTCCCCTTGGAAACCTTAGGGACCAACCTCCCTCCTGCCCAAGCTGGCAAAGCGTTGCCAGAGCCCTGTGAGCACAAGAATAGCCCGTGGGAGGCTCAGGTGAAGCTGCCCTGCAGTGATTCACACCTGGGGTTAGCCCTGACCCTGCCCAGTGTAATGATGATTAAGCTAAATTACATTTATTGGTTTCACCAGAGTGGGATCAGCAGGGATGGAGGTGAAGATACAGGTCATTGCCCACACCCCGTGGTGGTCACAGGGGACAGTCCCTGCCAAATGTTTTATTACATTTTGATTCGTTGGGAGTAAACTTCTGGGTTCATTTTCCCTGTGGATCAGTGGGACAGTGGGATTTTTTTTAAGCCACAGCTTCTCTGGGCAACCTGTGCCAGGGCCTCCCCACTCTCACAGGGAAGGATTTCTTCCCGATATCTCATCTATCCCTGCCCTCTGGCAGTGGGAAGCCATTCCCTGTGTCCTGTCCCTCCATCCCTTGTCCCCAGTCCCTCTC
>JAWWES010000035.1:1934945-1956248 GCA_035583135.1 Lophotriccus pileatus | reverse complement strand
CCCCTTGTCCTGTCCCTCCATCCCTTGTCCCCAGTCCCTCTCCAGCTCTCCTGGAGCCCCTTTAGGCCCTGCAAGGGACTCTCAGCTCTCCCTGGAGCCTTCTCTTCTCGAGGTGAACATCCCCAGCTCTCCCAGCCTGGCTCCAGGTCTCAGAGCATTTCCATGGCCTCCTCTGGACTCATTCCAGCAGCTCCACAGGTGCTGATTTGCTGCTCTTTGGGGTCCCAATGGATTCCCACATCCCCCACCCAGGTAGTGCTGCAAGGATGGCACCTCTGAGAGGAGCCAGGCAGGGCTGGGAAGCCAGGGATGAGACATTCCCAGTCTCTTGTGCCTGCAACCACCTGGGAGAGGAAGTTGGAAAGCACTGTATGTATTACCTATTGCCCTAAACAAAGCAGGGAGCCAATTCACGATTCCCCAATCCATCTCCCTCCAGAGAAACCCACACACCACAAACAGGTTCTCAGTTTTTATTCTTTTATCCCGAGTTAGCAATTAGCTTGCCTTAGGGCAGCACCAGCTCCCTGCTGGCTGCACAGCCACGCTGGCAGCAAGGACTGCTGGTTAACATCCTCCACTTAAGGAACTGCCTCCTCAGGGAAACACTGCTGTAGAAAATTCCCACCTCAGTGTCCCCCTTGTCTGCTTTTACACCTGGGCTCCTGCAGCACCTTTTCTAGACCTCTCCTTTTCCTTCACTCACACACTGTCCCCTCTTTCCCCTTTTCCCAGGCTCCCAAGCACTACAATCTACTTGAGGTACCATCTCTACCCCTCCAAACCCCTGTTTTCCACCCTAAGACTGAGCAAAGCCAGACCTGAATCTGTGTAGTCTCCATCCAGTCATGTCCTGCAAAGCCCACCCAGTTCTGAAGGCATTGCTGAGCCAGAGCTTCCCTTGCTCTCCAGGTGCTTCCAGGCCCTTTCCCTGAGTTTTTTTTTTGAGGTGGTTTTGCCTTAAATTCAAGGGACACAGCATTGATAAACCTGTGTAGTGCAGTTGGAGACACTGCCAAGGCTAGGCAGGCCTTGGCACTCCCCACCATTCCTCCACTGACAGGGAATGAGAGACAAAGCACAGAATACTCTTCCCAGCACAACCTCCAGAAATGCTGAGGAATTTCCAGGGATGCTGCCTTAGGAGAATTAGCTCCACCTCATCATTCTTCAGGATGAAGCTCCTGCAGGCTTGTCCTGCAGCTGGCACTGGGTGCCAAGTGCACTATGGCATTTGCTAGAAGTGAAAGATCAGTGTGTTGTGGTGAGTTTGAGAGTCAAACACAAGCAGAGAGCAGCATCCCCAGCACACAGGGGGGCAGGGGCACATCAGAGAGGGCCATCCCTGCCTGCTTTGGGACAGTGGGTGCCCCGAGGCTGTCCCAGGAGGCACAGACCCCCCAGTCACTGCAGATGTCCCTGTGACTTAGGCAGACCAGCTCTCAACCCTGCCTAAAGGGACTCCTGGGGCAGCTGAGGTCACTCTTCAGAAGGGGTGACCAGCTCTAGGGATGGAGCCAGAATGGATTTCTGTATTTTGGCATTAGTTTTGGACCAAGGTCCAAAAATCAGAGGAACAGTTTCATCCTCTTCCCCAAGAAACTTTTCTTAACTCATCAAGGCCGTCACTCACAGACCTCAGGTTTTGATTGTTGTTCCCCCCCTTCACAAGACTCAGTAATAAATGGGAACACAGAGTTGCTGGAAACCATTTTACACCAAGGTCCCTGTCACCAGAGCCTCTGTGGCCACTCTCTCAGCTCCAGGAGGCAGGGCCTCTTCCTGCACTGCCTGTGCTTTGAAAATGCCCACACAAGACTGCCCTGGCAGAACTATTTCAATGAAAGGCAGGCAGTGGTGAGGAACAAAGCTCTGCACCACAGCTCCAGCTGGGATGTGGTTTCTTGTGCCCATCTCCCATGGGGACAGAGCTATCCCTCAGTTCCTGCTCTGCTGCCCTGGCATTCTGCTGCTTGCCAGAGGCATGGGAAGCTCAACAGTCCTGAGCTCTTCCTTCTCTCTCATGTACTTCCAGGGGAACATCTGCCTTGCAGCCACTGCCGGTGCTGGGATCTTGGCACGGACAAACAACAGTCTCTGCTACAAAGCATTCACCACAAACCCAAGCTTTTGGGGATGGAATAACCAGGACAGGGTTAATTTTTAGAGTAGCCAGGAAGGGCATGACCAGGAAGTTATTCTGTACTACCTCCTGCCCCACAGAGGGGCTACAGGAAAGGGGTGCCTTTTAGTCAGGGAGGTAACAAGTGCTTGCCTCTCTTGTACCCTCTGTTGTTAATATTGTTGCTGTTACAGTTTGTTTTCTTATCTCATTGCTGTTCCCAGCAAATTGTTCTTATCTAAACTCTTGATCTTTACCCTTTGTGCCTCCAATTCTCCTCTCCACCCCACCACAGGAGGGAATAAGCAAGGTTGGGAGTGTTCCAGGGGGAGCTGTAAATTGGGAATTCCATTCCTAAACTACAACACCTGATCACAAACAACCCCTGAGGAGGGCAAGAATCTGAAGAGAACCAGGGTGGGCTGGCTGAAGGAAGAGGTTTTGAAGCCCAGATCTGGGATGGCAGTAGAGCAGACATTCCAACTAGGAACAGAGCTTCACTCCAGCTCAAAGAGCCAAACCTTACAACCTTCACTCACTTCACCCCTCCACAACAACCTGTCTTCCTTATGGCCTCAGATACACCCTCTGTGCCAATCCACGTGGCACAGGAGGAGCCAAGGGCAGATTTCAGAGGCGGTGGGGAGGCTGGGATGTAAAAAAGGATAATTAATTGACGGCTGTGTATAACTGCCAACTGTCTAACACCACACCCACCTGAACAACAAGGGCTGCAGGACTCTTAAGGCAGATAACACTTCTGAGCTCGGAGCTTCTCCTCCTAACCTAACCCTGCCGGTGCGAACAAGGCTCCCGGGAACGCGGGCAGCAGTCAGGCCCACAGTGCTGCTGGCTGTCGTCTCCTGCCGTCCCTTGTGCTCCCGTGTGTGCTCTCTGGTGCCGGGTCCTGCCCCGGCCCCGCGGGCGGTGCTGGCACTCGGCAGAGCCGCGGCGCTGCTGGCACGGCCTCGCGCTCCTTCAGCTTCCGGGTGGAACAGTCACCCGACGTCAGTGTTCCTGCAGCCCCCGGGAAACAGAGCACAGTCAGCCCTTGGTGGGACAGGGAGACGAGGGGACTGAGGGTTTTCCAACGGGAAAACCAACCAGAGGGCACGTGAGGACTGGTCAGAGCCCAGCCCTGGTGCGTGTGCTGCGAGCGAGCACCGGGGATGCGCGGCGAGGGGTGATGTCCCTCAGTGCCACAGCCTGTCCCTGGGGATGGATGGCAGTAATTCCCACTCACCCTCCTGCTTTGTTACGGCTCTGGCCAGCTCGGCTCACTCTGCCCCGGGGCTTGGAGCCTTTGGAGGTTTTGAGTCACAGTCTGCAGAGCTTTCCCTGAGGACAAACCAAAGGGAAAAATCAGTGTTAGGAACAGGGCAGGGAACAGGGAATAACAGGCTGCACTCAGCCAACTGCTGTGCTGTCCTGCTGCCTGCTCCCCTGCAGCTTCCAGCATCCCAAAAACAGGGTGTCTCTCTGTGGCTGGGACAAGTTCCTGTCATCAGGAGAACAGGACACAGACTTTGGGAACCACTTCCCAAGCAGCTCTGACCACTGGGCCTCTCAGCAGAGCATGTGGCAGAGCCCAAGATCTGCAGTGAGAATAAGTGGAAGAAAATGCCTGCACCAACTTCAGAGCCTGAAGACTTCCTTGAATGAGGAGGGATTGTTGGGTCCCTCTCAATTACCATTCCAAGCCATCAGAAACCCATCCAGCCAGGCCTTCCCTTGGCACAACAGTCCTTTCACCTGCCCAGGGTCCTTCCCTCCTTACCCATCTCTTCCACACATTCCTCCAGCACAGCTGACAGCTCAGGCAAGCTCAGGGACTTCAGGGAAGGTGGCCACCCTTCCAGCACTGCAAGGACAGAAACCACACAGTTAATCCATCTGCATTCTCTCTGTGACAGAGACAAGGGGCAGGTGTTGTTGGGAAGCATCCACACCCAAAGTGGCTCCAGTTTGGAATTTTGAGTTACACAGGAAGAGTGCTGGAACTGCCCATGCCAAACTGAGGGCATTTTCTGACAACTCTACCACTCTGGAATTTATGTTTTTATACTGTCTGGGCCATATTTCAAAATCTCAGAATTCAATAGGATCTCTGTCTCACTTTTAAAACAGGAAGCAAAGAGCAGAAAGAAGTGTGTCATGGGCAGCAGGATCACAGAGTCACACACTGGTTTGGATTGGAAGGGACCTTAAAGACCATCTCCCTTAAGAAGGACCTTAAAGACTCCAGCCCCCTGCCATGAGTAGGGACACCTTCATGAGCAGGGACAGGTTGCTCCAACCCTGTCCAACTGGCCTTGAACATTGTCAGGGATGGTTTGCTAACTCCTTGCAATAAGGAGCTGCTGGCCAGGCCTACCCAGAGGTGTACAGGTGTTTGCCCCACAAACTGAGTGGGACAATCCCCCAAAGTGGGATAGGGAACCAACCACAGCTTCTGATTCAGCCCCTGCTCCAGTGCACAGTGCAGTGACACACCCGAGGTGCAGCCAGAGGCCCACGAAGCAGGGTTGTCACTGAACACCTGTCTTACAGCTCTGCATTCCTATCCACAAGCACCTGCCAGACCCCTCAACTTCCCACTGGCTGAGAACCAAAAGCTGCTGTGAAACTCTGCCGCAGTTAAACTCCAAACACCCTGAGTGCTTTAAACGCTTCCCCTGAGCACGTTTCACATTCAGTGCGAGGGCTGGGCTGCTCATCCATTTCCAACTCGCTGATTTCACCCTTTCATCAAGGAAAGACAAGCATGGGGCTGGCTCTGGGGCCTCCTGTTTGCCCCTCCTTGCAGCCATCCCTGCAGCTGGAGGTGTTCCTCACCTGGGCGCTCTCCGGGCCGCCGGCTCTCTCCGGTGTCCAGCACGGCGCTGCCCACCCGCTCCGGGGCGAGCCGGGAGGACAGCTCTGCCTGACAGCTCCTGCCAAACAAGACACAGCCCATCAGCAGGGCACAGGGACTCTCCTGGAACCACGGGCTGTGTGCTCCTACAGCCTGCCAGTACCTGCGTGGGGTGCCCCGGGACAGCCTCTCAGGGCCTGAGTTACAAACTGCCCCTTGCTCCTTCCTGGGAAGAGGAAGATGTGCCCCAGCCAAAGCTCGGGGTGCTCCTCACTGTGCCCCATCTCCATCCACAGCAATCTCTGCCTCATTCATAGAGGAGCTGAGGGGGACGAGAGAAGGAGGGGCTGGGGTGAGGAGGAAGAAGCCCAAGCCAGGGGCTGTGCCTGGTTGGTGTGAGAATCGACTGATCCAAGGTTTTTAAGGGCAAAGGAAGTGACCTGAGGACAGGCATCAGAAAGGCACAGAAGTTCTCTGGCTGTCATCACCAGCCCATCAATTCAAGCAGTGTATCCTCAGAGCATGGCAAGGCCCTTCTACCAGGCAGCTCCTCAGTCAGGAAAAAAACCAAGCTCTGCCTCTTGGAGCTGGGAATATTGCTCTGCTGTCCTTCTGGATCCAACCCCAGTTCAGTGAGCACACTCCCACTCCCTGCTGGGCTAGGGTTCATAAGCAGCAGGATTAATGCCACTTTCAAGGATGTGCCTGTTCTACCAGTGGACAGAACAGGGCTGTGACAGAAGTCCAACTGAGGCTGAGGGAAAAGCACCACAAAGGCCATAAAAAGGTGTGTCAGGAGGTGGGGGTGAATGGACAGGGCAGGATTTTCTGCTGGGTGTCAGACTTGCAAGGAAAGTGTTCTTCACTAGCCAGGGCAGGACACTGTGAGCCCTCTGAGAGGGTTTGGAAGTTAACTCCTTTCTGCATTCACCTGATCACCAAGGTATACCCTGGGTAAGCACAAAGCCCTCAGCCTTTTGGTTCTTTCTAGTTGAAACAGGAGCACCCAGCACTCCCAAAAAGTCAGGCCACTTACAGCTTATACATCTGACTAGGGCTTCACATCTGCTCCCATGGCTGTGGCTTTCCACTAAGGAAAGTCAGGCAGGATCCAGAATGGGTTCAGGTTCCATTCCAGGTGAGCTCTCCTGCCTTACCCTAAACGTCACCTGTAATACTGCCAATATGACCCCAAATCCCATTTCCCAGAAGCCTCAGTGTCATTTCCTGGGAATCACTTACTTGATCTGATCCAGCAGGACTCCAGCATCCTTGGTGATGGCCTGAGCCTCTCTGAGCTGGCACTGGATGGCATTCCAGGTCTCATCCCTCTCCATCAAGCAGCTCTCAGCCACTGCACGCAGCTTCTGCTCCTGGCACACCTGGCCCTTCATCACCTCCACCTCCTCACACCTCTGCAGCAGAGCAGAACAGGGGTTAGGCTGGGATCACTGCACATCACCCTCATTCCTGCTACTCTGGCATGGCTCTGAAGTCATTTGAATGGCTTAGGCAACCAGATGGTTCCTTTCCAGTGGGAAAGGAAGCTGGATAAGGCTTGTATACTGAGTACAGGTTCTCTCCATACCAAGCCCAGCCCAAAATCACAATTCTGCTTTCCTCTCATTTACAAATATATTCATTAGGGCAAATTTCCCAAACCAACACAAGTCTGTTCACTGATGGCTGCAGAACTTCACCATAAAACTGACATTGCTCAAAAAGAGTAGGGATTCATTTCCTGCCCCTGGCTCCTGTAGTTCTCAGCTAGGTGGAAAACAGACATAAAGGCTTCATAAGCACAGAGCACAGATAAGGAGGACCCAAGGATATAGCCTGAAGTTATGTCAGGGGAGGTTTTGGTTGGATATTAGAAAAAGGTTCTTCCCCCCGAGGGTGGTTGGGCACTGAACAGGCTCCCCAGGACAGTGGGCACAGCCCCAAGGCTGCCAGAACTCAAGAAGCATTTGGACAATGCTCTCAGGGACAGGGTGGGATTGTTGGGGTGTCCTGGGCAGGAGCAGGAGTTGGACTCGATGATCCTGATGGGTCCCTTCCAACTCAGCATATTCTGTGAGCTGTACCTATGCCTTTATCTGACCTACTCGACACCAAGTGTGTCCACTAAAAGCTGTGGCCTGGGGTATGGGAAAAGACATTCGAGGCACAACATAAAAACACACCACCCATCACTTCTTGCAGCGTGTGAGGCCCTGAGCAGCTCCCAGCAGGCTCACCTTGTGCAGCTGAATGGCCAGCTCCTGCATCTCGGCCTCCAGCCGGTCGGCGTAGGCCAGCTCCAGCGCGTCGCTGGGCGGCCGAGCGCTGCTGTGCCACCGCGCGATGGCAGACGTCATCTTCCTCTTGGGGCCAAACAGCCTGGGAGAGAGGAAACCCGCGGGGATCAAGCCCTGCACCATCTGTCTCCAGGCCAAAAGGGAGACTGAGGGGAGACCTCACTGCAGTTACAACTTCCTCGTGAGGGGCAGAGGAGGGGGTAGGCACTGATCTCTTCTCTGTGAGGACCAGCGACAGGACTTGAGGGAATGGCCTGAAGTTGTGCCAGGGTAGGGTTAGGTTGGATATTAGAATGGGGTTCTTCACCCAGACAGTGGTTGGTCACTGGAACTGGCTCCCCAAGGCAGTGGTCACAGCACCAAGGCTGAGCTCAAGAAGTGTTTGGATGGTACTCTCAGGCACGTGAGTGATTCTTGGGGATGGTCCTGTGCTGGGCTGAGGGTTGGACTGAATGAGGCTTGAGGGACCCTTCCAACTTGGCATATTGTGTGAATAGCAGGACTGTGCTACAGCCAAGGACTAGGGAGTTATCAAAATGGTGTGGAGGCAGCCAGAAGAGCAGCACTCACTGGCTAAGCTTTCCTGCCCAGGTTGTGCTCGGTTTGTGAGGGGTAAGATGAGAACACCATGACAGTCACTCACGTGATTCCTATTTCCTTCAGATCACTCTCTGTGAGGGTCAGGAAGATCCGCAGGTCAACGTCTTGCTCCTCAAACACTTGCAGATACTTCAGGCACCCAATCTGCTCCAGGAATGTTGCCAGGTCCTGCAGCCCATCCAAACCAAACTTATTTATACCCTCACAAACAAAAAGTATTACCATTTCTCTTAATCATAAGCATCTGCTTCCTCATGCTGCTGTAACACCTTCCTGGGTTGCAGCAGCAACCACAACTTCCCCTGGATCCCTGCCCTTTCCCACAGTCACATAATCAGGCAGGACTGGACTCTGCTGCAGCCATGGCCTCTTCTAGCAAGTTCAGAGACAGATGACACACCAACATCTACCCCAGCCCACATCACTGCTAGGTTTGGTAGCACACCCACAGGCCTGAAAGGTCTAGAAAACCCCTCCAAGTTAAGCAACACCTAAATAAACAGTTATCTGTACAAGAAATTGCTGTTTCACAAGCATTTAAGTTTGGGCAGAGGTTTGGAATCAAAGGCGTTTTGGTGACAACTTCCCTTTTATCCAAGAGAGCAGCTCAGGCAACGTTGGAAAAGCCTCCCACACCTGTTAGAGTGACAGAGGCTGTTGGCTGAGTGTGTGCAGTTACCTGGGGCCCTGTGTAGGCAGGGGGCTCAGGAAGGACCACATGCTGACCAGAGCCCCCAGCCTTCCCTGAGCAGTGGCTCCACTGGCTGTCACTGTTGCTATAGCGGTTCTTGACCTTAAAGCTCTTGGCTTGTTTCCGACTCGGGGGACTGTTTGCATGGTCAGAGTCCTGGAAAAGAAACAAAACACCCACAAAAGCCCAAGGATGAGTGTGCAAAGATGTCAGGATCACTGGTACAGACTCCTTCAAGACCTAAGGGTGCTTCTATACATCAGCCCCAGAGCTGTCCTGAACCACGTGAGCTGCGAGTTTAAACCGTGGAATAACCTCCAACCCCTTCCCCTTCCTTGGTTTTCCTGTCCCTGTATTAGCACCTTTCCTCATCCCCCATGGAAGCAGTCACAGCAGGCTGTGTAAGGGTGACAGCACTGGCCAAGCTGAAGGCAGAGAAAGGATAATTGAAGACCCTACCTCATTGCTTTCCAAAGAGCCTTCACTGCTGACTCCCAGGGCTCTGGTCAGGCATTCGCTGCTGCTGCTGCTGCTCCTGATGGTTCCTAAGTTGTTGTTGGAGAAAACACTATCCTCTGTAAAGGAAGAGGACAAAAATGTTTAAGGTCAGCCTCAACTTCCTACATTCTGTTTTTGCTACACAGCTGCCAGGAGAACCTCCCGGAAGTTTAAAGGAAGGAGAATCCAGAGCAAGGCTTCATATGCATCACTCATCCCACAAGAGAACCCGGAGACAGAAATATCACTTTGATCCCAGATATTAATCTTTCCCCAAGTCTATTTAGTACCACAGACACCAGTGGACACAGCCTTGCTCTATTTCCTTCACACCCTCCTTCAGATCATTTGTACACATTGATGAGATCCCCACACTGAGCTTTGTCTTCTGTAGCTAAACCATCCCAGCTTTCTCAGCCTTCCCTCAGGAGAGGTACTCCAATTTCAAGGTCGTAGTGGCAAAGGAGTTATGCAAGCCGAGGGCTGGACTCACATCCAGGTGTGCACTGCAAGCTGGGCCATTTTCTCAGACAGTGACCTACCCCGGCTGCTGCTGCTCTCCACATCCTGCTCGTTGATGGGAGAGGTGACGTCCCGGTTCCGGATGTCCCCTCCTTCACAGCTGCCATCGTCACTGAAGGTGACATAGCCCTGAGGGGGGACCTGCTCTGTGTGCAAGAAGGGAGAACACACTAAGATCAGGATACAAGTTAGCAGGGAGGCTCCAGCAGAAAATACAAGCACTCAGGGATTTCAAAACAGGAGACTCTTTTCTCAACTGGCGGGTTTCATTCTGAAAGGCACAAAGAAAACCTGAGAAATTCAGCTCCCTCACACAACCCCCACAGCAGCTGTACTTCCATAGCTGCATTGAAAAGAAGTCAGAGGAAACAGCTTTCAGCATTTCCTCTCCTCTTCACACCCAAATTTTATCAAAGGGCAAAAACATCTGCTTAAGAGAGCAAGGTACCAACTGTGTCCCATCCCCAGCCCAGCCCACCCTGCAAAACCAACCCCTTTGCAACTGTGCTAAAACACACAGGAACACAAACTTTATACCATTGCATCCAGGGACTGAAGCCTGAATTGGTATTGTCTGTCTCTTGGCCTATTGCAAAGGTTTTGTAATCTCATTTTTAGCAGTATTTCAAGCATCAGGGTAGGCAAAAAACTGACAGGCCCAGAAGCAGAGTTCACTTTCATGATCAGTGATTTCCTGGCCTGTGTGACCACTTCCTCTGCCAGCAGCTTGAGAAGGACTCCAACTTTTGAGCCTGCCTCAAAAGGGGAAGCTGGGAGGGGAGCAGTCACTAAGGTAGGAGCAGGGCAGTGTCCCACTCATCAATATCCAGCCTTGACAAAAGAATTCAAGGGCGTTTCTTTCTAAACCAGAGACTGGATAGCCTTGTATGATGGTATTTACTACCTCTGTTCTGTACACACATGAACCCCAGATGAAGAGAAAAACAATTGCTGGCCCAGAAAAACCTCAGAGGACTCTCAGTCAGGCTCCTAGCTCTTCTCACCATAGCAAGAGAGCTTCTTGCACCCGATCCCAACTGCTGTGATCTTTGCCAAAGCCTGGGGCCCATCATGGATGCTGGGACCCTTCATCCTACGAGCAGGTCTCTGTCTCTGGGGAGTAGAACATGATTCATCTGAGGAACTCAGCTCTTCATATTTTCCTGTAGTTCAAACACATGTTGTTAGCAGCACAGTAAGTAATTTACCTACTTTATTTGCTACTGGTCCTAAAAACGCAGTGGAAAGAAAAAGGAAAATGTTAAAGAGGGAGGGTAAAACAACTAAGCTAGGTCAGAAAAGGGATAGCAGACAAAAATGGATGGATTCATGACTCTGCCATCCTCAGAAATGCTGGAATTTGCAGGATAGAGCAACTAGCACCACCCCATACACACAGTAATACGCTTTTGAAATATCAAACACCTCACTTCAGGTTCCATCTTAAAATGAACAAGGTAAAACATCTGTTACCTGGACCCCTGCAGAAGACCTTGGGCACTGGGGCTGCATGCAAATCTATCAGTCCCACAATCTTTGCATGTCCATACTTCATGGCCAGTGTCCGTGCTGTGGCTCCAGTGTTATCTCTGACATCTGCCTTCACTCCCTGTAGAAAAAATACCTGTTTAAACGCACTTAGCAGAGGGCACTACATAAAAAAATCTCCAAGGATTGTCTTGGTTCCTCCGTCAGAAATACAGGCTCACCTTTGACAGACAGTTCAAGCTCCACTAATACATTGATGCCTTCCTAGTTATCCACAGTGTCCCCAGTCCCTGAATGCCAAATAGCCCAGGTATGTGGATTTTGTGCATGGGGATCTTGTTAATCTGAGAAGTGTTTTCTATTGCTGCCTCCTTCTGGTGGGAAGCTGGACAACTTAATGGGATGTTCAAACCCAATTGTTTAAGAGGCATGCATGCTAGTAAAGCTTTAGGAGGCAGAAGATGCCCACTAGCCTGAATGTGCAACCCTGTAAACACAGTAGAAAAATTACAGCTTTAGTTATTTCCTAATTCAGTCATTATTCAGTTAAATCTGGACAATCAGGCCTCACTTCTGTTCCTGCAAGGCCAGTGTAAAATCACAGTAGTAGTCTGCAGAAAACAGAAAGCAATCCTGGAGACTTCAGATGTGACTGTCATCAAGGATCAAACATAACACTGCAAAAAAGGCTGGTGTCAAACTTGTGCTTCTTCCTCTGAGGGCTGGAGGCAGAGACTTCCAGCTTTACAGAGAACTGCCACCATACTTACATGATTGAGGAGGTACTGAACAATTATCTCATGGCCAGAAGCAGCTGCTTCCATCAGAGGTGTATATCCACACACTGGCTCCCTAGAGAGAGAACAAACACACGGACTGGGATAATCACAGCTGAACTGTGCTGCAGTTACTGCCATACCCTAACACAACACCTCCATCCCTCAACCTTTGCTGATCATAAACTCTATCAAATACTGGCTGTTCTACTGCACTCTGGTCTGTCCCAGAAAAACTCCCCATGGAGATTCAGTGTTATTGACTGGCTGCACAGCAACAGATGACTCTTCCAACTACAGATCTGCCTTCCAGAGGCAAAATCAGTTTTGCAGGAGCTAATAAAGCAAGAACGTCTTGTTGACCTCAAGCAATTCCATGTTCCCAAGTGTTCCAGTTCCAAGCAGTTCCCAAGGCAGAGGAATGCACTGCACACTTCAAAAATCAAACTGCACTCTCGGCATACAGAAAATTCAACAGGGAGACTTGCAAAGTGCACTTGTGTTCAGAAGGCATTGCACCTTTGGCTTTCAGAGTTCAGCTCATACTTAAACAAGCAGTAAATATAATCTTAGTAATAAATAAACAGTGACAACATGGGCAGACCACCACTCAGTGAACAGTTTGTCCTTGTATCAGCTGTGCCACACATCCTAAGATACAGGGGAAGACAAAAGCAGGTGTCTGTGTTGGAGTATGTTTATGTGCCAATTGTTGCTTTCACATCTGAATGAGAAAGGACAATTAAAATGACAGATTCCTCCTTACTTGCAGTTGGCATTTGCTCCATTCTCCAGTAAGAACTTGACCATCTGCTGGTGCCCAGCACTGGTGCAGTGGAACAAGGCAGTCCAGCCATGAATGTCCTTCATCTCCAGCTCTGCACCTTGCTTCAAGAGAAGAGACAATGTCCTTTACTGCACCCCCTCTGCTCGGGCTTTTACTGCCCCTCTGTGCTGGGATACCAAGAGTTTAAATCCCTGCACGAAGCTGAACTCACAACACAACATTGCAACTCGAGGACAGTCCTACCCTGAGCACTTAAACCCCGTGCTGTGGCTTTACCTGTTGATTATGGGATACACACCTGTAGAAGGAAGTAAGCAACACTCTCGTTCCCACAACTGGAGGCCAGCATGAGTGGGGTCTGGCCTTCTGGGGTTGGGATGTTCACGTTCACTCCTGCTTCCAGCAGCAGGTGCACGATGTTGTCGTGGCCAATGTAGGAGGCATACATCAGTGGAGTCCAGCCCCCACAGTTCCTCTGGTTTAAATCCAGGTCTCCACTAAATAACAAAGGAAAGAAATCAGATGAACTACTGTGGTTGAGCTGTAGGTCACAGTCAGCTTTCCATTGCACTGAAAAAAATTCTAGCACTGAAGCCTGCACGGAATTCCTTCCAGCTCTAGCACAACTTCCACCAAACCACAGAACCATGGAGTGGGTTGGGTTGGAAGGGACCTTAAAGACCATCTTGTTCCACCTCCCTGCCATGGGCAGGGACTAAATCACTACAGAAATAATCTTTATCAGCAGGCTTGCCCCTGAAACTCTGTGCCCCAGAACCCTTTGGCAGTTGCAGGGATGTGCCCCTGTTGCACTGACCGGTGCAGCAGCCGGTGAGAACCACCCCTGGCAGAGGCAACCCCAGAGCTGTGCCCACCCCAGCCCTCTCACCGCTGAATACACTCCTGCACCACTTCATACTGCCCAACGGAGGAGGCTGTGTGCAAGTCCAGAGGGACGTCCAGCTCTTCCCGACAGATCATCCCGACCCCGTGCCACATGGACAGACTGCGGCTCAGCAGCTCCGACTCGCTGGCTTCGTCACTCAGCTCCGACATCTCGCCCTCAGGAACCAAAGCAAAGCACAACATTTAGCTGCTGACCCCCATTTTCCACAGGACAAGGCATCACCCACTGGAGCTACAGCTCCAAGGTGCCACGGGCTCAGAAGGTGAGGTCACCTCAGAGCTGTGGTGTTTCAAATTCCTACCTCTGCTCTGATGTACTCCTCAGCCCGAGGCAATAACAGCTGCTGAGATTTTGCTCAAAGTTCTCTCTTGCTGCAGGGGACTTGGGGATTTGAATACACTGGAAAAATAAAAGGCAATAATGCTAAACTGCACAGCTTTCAAATCTCATATTAAGATTTCAGAAGCACTGGCTTTATTTCCTTCCCTTCTAACCCAAACATGCCTAAGGCAGCTAATCAAGAGAAGACTAAACACCTACTTAAGATGCTTAGTGTTATACAAAAGGATGTAATTCTTACTCTGCAGGTTTTATAATGCAGAGAGAGAATTAAGAATACATGTGTCAGACATTCCTGTTTTTCCAACTGTCTTATAATACAGGATGGCCCTGCTTAAATTAAGACACAGTCATGAATAATGACAACTGTCCACTGCTCCCAAAAGTGGTTCATGTCACCTAAACAGGGTTCACACTTCACTGTCATCAGGCTATAAGGAGAATGTTTCTACCATTTATTGTTTCAGCTCTTCAGGTGCAGCCCAGCCCAACCTCTGTGAATCCTGAAACACCTGGAGCAGCAGCAGCTGCCCGTTCATTGTGGGAGCATGCCCACCGTTCTGCAGACAGCACTTAATTACACAGTGCCTCCAGTTCCAGCACCACCTGCAAGGTTTATTCCCAGCCTTAGGGAGCAATCACAGGTTAATCACTATAACCACCCACAGGAGTGTTCTTGTTTGGCATTTCGTAAAGAGCTGTTCAACACAGCTGCATCCATCAGCTGAGAGCTTCAGCTGCAGCTCCAGGCACAGGATCCTGGAATGATTCAGGTTGGAAGGGACCACTGAAGACCATCTCACCCAACCTCCCTTCTCAAGCAGGGTCCCCCTGAGCACATCACTCAGGGCTGTGTCCAGGCGGGTTTTGAATATTTGCAGGGAAGGAGATTCCACAACCTCTCTGGGCAGCTTGTTCCAGTCAATCCCATGGGAAGTGCTTTCCCCTCCCTGTAGTGTCATTGCCCACCATGCAGCATTTCTGGGGTTTGCTTGGTCCCACTACATATTCTGCTGGGCAGCTAAGCCAACGTAAAGACATCTTTCTTCTTCCTGATAATTTCTTGACAATTTAATTCCTCAGACTGATTCATTCTGAGGTCAGGCAAATGCCAAATCCAGCATTGGTGAGGAATAAAAGAGAGCAGAAACAGGGTTTTCAGGAGTAGATGCTCTCTAGATTCCCTCAGCAATAACATTTCCAAACCATACTTACATTTTCTGATCAACTGTGAGTCTTTGTCTTGGAAACACCAGTTCCTTTTCTTACAACACAAGAAACCACCTTTAATTCCTACCTATTCACTCCCCACCTGGATCCTTTCTCTCACACCTTCCTTTTCTTCCCCTCCTTCTCCTTCGGCTTGTTAAGACTACAAAAGCACCATCTATTCTACCTACTCAGCTGGTGCCAAATGTTTCCTTCCTTAAGATATCTCCAAAAGCACTTATTTTACTCAATAGTGGCTGTTTGTTACACTGGGCAACCCAGAGCTCTCAGGCAAGAATATGCAGGGCAGAGCACAAATGAAAGGCAGATGCATATTCAGATGCAAGTGAAGCTCATTGTCTCTGTAGCCCTTCTTATTAATTTGTTACATTAATTATAAGCCACATCTTTGTGGGTTTTTTGGTTTTTTTAAACTCTGAGATTTCACCTCAGACTGAACTGGAGCATGATGTCAGCTCTGTAAGCACCTGAGGACAGTGGAGCACAACCTACAGAACAAGAAAAGTGATCAGAGCCCTCAGGGCTGAAATGAAAAGACCTGGGTGAAATGAAATCAGAGTTGTCTGGTCCAAAGAGGAGATGCCTGGAGGGGACATGTGACACCAGCCTCAAATGCACAACTGGCTGCTGCAGAGAGGACAGAAATAATCCATTCTTTGTGGCCAGGGTGAATATCATGGAATCATCAAATGGTTTGAGCTGGAAAGGACATTAAAGCTCAACCATTTCCACTCCCAGCCATGGGCAGGGACACCTTCCACTAGCCCAAGTTGCTCCAAGCCCCATCCAACCTGGCCTTGGACACTTCCAGGGATCCAGGGGCAGCCATAGAAGGACTCAAGTCATAGGATGGAAGATTTCAGTTAAAACCCACAAAAATCCTTGTAAAAGTAAACTCAAGAGTACTGAGGGAGATTCAGTTACTAAGAATAAGCTTGACAAAGACCTCCTGAACACTTACAGGCTGTTCTTTTGCTTTGGGGCAGAATAACAAAGTCAGTGCTGGTTAGAGACCTTCCTCAACCCTGTTATCCTGGTTTCAGCTGGAATAGAGCTCATTTTCTTCCCAGCAGCTGATACAGGGCTGTATTTTAGATTCAGGATGAGAATAATGCTGGTTACACACTGATGTTTTCGTTGTTGCTGAGCAGTGCTTACCAGAAATCAAGGCCTTTCCAGCTTCCCATGCTCTGCCAGCAAGGTTCCCAAGAAGCCAGGAGGGACCATGGCCAGGAGAGCTGACCTGAACTGGCCTGAGGGACATTCCATACCATAGGACATCATTCCCAATACAGGAACTGGGAAGGTTGGCTGGGAGGGGCCAATATTGCTTGGATATGGGATGGGCATCAGCCATCAGGTGGTAAGCAACTTCATCCCTTGTTCTTTTTGGATTTTATTTATTTTTTCATTATAATTACTATTATCATTATATTTTATTTTGGTTCCATTACTGAATTATTCTTATCTCAAGCCATTAGGTTTTTTTACTTTCTTTTTTGATTCTTCTCCCCATCCCATTGAGATGGGGAATGGAAGAGCAGCAGCCTTGAACTTATTTATCTGTTGGAGTAAGTCGTGACACCTGTGAGGCTGCTGATATTATTATTAAATTTACTCAACACCCAGCTATTTATCAGGATCAGAACTCTGCAGAGCTGAGGCTCAGAGCAGGCAGCAAACCCCACACTGCCCTAGATTTGGAGGTTGCTGTTTCAGCAAACCAGAAGGCAGGAAAAAAACCCCTAAACAATAAAAACTTAGTAATTAATGCACCTTTTTGGAGGATAAACCAAAGGAACATGAGACAGCAGATGGAAAGTGATAAAGAGCCATAGTAAAATAAATCAGAGATGATCTGAGAAGCAACTGAGGCAACCACTCTCCAGCACAGAACAAATCCAACTGTGCTCAGCAATCACCCCTCACCAGTTCAGCTGCACTGGCTCTGCTCAATCCCCTCTCTCACATGCCCTTCCACAAGCACAGTGACACCCACATGGGCCTTTCTGTCACAAAACACACGAGATGCTCAAGGCAGCACAAGGGTGGAGGTTGTTGGAGCTTCTAACTGAGCCACCAAGCTGATAACAGAGAATCATGGAATCTCATGAGTTGGAAGGGACCCGCAAGGAGCATCAAGTCCAACCCCTGGCCTTGCACAGACACCCCAACAATCCCACTCTGTCCCTGAGATTATCATCCAAACCCTCCTGGAGCTCTGGCAGCCTTGGGGCTGTGCCCACTGCCCTGGGGAGCCTGGTCAGTGCCAACCACCCTGTGGGGAGCGAACCTTTCCCTGATACCCAACCTTACCCTGCCCTGACACAGCTCCAGCCATTCCCTGGGTCATGTCACTTGTCACAAGGAGCAGAGATTGGAGCTGCCCCTCCACTGCCCCTCGTGAGGAGCTGCAGACCCTGATGGGGTCTGACCTCAATCTCCTCTTCTCCAGCTGAACACACTCAGCTGGAGAAGCTGAACTCAGCTGCTCCTCAGACCCTTCACCATCCTCACTTCCCTCCTCTGGACACCCTCCAATAGCTTCAGATCCTTCTGATATTTTGGCACCCAGAACTGCTCACAGGACTCAAGATGAGACCACACCAGAGCAGAGCAGAAACACTCCACTTCTGCTCCTTAGTCCTCTCTCCCCTAAATCCACTAACAAGCTATTGGAGGGAGTAAGAAGCCTTGTTAAATCCCTGTACAGGTACAAAGAGTTGTTACCAGCTCAGCCACAACAAGAGCCAGAACATCTCATCTTTGCCCTGTACTATCTGCTGACTGACTGCTGACACACCTCACAGCTGCAGGAACCACATCAGGTTCCAGACGGTAGCGGTGTGACAGACAGTATTCCTGGTTCAACACCTGGATTCAATGCTACTGTTGAAAATACACCAAGTTCTTCATCTTTTAAAGCTTGGCCTCAATGATCTTACAGATCTTTTCCAACTTCAGTAATTCTACCACGAGCCCGGCATCCCCGGGCACGTTAAAGCACACAGTGCAACCGTAGAAAAATGAGGTAAGAGGCACCAAAGCACTTCAGCCGCAGCTTTAGGGAGCACATATCCCACGGCAGGGGCTGTGCCCGCCAAGGCAGCCAGACACGGCACCGCCAGGGCTCGGCGCGGGCAGGGCCGGGCTCACTCAACGGCGCGCTGCGGAGGGCCCAGCGCGGTCGGAGCCGTCGAACCGGCCGCTCCAGGGCCGTTACCGAACGCCTCCCAGCAAACGGCCCCCACGCCCGTTACTCGCGCACCTCCCCCGAGGCCCTGCTGGGAGGGAACGCGGCCTCAGCCCCGCGCGACCGGCTCGGCGAGCGGGGTCGGAACCGCCGAGGCCCGCCGAGACCGGAGAGCGCTCCGGGACAAGCCCCGAGGGGCTGCGCCCTCACGGCAGGCCCGCCGAGACCGGAGAGCGCTCCGAAACAAGCCCCGAGGGGCTGCGCCCTCACCTGCCCCGGTGAGCGCCCCGGCGGAAGTGGCCCCGCTCGCGCAAGGCATGCCGGAAGCGCCCCGCCCGCCGGGCCCGCGGACTACAGCTCCCAAGAGCCCCCGCGGCGCCGCGGGGCGGGGCGGCCCAGGGCGTTGGGGCTGGCGGTTGCGGCGCGGGGCTGTTGAGGCTCCGCGATCCTTTGCCGCTGCCGCTCGGCTGCGCCGCTCGTCCCGACTGCCGGCAGTTCGCTGTGGCCGCGGCCCGGCCCCGGGCCCGGGGCGGAGCGGGGCGGTGGGTGCTGTGAGTGAGGGGCAGGGAGCGGGGCCGCGTTGCCATGGGGACAGTGCGCGTGCGCCGCGCGGCCGCCGTGGGGGGGCTGTGAGGGGGGTCCCGCTGGGGTCCCTCATCCCTGTCCCTGTCCCTGTCCCCGTCCCTGTCCCCGCGCTGGGACCGGGCTGCCCTGGCTCATCCCCGGCCCCCTGACCCGCAATGCAGCCCTGAAAACAAGCTCTATCTCCCGCCAGTGCCTGCGTCTTCTCAGCTGCTCCCCCCAGCGCCGCTGTCGAGATGGATGGGACAGCGAACGTCAGCTCTAGTGACGCGGAAGGGCTCAGGATTTTATGTCTCAGCTAGAATCATAGTGTCATTAAGGCTGGAAAAGACCTCCAAGATCATCAAGTCCAACCTAAGAACTAATACTCCATGCCCAGGCGCTCCAGAAAGTGCCTATCATGGTTATTGCTGACAAGTCTTTGTTTTAAACACTGCTTGCTCCCACAAAAGATGAGGCATTAGCTGGCTGATAAGTCAGATCTGGCATAACATCCATAACTTTGGGATACTGAGCTCCCAAATAATCAGAGAGTACCACACCAGGCAGGTTATTTTATCCTCATGGGACTCCTATTTTCCTTATCATCCTCTGCTCGCTGTCAGAGCACTGTACTCCAGCCAGGGGAGTTTTCCTCCTCCTTATTTAAATCAAATTCAGGGGTTGTCCCAACAAAACCGCTGTGTGGATATGGACTATTAAGGTATTTACAGAAGCAATTGCACGTTATAAACATCCCAGGGCACAAACTGAGTTTAACCTCATGTTTCAAGGATTTTTATTACCCATGTCAATGCAAATAATAGTGACATCAGGTGAACAGTTGTTTCAGTCCTCAACAACACACAGCCTTTGATGATCCTTGTGAGTTTCTTCTGAGTCTGGCTCTTCTATGATTCTATGAAACCACTGAACCTTTCTTGCCCCCCAAAAAGTCATGTTTAATTACCCAGAAAACCATGCAATTGTAGCATAAAATATAAAGGTTTTCAGTGAGGATTAATTATCTGACTTCTTAGTACAGCCACATCCCCTGCTGTGTTGTCTCAACTCCTCAAGGAAAGTATCCACTTTAGAAACACTTTGAGAGGTCAAAATCCAAGAACATGCTGACTCTCAACTATTTTTTGTTTAAAAATCCAGTGAAAACAACAGCAAATGTAAGGCAGTGTTCAAGGCGAGGTTGGATAAGACTTGGAGCAACCTGGGCTAGTGGAAGGCATCCCTGCCCATGGCTGGGGGTAGAATGAGATGAGTTTTAAGGTCCCTTCCAACCCAAACCATGCTGGAATTCTGTGACTGATCATTTTACCTGTCATTTGAGCAGTGGAACATTAGGGAAATAGGGAAGACAAGTGAAATCCAGCTGAGAGCAGAGGTGTCAGCCTGTCTTTGTTGTGTTCCTTCCCTCTCCATGCAGGCAGAACATGGGAGCATGCTCTAAGGTGAACATGCTTTAAGGGAACACAGTTACAGCAGTCTGGCTAGGAACCCCAAAAAGTACTCTATAAATGTGGCTCAGCTGCCTCTGTGGTGTGTGTGGTGAGCAGGGCAGAAAGCTCTTGATCCTCTGAACTCAGGTGGGAAGGAACAGCTCCAAAAATGCAGATTTTACCATTGCCTGCTGACAGTGAAAACCCTGGGAGTGTTGAGAACTCCACTGCCCTTACTGCACATGCCGTGCTCTTGTTTTGTACTGATGTGACCCCTTGTTCTTTGGTGAGGTATCCTTAAGCTCATCTTTCCTTTGTTTGAAGGGAAGCTGTTCCAATGGCCTCAGAAGGGCAAAGTGAGGATGCAGAACATCCAGCTGAGCCTCCTGCAGCTCCTGTGCCGAGTCACAGACCATTCCAGTGGGGATCCATACTCGCTGCAGTCAAAGACCAGCTCCCGTCTCTGGACTCCGAGTCGTCCACAGTAAGCACTGAAACCTGCCTTTCTTCACACTGCCTCCCAAAAATCTCTCAAAGGCAACAGCAGGTGACCCTGGGCAGGCATTGCAGAGTGGCTGCTGTGGTTCTCTGGAGGGGCTGCCTGTCCTGGCTGTGTAACACTGTGCATTAATCCACAGCCTTCTGGATTATCCTCAGTTGTCAGACAGTCATTGCCATCTCCTCTCGCTGTAGTCTTTGGAACCTGCCCCTCTGCTCAGGTGAGACCCCACCTGCAGTGCTGCCTCCAGCCCCAGGGTTCCCAGCAGAGGAAGGACATGGACCTGTGGGAGAGAGTCCAGAGGAGGTCACCCAGATGATCAGAGGGATGGAGCAGCTCTGCTCTGAGGAAAGGCTGAGGGAGTTGGGATTGTTCAGCCTGGAGAAGAGGAGGCTCCAGGGAAATCTTAGAGCCCCTTCCAGGGCCTAAAGGGGCTCCAGGAGAGCTGGAGAGGGACTGGGGACAAGGGATGGAGGGACAGGACA
>JAWWES010000035.1:1914890-1931602 GCA_035583135.1 Lophotriccus pileatus | reverse complement strand
GGGCTGGGGCAGGTCCAGCCTCTGCCCCACCAGCACCCCCAGGGCCTTCTCCCAGGGCTGCTCCATCTGCTCATCCCTGGCCTGGATTGATCCCAGGGGTTATCCTGACCCAAGGGCAGGACCAGCACTTGGCCTTGTTAAACCTCCTGAGATTCCCAGGGGCCACGGCTCGAGCTTGTCCAGGTCCCCCTGGATGGCTGGGGGCTCTTCTCATTGCAATCACAAACGTACAAAAGAAACAGAACATCTGTTTCTACATTCCAGAGGTTTCCAAGTATTTGAACCCGCCCCATTTCCCAACAGTCAGAAGGACCCTGCATAAATCAGGTTTCTCAGAAATTTCTGCTTCAATAACTCTGCAACACAAAAGCAGTTTGTGCCCTGGGGATGAAGAAAGACAGCAGAACTTCAGAATTCTAGCATTTCTGTGAGCAGACTTGCTTAAAAAAAAAGTATTCGGAATACTTGAGCAGCTAAAAAAAAAATTGATCCTCAAATGCTTTTCAGCACTATTTCCTCTGGTTCTGCTACTGTCTTCCACCTCATAGTAGGATACACCCCATTTCCCACCTGAAGTGCAAGAAAATGGAAGTTTGCTGAAAGCCAGAGCAGAACCAGAGCAAAGCTCCTCATCCATTTCTGCTCAGGCCTGTCTGCTGCAGAGCCCCAGGCTCCAAGGACAGCCAGGCATTTGAGGAAAAATGTCTTCATTTTGCTTCTCAGACCATTTTAAGCACATGTGATAAATCTGGAGAGCAGCTTGCCAACTGCAGATTCTAAAGAGGAAGAAAATCAGGCCAGAAGAGGAACAGATTTCAGTAAACAGATTCATTATCTTAAAAGTAGAGATCGTGAAGCAAGAGCTACGAGGGACAGGGTCCTCCTCCCTGCACACTGAGTCACTCAAACTGGGCCCTATGGGCCATAAAGCCCGCTGCTGTAAAAGCTACCTGACACAAAGCTCCAGATGCATTGGTGTTTTACCCTAAGTCTTTAACGGGACAGAAAAAGGCCCAAAGTAAAGAATAATAAAGCATAAGTCTGCAACTGTCAGTAAAGCACGCTCAGTGGAGTTTTGGCTGCATATGCACCTTATATATATATATATATATATATATATATATGTAAGTGCACACAGAGGGCCACAGCAACGCTTACATCAGCATTTGCTGCAGAATCCCTCAATGTTTGTTTTCAGCATCACTCAGCATCTTGCAAACTGTTTAGTATTTTCTCTTTATGGTCTGCTCTGTAGGATTTGAAATCTTCAAAATGTAGACATTCAAACCACAATGTAATGCATAACAGCCAAGAACTCTGAGGAGAACATTTGATGCAGGCAGTAAGGAAGGTAGTGATTGGGGAATTCTGATTCTCTAAAACCACCTACAAGCATTTTCCAAACAGTTTCTTCGGCATGATTTTACCAGTTAAGTCATCGGAATTCCTTCAAATTCTTCATTTCAGATGTTCCTTTCCTCTTTAAGTTAACTTTCATGGTAAGACATGAAGGTATTTACCCTAAGCAGTGTCTCTTGTAATCCTAATTGAGCAGTCCCCAAACCTCCCTCTTCAATTCCCATTGTTCATGTCCAAGTGTGTTCAGCTGATTGTTCAGGCCTTCCCGTTCCATCTGATCATATGGGAAGGCACTGAAGCATCACAAGTGGAAGGTGTGATAGGCCATTTAGCCTTCAATTGATCTAAACTTGGAACTAAAATTATAATCCACAATTTCATTTTTATGTTTTAATCAGTCTGCTAATAGAGCCTTTTCATCTCCAGAAGCACACACTCTCCTTTGGAAGGGTGCAATGGAAGGCTCAGTTGAGCTCTCCACATCACCTGAAAAAAAATAGGCCCTGAATTTCAATTAACCCAAGAAAAACAAGTCAAAAGAAGCTTTGCACGGGTGAGGATTGAGGCAAAATCCCAACATTTCACCTCACTTCCAACAAAGAAACTTAATTTTTAAATAAATCATATGAAACAACATTAGGAATTAAAAATACACCCCATCAAACACACCCCCCCAAGAAGCTAGACAAATAATGGAGGAAAAGCAGTAGTTGCTGAGATTTCTTTGCCTGATCACATTCCCTCCACTTCAGTGACTCAAGAGTCCATCATTACCACATCAAGAGCATGAAAACAGGTTAATAAAATGCCAGAGAAGAGAATTGCAGAGAAGCAGAGGCTGATCCACCTGCACGTCCACCCATCCCCAACAGGAACTGGCTTCCTCTGTGCCATGAGAACTTTCTTGTCTCTCATGTAAGCATGGAAGATGGTTTGGGTTGGAAGGGACCTCCAAGATCCTCGTTCCACCCCCTGCCCCTTGCCCAGGTTGCTCCAAACCCCGTCCAACCTGGCCTTGGACACTTCCAGAGATCCAGGGGCAGCCACAGCTTCTCTGGGCAACCTGTGCCAGGGCCTCCCCACCCTCACAGGGGAGAATTTCTTCCCAATATCCCACCTAGCCCTTGGCTGTGGCCGTGGGAAGCCATTCCCCCTTGTTCTGTCACTCCAGACCCTTGTAAATAGTGAGCAGCTCTGCTCTTGCCACTTTGGTGGTGCATGAGGTCATGCATAGAATCACTCAGGAGTCAGAGAACTTCCCACCTTTTACATTGCCCTGCTCAGCAGGATGTTTGTCATCAATCTCCATGGAAATTCAATGTTTTCCATGGTTTTCACAACTGTATCTTGCTCAAATGTTGGGTGGCTGTGAGATAGCCTGGGGTTGTGGCTGCTGGGCTGCTGGACTGTCTAGTGAAGGTGTGACTGCAAAGAAACTTCTTGGCTCTGCACTTCAAGGGGTGGCAACATGGGAGTTTTTGCTGCAAACCAGATACTCAGGCAAATATTACTGTTTAATTATTGTTTAATTTTCTCTTTTTTTTGTTATTGTTTTCAGTCTGACTGTGAGAGCAATGAGGAGCTTTACATCTTCCAGCGGGAACTGCCAAACTTAATTCCTGACTTTTCGGAGGAACTGATGATGTTTTCCCTGGAAGATTCCAACGTGCAGGTTGTGACTGTTGTGTGGGGGCTGTACTGCTGTCCCCCCTCTCTTCTGCCTGTCTCCAGTGTGGGCATCTGCTGGTGTTGGACCTATTTGACTGAACTGTATGATGGAAAAGCTTAGTCCCCAGTACTTTCTCCCATTAGAATCTAGACCTTTCTTTCTCCTTATACAGTGACTCTTTAAAGTTTTCTCTGTTCTTGAGATTTTAGAACTTTTTTGTCCTATCTCCTGGCAGTTCTTACTGTCCTTTTGCTGTTTGTTTTTCCTGTGCACTACAGTGCACACTAACCCTGTGGATTGATGCCTGAATTTTTCAGGGTTTTAAATTGTTTTAGCTAACATTTTATGTGTCTAGAAAATGAAGAATTATTTAGGACAGTGCAGAAAGGGGGACAAGTAGGAAGTTTACTCCTTGACCAGCTTTTCTGGGAGAAAATTATTACTTTGCTCCTGCAGTGATGAATTCATAGAATCCCAGAATGGTTTGGGTTGGAAAGGGCTTAAAGCTCCAACCCCCTGCCATGGGCAGGGACACTTTCCACCAGCCCAGGTTGCTCCAAGCCCTGTCCAACCTGGCCTTGGGCACTTCCAGGGATGGGGCATCCCACCCCTGGAAGGTTATCCATCATGAGAAGCTGGAAGAGGAGCCAGCTGATCCCACATTTCCATCATGGGAAGATTAACAATGTGCTGCTTTTCCCCCGTTGTCTATCTTGGTGTGAGAGACGTCCTAGAATGAACACGTGTAAGGAAAAGACATTTCAAGGACGTTTAGCACTTCCTGAAATTAAAGTTGCTGGAAAGTAAACAGTCTTACTGTTTTCCATGATGGATGTGGTGTGGGTTGTTTCCATATGGTGTCTAAGTTGGAGCTGTTGTCTTCCAATCAACTTTGTTTTGGCTTATTATCCCCTTCTAAAGCTCAGGGAGATATCACTTCCTGCACATGTGTGCTTTTTCTACCTGTAGCAAATCCAGGAAAGAGAAAGACAACCATGGGAAATCTGGAACAGAGACCTGGAAAGTTTTGGCTTTCAGGAAGAAACAGATGGTACCCAAATAATTGCAAAAGAAGATGTACAAATGATTAAAGATGAGACTTCCAATCTTGCCAGCCAGACTGAAGAAATGCCAAACCAAGAGGGAGTTGTTCTTGAAGAATCTCTTGCAGATTCCACGGATCACCTTGAAGAGAAAGAACTGGGCAGGAGACAGGCCAGGGAAACAGGGAACTCTTGGCTTAATACAGCATTGCCTGTGGAAGAGCTGTGCAGTAAAGAAGAGAGAAAAAAGCTGATAGAGACAAAGATGCCCTCCAAAGCCATTCTGGAGCCATCCCCAGGCCCGCCAGAGCAGGATGTCAAACCTCCCTCCTGTGACATCAACAACAGTCTAGAAGGAATTGCAAAGGGAGAAACCTCCTCAGATGAGCATCTTGGAGAACTGACCCATTTGTCATTGCAGGTAAGTGGCCCCAAGAACAAACTTTGGGGGGTGCTGCTTGTGGGGTGGGGGCACAGTGCTTGCAGAGTCCTGCTGAAGTGAGGAACTGAAGTGCCAACTTCTGCACACACAGAGGGTGTGTTCTATAAGCTACCAAAAGCTGTCTCAGAGCTGTCATTACAAGTCCGTATTGGTGGCAAACCCAGTGGATCAGCAGTATGGCTCATGGAACTTCAGGACAGCCAACCATAACATCTGTCTCTGGAAGCACAGGAAACTCTTCTGGTTCCAGGCAGAGCTGGCACTAAAACAGGGAGCTTTCTGGCCTTCCAGTGCCTGGTCTTTCCTGTCGTGCTGGAGGTGAGAACAGAAGGTGGTTAGGGTTGTTCCTGAAGTCCTAAATCTCTTCCACCTAAGGCAGGTCCTTGGTTCTGTGGGATGACCAGCATGGAGAGATGGTTCTCTTCAGTCCTGTAGTTATAGCTCTTCCTCTATTGATTTTTGAGTTCATTAGGACTTAATCAGCACAGAGCATGACCTGATATTTCTGTTCAAAGCCTTCCATAGGTCAGAGTACAAATATTTCCTTTCCCTTTCATCTACATTCACAAAATATACTTTTTGATGTTAGAGCTGTTCCAGTACAGGCAAAGAATGCAGCTGCTTGCCTGTGTGTTAAATTGTGTTGCATCATTGGAGGGGATCTTTTTCAAGTGGTTCTGAGTTTAATTCCCATCTCACCTCATATGAATCAGTTGCTATATTAATTCAGGAGGCATGATTTGCCTTTCAGAACCTGTTTGGTATCAGCTGATGGTTTTGGTTGGGCACTGAGACCAGGCTCAGAGTGTTCTCACTTTGGTTTGGAAGGTGGTTGTTACTTCCCAGCTCAGCAAAGTACTTCATTTATGTCAAGTTGTTACAACTAATAGACAGTTTCTTCTTGATTGGTATCAGTTCATAAAACAGAACCTGTGCTGACCTGTGATGCAGTTCTCAGTTGTCAGTCCTTTCTTGCTGTTCCAGAGCAATAAATAATGGCATTGTTGAGCCAGTATTAGTGTTGTGTTGGTGAGAGGCTTCATCTTGTGACTCTCATCAGGCTTTTATCTTTCATCAGCTGCAGTGTGTAATGGTAGAACAGAAGTAGTCAGGGTTCAAGGATGTGTGAAGATTTCTTGCTCAGGAAGGACAGAGAATCTTCTCTGAAATGAGAGGGGCAGATAACAGAAGTTTTACAAGGTGAAACTGCTGGTTTTGGAATCTGCTTCTGCCTTCTAAAGCCTGTGAGTGGTTATGAGAAATGTGTGTTTGTTGTAGTTGTGATATTGTTTGACAGCCCCCTTCCTTTTAATAAAACTCATGAGTGCTTGTAAGTTCTGGTGATGATATTTCAGGTGGATGTGAATATTTTTAATTAAACCTTCTATTTCAACTAATGTTCAGAGGGGAAAGCAATCAGTGTTTTCAGTGCATGTGGATTTGTCATGGCAGCAGCTAAGTTAGCAGTGTGAGTGTGCCCTCAGCCAGGTATGTGGGATTCCTAGCAGTGAAATGGATGATCCCACACTCACTGTGGAATAAGCAGCTGGGAGATTGCTGACTGGACCTAGAGGAATGGGAATTTACCCTGGTCAGAAGTTGGAGAGGGAGGAAAAAGCTCAGAGCCTCATCTCAGAGAACAGAAAAGCCAGAATTCCTTCTCTTATGAGTGGCAATGAGAAGTTCTCAGCATTATTCAGGATCAGAATACATGTGCTTGGTCTTGGATCAGGCCACTTTTTAATCTGTTTCACTGTCTCCAGAGATTTTTTTCTAGCCTATTTCAAAAGGATTCATGATTGTCAGTGAAAAAGCCTCAGCAGAAGTAGATGAAGCAGCTGGAGTGATGCAGTGTCCAAAGGGATGTAATAAATCATTCCTTTCCTTCCAGCAGTTCTTTGTGGAGCTGCTGAAAGCAAGCTGGCACTGAAGTTAGGGATGGTCTTTTGGGAGTGAACTTTCCATCATGTTTCTATTGTCTTCTTTCAGAACACTGAGAAATGGGATCTAGACAAGAATGCTGAGGAGCTGGAGCAGCAGAGAGATAACACTCATGCAGAAGTTGCTTTCTTCTCAGCAGATTATGGTAATATTACTAAATTAATACCAACTTTGCTGAAAATGTATAAAAATAAATAAAACTCGGCTTCCTGTGTTTAAGTCATTCCCTGCAGCGTGATTTTGGATGTTGAAATCATAGTGGGGTTTTTTAATCCCTGTAAAACATGTTTAATTATCTTCCCTCAAGATTTCATCTGGTTTTCTTAGCCTGAAGCCAGCGCTTCATGGCCTGCCATGGCCTAAGGGTGGATCAGATAACTGGATGAAGGTTTGAAGGGAGTCAGAGCCAGATGCCAATATTATCTTTATCCTTCCCCTTCTGACAGGCTGTAGGAAAAGTGACACTGTGGAAGTGAGGAATGGATGTGTTGGGTGATCCCAAGCAGAGGACCACAACTGGTGATTCCTTTTGTTGCTCTTCCGTAGAGACCTTCAGGGAGAAGTTTGAAGTCCTGGAAGAGCTGGAAGAGCTGTGTGCCAGGCAGTCCAGGACAGTGTCTCCTCCCTGCAGGTGGCTGTCAGCCAAGCCCTGCTCCTTTCAAGAACAGCAGGACAATAAGTAGGTCCTTTTCTGTCAGGTGCTGCAGGTAATCCTGGCTGCCCGTAGGGATGCTGGAAACCCCCCGTCTTCTGTAGGTGCTGTTCCCTGCAGCCCCTGCAGAAAGCTGATTCCATAGTTGGAATATGCTCCAGGGATGTTAATGGGAGAAATTAAGACTCAGTCATTCATATACATTTGATGATAAACACCTCAACATTATCCATCAACCACCACCTTTGTCCACACCTTACCTGAGACAAATGGGAAAGGCAGGAAAACGAGGCTAAGCTGATTATCATCTTACATGGTTTTGTCATCCAAGCTACCAATTTCTTTTTGTTGGTACTTGAATTTAGGTAAAATCTACAGGATGTTTTTTTGTGGGCATCAATGGAGATGTCAGTGGATCATGGAGGGTTCTGTGTGAAAGAAGTGGGTTTTCAGGCTGTTCAGAGGGAACAGCATCAGTAGTGCAGGCACAGAAGAAACAACAGTGGAGTGGAAGGTGGGAAGTATCCTCATTGCCAGAGCAGGGAGAGCCATGAGGATGATTTGCACTTTGTGTGCTCTGAAGGATAAAATAGAACTGCCAAGAGTGGCAGAGAGGAAAAGAGAGAACTGTTCTTAACACACTGACACAGCTAATTGGTACCATACCTGCCTGCCTTTGTTCTACAGAACTATTTGATGTTGTCAGATTTTGAGAGCTAAATATCCCTCATCATCCTGCCTGTGATCTGTATTCCTGGGGGAAGCCGAATCTTTGAATTAAGCTTTGAAAGGTGGTGGATAGTAGACAGAAGTAGAGTTGGAATCTGTATGGTAGCCAAGCACAAAGCTCTTTTCTCAACCCCCTAATCCACACTCTGCAGGACTTCTTGTCTGGATAAGGCAGAGGACATGCTGAAATGGTGTTTTCTATATGCAGGGATGTTGCCTTGCCATCATCCTCACTAAGTTCTCTGAGAAGGAACATAAGGTTACAGAGCCTGCCAGAGCCTGCAACTGTGTACTTAGACTTAAGAGATGATGAACCACAGAACTCAGTGACATTCCCTGAAGAGGAACAAAGGTAAATCCTGGATTTATACAGCTTTATTGGTAGTGAGAAATAAGTAACAAAAGGTGGGAAACTGAAACCTTCTCTCTGCATTGCGTAGTTGTGAAATGTAACTTTAAAACTGTTCTTTTCTTTCACACTCTGCCATCAAAAGAAACCTTGTAGTTAATAAACAGCTGATAGGTAATAAACAGGTAACACATTTTGGTCTAGTTGCTTGAATATTTTAATTATTTTGTTAGAGTAATAGTGTGAAGAACTACCCATAACACCAGGAGTTCTTCTCTGAAAGTCTCTCCCTAGTTTCTAATTTTCTAAATTTGTATTATATATATTTTTCACATATATATTCAGTAGAATTGATGAAGAGCCAACACCCCTTTGAAGCAGAATTAACTCATGTTGTCTGATTTGTTTCACAAGTTCAAGTGACAGCTCCACTGAAGAAGAAGAAGAAGAGGAGACTGTGACAATTAAGGATGAAACAGAAAGGAAAATGTAAGACTCTTTACCAGGACCCCAGATCAAGTGATAGAATGTTCGTTCTTTCTGGAACCAAAGGTAGAAAAGAGTTGTTGATCCTTGAGGCAGTGCAGCACTTGCACCTCTACAGCTGCATGGGAGCAACTCAAACCTCAACTGGAATAGCCCTGGGAGGCTGGGAAATGTGACTCTTTCTCCAGAACTGTTTGAGTGACACAAGAACTGTCCTTTAAATGACTCACAGTCAATCTTTGAAAATGTTGTAGGGGGTTGACTCAGACGAACCTTTATTTTTTAGAAAAAAATAAACCAGGCCAGAATAGATAGAAATTAAAAGAGGATGTTGAATACAATGTGTGGGCAGGGATGCTCCCTGTTCTCCTTAATTGGAGGGGGAAGGGGAAAGAGTGTGATGGATGGAATCCTAAACTGTAAATTCCTCAATAGGCACAGATGTCAGCCTTTCCTGTTACTAAACTCAGGGTTTGATTCATACCCATAAATTATTAGACATTTGTTTAAGGTGAAGCAGAGATGTCAAGCCTTAACAATCCTCCTGCATTTATGCTGTGGGTTAATTTCAAAGTCTGCTGCATGGAAGTTCACATCACAGCAGTGCAGAGGACCAGCAGAACACACGTATTGTTGTGCCAGCCAATGATACTTTTCTTCTAATGGTTTGAAAGAAGAAATGATTTGAGAAGGAGCAGAGCTTGAGCAATATCATTTAGGACATCTAATCCAAAATCCAAAAAGGAGGGACAAGGTGATGCCTGGGGGACTCTCCCTGGCACTGACACAAATTCAGCAGTTGCATCAGTGTAAATTGAGTGATGGAGAGCAGAGCTCGGCTGACTGGATTTTGAGTTGCTTTAATGTTGCTGAAGAACATAAACAAATGAAATGCCTGGCAAATATTGCTCAGTTCTGTTTGTAAATAAAGAAATCCTCTTGGTCTCAGCAGGGCAAGATTCTGATTTCATTCAGAAGGGGTCAATGCCATTTTCACTCTTCTCTGGATGGAATTATTAAACATATGCTACATATTCTGTAGTACAATATACCTACACACCACCAAACTACAGCATTACTACCCAACCCAGACCAATGGCTACTCAGGCTGTGCACTCTTCAGGTACTACCAAAAGAAGGTCTTTTATTTGCTCATAATCACCAGATGAGGTACAAATTGATTTTAGCAGGTGTCTTGGGAACAGAACTGCAAACTCACCATATCTTCCCATTATGCCATGACCAGACATTCCACAACAGGTTATCTCACAATAATGTGCTTGCTGACAGTTCAGCAGTCTTGTTGACTTGGAGGGGATATTGGTTAAGCCAAACCCTCAAAAATTCTAACAATTACTAGAAAAAACTTCTCTTTGTATGTATTTGAACCCCAACCCCTGTATCCAAAGGGGACAAAAATCTGTAGGCTCTGATTCCCGTGCCAACGATGCTTTTGTTGAGGGCTCTTTTAGTAGGTGTGTGTTGTGCCTGAAATGCAGAAGAGGTAAATAAATTGCCATTAAGATAATTTCTGTGTTCTGTCTCCGTAGTGTTTTGTGTCACCTGAGTGCTGTTGCTGCTATTACCAACAGTTATCATTCCTGTAGATGCCCAGCCCTTGTTTTGTAGCTGTTACTCATATGAGAAGTTCCTCAGAGATTGAATTTATTCATGTAATGCTTTGTCTTGATTAAATGAGTTTTTTATTTCCTTTGCAGGAGGAATTGCTCAGGGAAAAGCCTCTTACTGCAACAACTCCGGGCAGCCCGTAAGGAGACCTCAGAGCTTCTTTGTAAAGCATCTACTGCAACTGAAAAACTGGATCCAGAAAGTCTGGAAGACAGAGGTTCCGCTGATATAAGTCAAACCCAATATTGTAAAGTAAGGCAAGAGACAAATAAGGTGGTCCCCGGGAAACTAATGAGGTTGGAACCAGAGGAGAAAAGTCCCCCTTTGTCAAGCTGTGGGGACAATGAAGCTGACACAGAAAAAGAAAACAAAATGGAAGCTGAGAAGGCTCAGAATTCAGGAAATGCTCCAGAGTGTCCTCTAACTACAACAGAACTGCCAAGGTATCCCACAGGAAAAGTCATCAGTGGTTTTGATTGTTCTCTAATTGTCTAAGATTAAAGAACATTACTTGCCTGCTCTGTGAGCTGGAGCAAAAGGGTGTCTGGTTTTGTTGCCTGAAAAACAACAGTCCTGGCAGCTCCTGCTGAAAGGTTTAGAGGAAGTCTGAGTGGATCAGTGAAGTGGCCTGGGATTAATTGTGCTATGGCCTTTTTCTTTAGTTTTTATTCTGTAGAAGAGTAGGATAAGAATATTGATTTCCTTTATGAAGAACAGCACTGAGGTTTCCTAAGCACAGCATCCTACAGAATAGGTCTGGAAGGGTCAGTCTCCCTGTACCAATACAGAGTGAGGTAAAATCTAATCCTTTCCTGGCAGATCTTTATATAACTTGGTCTTGAAATCCTCAATGGTGAGGATTCCTGGACTCCCAGGTAGTACATTTGGCTGGTTAATTATCTTTACAGTTGTAAAGCTTTTCCTTAAATTATCCTCTCTCCAATTTAAGCTTGTTTTGTTGTGTTCCCAGAAGGAATGGGAAGTGGTTTATTTCTGTTTCTCAATATCAAACACCTTTTACAAATTGGAAGATGTATCAGCCTCCCCTTGTAACGTTTTCTTCCAAACGAAGGAATTCTGACTCTTTGCCATCAAGGAAAATGCAAGACCTTGGAGGGACAAAATACACTCACAAGGAATACCAAAGGAATACCTTGAAAAGCTTTAAAAAGTAGAAATAGGAGTGGTATCAGTTGAGGAAATAGCAGAGTTATTTGGGCCTCCCTCTCCTTGGGCTTAGATTAACGTTGTGTATTCTGCAGAAGGTCTAATTTCAAAGTGAAATCAGGTGGTTGCCTTGTGCACCTGCCCAGCTCTTTGGGAGAGCTCCATTATACTGACTTTTCAAAGGTTATACTCTGCCTGCTATTTTCAGACTGAAATGACTTTGACATATGAGCCCTGGAAAGAATTAGGATCTGCCTGCTCTGGAGACTGTTCCTGTTTCAGAGTTAAACAGTTGCTGGCCCTGCTACTTAGACACCTCAGCTCCTGCGTACTTGGTTTAAATGGCAGATGGTTGATTGCAGGTTTTTTTCTCTCTGGAATTCCTGACATTAAAGCTCATTGCTTCCATCAGGAATATAAAACTCCATTTTGGCTACCTGTTAACCTGCCACAGAGTTGGGAACCCATGGCTAGGCAAGGAGCTAGCTTGGTTATTGCTCAAGTGATAGCTCACAATGATTTTAACTGATTTCAGTTTTCTTTCTTGCTATTCTCATTATTTTTGGGGTACCTGGGGCTGGAAGAATTCGGAAGAGATTGAACTCCATGGCGGAGGAAATCTTCCTGCAGGCATCAAAATGTAGAAAGATGGAAGGTCTTGGGTCAGGGAAACTTGTCACTGTCCTACCCTATAGCAGATAGGAAAGGAAATGGGGTTAGAGTGAGAATTTTGGTGTGTAGATGGGGAGTGAAACATCACAAAGACATCTCTACTTAAAGGAATTTTGATCTCCAAATAGATCATCAGCACTTATCAGAGGTTTGAGCTCTGCTCCTTTGCTTTGAAGTTGTGTGTTTTTCTCAGAGAGATGATTGCATCCAATGACAAGTTTTTGGGTCCCCCCACAACCACCTAAAAATCTTTCTAGATCTATTTTAGCCTTTCAAGTCATGTTTCACTCTCAAGTGGGTGGTATAAATACAAGAAAAAAAAAAAAGAAATGCAAACAGATGAACAAGTGGCTTTTTCTCCCAAGTGAAAAGCTTGAGCAAAGCAGAATCTGTATATTTTTCAGGACACAAGAAAGTGAAAGAGAGCTATCCCAAAAGGAAGAGCAGATGAAAGAGAGACAGAGGAGACTCGGATTCCAGGAGCAGCTGGAGGGATTGCAGCCTCAGCAGTCAGTGTCTGGGAAGCAGCCCATGGCAGAGAACACCCCTGTTCTGTTCCACATGGTCAGTGGCTGCCTGTGCCTTTCAGAGTGGCTTCCTGGCCACGGGCAAGTGTGATCCTAGAGCAATTCTTTAAAATCTGTTTGCTATGGAGCACCATCATCTGATGAGATGAGCAGTTCCACAGCTCTTGTCTCACATTAATGATATTTTTTCCACTTTCCTGTGCAGGGAGAGCTCCCCATGCAGCTGCCCACGAGTTTTAACCTGTCACAGTATGGCAGGAGCCCAACTTGCTGAAATCAGTGTGCTCAGTGTCATCTACTTCATGGGAACCAGACTCTCCCACATGATTTTTCATAGCTTTTCCTAAAAAAGTAAAAGATTTGTATTGTCATACTCCTAAAGCAAAGCTTATGCCGGGTCTTATCTGGTTGTCTTCCCCCAGCAGCTTTATAGGTCAGTTTAGTGGGTAGGTTTTGAGGACTGTGGGTTTAATAATAGCTTTTGCTCCTGATTAAGGGACTATGAAAGTATCCTGATTTTTCCCAAAGCCTAAAATAAGGCTTGTAGGACAGGGCTGGTTTTCCTCCTGAGAAAGTTTGTGTATGTCTTGTTGGAATGAGATGGTCTTTAAGGTCCCTTCCAATCCAAATCATTGCATGATGTTATGATATACAGTCCTGCTTCATCCTTTCACTGAATTCACTGACCACAAGGCCAGCTGAGAAGGTGAGAGGAGATGAGAAGCTCCAGGATTTGTCTGTAATGATTTATTTGGGCTAATAGTGCTAACAAAGGTATCCTGGCAGTACAAAAATTGAAAGACCTTACAGCCCTAAACTGGGGGCTGGACCACTCAGGTTTGGTTTGTAACTTGCTTACTGTGTTTCTGGAGATTTGAAAGCTCATTTTATTTGACACTGGATTAATCACCAATGAGGAGTAAAGGAGTAACAAACTGACTTTCCAGCTGACTTTCCCTCTGCCAGTCTGCTTTGACAAGGTCAGGACACTGCCCAGAGCTCTGTTTTGGGGGTGTAAGGTTGTGGATCCTTTAGCCTCTTGCTGCTGTCGGGTACCTCCCAGTTCCAGTTAGCCCTTATTAAGATGCAGACACTCACTTGCTCATCAGAAATCTACTTGAGCCTTGCTATCTCATTCCTGACAAGGCAGAATTATTCTCTACCGTGGTCATTTCCCATATTTGCTGTGCTGAAGCCAAATAAAATGAAGATAACGGCTTGGTAATGGGGTTTCTCTGAAGTGCAGCTCAGAGTGTGTCTCTGCTGGAGCTGAACTGCAGTGTAAATATGCCCCTGATAGGTTTGGTGACACTCCTGCCATGGGAGTAGGACTTGGGCATTGCTGCCCATGGAAACTGCTATCAGCACCCAAAGGGAGAGAGAGGGACTTTTATGCAGGCAGAGACAAGAGGCAGTGATTTTAAACTGCCAGAGGGAAGGGTTAGATGGGATATTGGGAAGAAATTCTCCCCTGTGAGGGTGGGCAGGCCCTGGCACTGCTGCCCAGAGAAGCTGTGGCTGCCCCAGCCCTGGAAGTGTCCAAGGCCAGGTTGGACGGGGCTTGGAGCAACCTGGGCTGGTGGAAGGTGTCCCTGCCCATGGCAGGGGTGGGACAAGATTTCTAAGGTCCCTTCCAACCCAAGCCACTCCATGGTTCTAAACTAACTGCCAGGCTGCTTGGAGGAAGTGCCTGACCTCCCAAGGCACTGCCAGGAAAACAAATCAGCACAACCTGTAATAACTTTGTTCTGTGGGCAACTTGGCTCTTAGTTCTTCTTTAGGAATATTCATTAGTAAAATTAAGAATGAAAAATGTATCAACATCATGCATCAAACATAACAGTCCTTTATAAGATCACTTGAAATCCACCTTGATAGAAGCATTCTTTTTTTTAATTAGAATAGGGTTTTCTTTTCTTTCTTTTTTTCCTGAACATAGACAGAAAAACTTGAATGTTTTGGCATTTAAAAACTAAAGAAGCTATAATTTGGCAGCTATGTCTCAGTGAAAATACCTAATATCTATATATAAACATGTATATTCAAAGAACAAGCCCCAGTATTTGACAGAGTAGCACACTTTCAAATTTGTTTTGTAAGTCCTTTGTTTTGGCAGTGATAGATGTTGAGATCTGGAACACTTGTCATAGTTTCCAGAATTCCTCTGACCATTTATAATGTACATAAATTATTGAATTGAATAATAATCAGAAAGTTTAGAAACTCTGCAATTACTGTAGCTGAGATGCTGAAAAAGACTAGCAAAGGAAATTTAAAAAGCTGCATTAGGGTTACATTAGAGTTCTTGTCTAAAATATGAAAGCAGTGAAACTCAGATTTAATGTGCTTTGTTTTTTTTCTTAACCAAGTTCAGTCAGACTCTGTCCTCAGCTTCACTTTGAGAGTCAGGGTTGGGGATAACACTTTCCAAACAGTGCAGGTAACTTGGGAGACTGAGAACTAACTTCCAGGGCCACTTCAGCTTCTGAGGAAGGGGCTGAGATCCAGTGTATTTTCAGGTTATGGAGGTTTCCTGGGAAATCGTTGGGTTCATTCTAAGAATTCTGCCTGTCTCATCTTTAGTTGTCTTTAGGTGTCAATACTTTTGCCATCTGTTCCACCTCTTGGTTTTAAAAATAATGCATGGAAGAACCTGTGTTTTTTAATAGTTTTGTTTTTTTTCTGCTCCCCTTCACCACACAAACTTCCAGTGAAATTTAAGACTGGCATGAGTTGACCTCTTCTGAAACTGGGCCCCTTAACTACATGTTAATCTTTGGAGCTGTTTCGGTTCCCATGTTGGGATCTTTGGATCTCATTCAGAACTGATGTAACCATCTAGAGCCCTGTGAAAGCCAGCAGAGTGGTGATGTGATCCCTATTGTAAGGTCAGGATGAATTAATAGTTCAGAGTAACATGCACAGGGTTTGTTTCAGTATTTGAGCAGAGTGTTATTGATGGGGGAGGAAGAAGGAAAGCTGCACAGTATGTAAACCAGTTAAATGGGGATGTAAAATGAAATGGGCTTGATCTGTCACTTCATTCATCTTGCTTATTATGATGGAGTAACTTTGTACTGATGTTATTTTCCATATTATATTCCCATTATGTGGGATCCAGATAATAGCTTTTACTTTGGCCAGGCCTGTAACTTAGATTTATGTCAGGGAGCAGCACAAGTGGGTTACTCTAAGAATCACAGAATCACAGGATAGTTTGGTTGAAAGGGACCTTAAAGCTCATCTTATTCCACCCCCTGCCATGGGCAGGGACACCTTCCACCAGCCCAGGTTGCTCCAAGGCCCGTCCAACCTGGCCTTGGACACTTCCAGGACTGGGGCAGCCACAGCTTCTCTGGGCAACCTGTGCCAGGGCCTGCCCACCCTCAGGGGAATTAACTAATAACCACTCTTTACCTGTCCTGCTTTTAGGGAAGACAAAGCAGGAACTGCAGGGGAGAGCAGGGCAGTCAGGACAGGGACCTCACCAGCAAGGAGTGCCATCCCACAGTCCCCAAATGAGGAGCAGAGCAGCTCCGTTTGAGGGGCCAGCTGGGAATTCTGAGGGAAGGAGGTAGGTCCAAGGGACAGGACACGTGGGCAGCCAGTGCAGGGATGCCCCAGGGTGTCTGTAGGGATGAAGCCAGTCTGAGATCAGGCCACAAAGTCAAATCAGTCAACGAAGGATCAGTTCAGGTGAGTGAGGTGCAGAGGTAGAGCTGCAGTGTAGCTTGACAAGGACCAAGGGAAATGCCTCAGCTGAAATGCAGAATCACAGAATATGCTGAGTTGGAAGGGACCCATCAGGATCATCGAGTCCAACCCCTGCTCCTGCCCAGGACACCCCAACAATCCCACTCTGTCCCTGAGAGCATTGTCCAAATGCTTCTTGAGCTCTGGCAGCCTTGGGGCTGTGCCCACTGTCCTGGGGAGCCTGGTCAGTGCCAACCACCCTCTGGGGGAAGAACTGTTTCCTGAGATCCAACCTGAGCCTGCCCTGACACAGCTCCAGCCATTCCCTGGGGGCTGTCCCTGGTCCCCCCAGAG
>JAWWES010000035.1:1889110-1906891 GCA_035583135.1 Lophotriccus pileatus | reverse complement strand
TTCCACTATCCCAGGTTGCTCCAAGCCCTGTCCAACCTGGCCTTGAACACTTCCAGGGATGGGGCAGCCACAGCTTCCCAGAGAAATCCATTCCAGGGCCTCACTACCCTCAATTTGTTCCTAATACTTAATCTCCCCATGACCTCCTTCAGCCCAAGGCCATGGTGCCTCTGTGTGTGTAAGTTCAATGCCACTGTAGCTGAGGGCTGAAGTATGTGGTTATCCTGAAGTTATCTTGCAATTCGTTTTTCCTCACTTCATTTCCACGTGGATTTGAAGAGGTTCCTCCTCCCCTGCTTGGTGTAGTTACTGCTCCTTCTTGCACTGTTATATCAGAGTGGGGAAAAAAAATGGCCAGAGCTGAGAGTGGTTGGAAAACTGAGCTAAAGTGCTATAACTTTTAACACTATAAACTATAATTGCAAAATAAAATAGCAAGTGCATGGAAAAAGGAAATTTTATCTTATTTACTCTCTGGTAATTGTTGGCACTTGACTACAGTCTGTCTCTGATTGATAGACAATTCCAGCCCGAGAAACCAAAAATAGCCCAGCATTTGAGTAATTTTTGTCTTTTTATAGCCTAATAATTTCACAAATAAAAGCCAATGTAACAAGTAGGCAAATGCAACTCTCTTCATAGGTAAACTGGGTAAATTGGGCAGTGCTGTGAGAAGATATACCCAGAAAGCACTGAATCTTACTTCAGCAATTGTGCCAAGAATTAAACAGGATTAGTTCCTTCTTCTGTTCATTAGACTTACTATTCCTGGTATTAGTTAAGTTCTAGGCATAGATTCTTTGTTGGGGTGAGGAGGCTGGCATAGGGAGGAGAGGGAAGGACCAACCTTGCTCAGTACCTCCCTCAGAAGGAACCTCAATAAGTAAATTTCTTACCTGCTCTGTGTCAGAAAACCTATTGAGCCCTGCCCTGCTGCTGAGCCAAGCAAACTTAGGATAGTTGGGAATTTCCTGCTGGAAAATTAGTAGTAGGTACTGGTTTTATCATTAGCTCTTGAGTCACCTCTTCTTATTTATCCCCACACTCTTGAGAGATGGAAAAAAAAAGAATCAATTCTCCAATATAGAATATAGAAGGTCATCTTTTCCTGATGATCTCCAGGTTCCTCTTCCCCAGATGAAGTAGGGGGAAAGCCTTGAGGAATTCTGTGGGCTCCCCAGGAATAGTAGCATTAGTAATGCAGCATCAGACACTTTTGTGTGACTGTTTTTCCTTTATTGCTGATTTCATTTTTTAATTTGGTACTTGTAGGCAGTGCTGGGCCTGTGGCAGGTGTTTTGGCACTGAAACATTGGGTGACACAGTAGATCTGCTTGGGGATTTTTATTAGTTTTTTGGTTTTTAAAACATTTTAAGCAGCTGTCTGATTTGAGGACCAACACACAAGTCAAGCTCCATTAACTTGTGAAGTGGATTAGTCATTGAACACCTTTGTGGATGTTTTAATTCAGAATTAAAGTGGCTTTAATTGGATTTAGCTTACTTGGCTTTCAAAGTAAATTCAGGTAAATCAAATTAAGGTTAATGCAGTGTAAAGGAGTGGGCAGACATCCTCATTATGGGCTACATGGAGCAACTGAAAACATGAGGATGGGGCCTGGAGCAACCTGGTCTGGGGGAAGTTGTCTCTGCCCATGGCAGGGGGTGGAATGAGATGAGCTTTAAGGACCCTTCCAACCCAAACCATTCCATGATTTTATAATCCTAAATGTTGAGGAGCACTACTCTTAAGTGGACTGGAGAATCTTAGTGATTTTAGGGTCTAGCTTCTTAATTTACCAAAGAAATATCAGGGGCAACAAACTGAATATAGATAGGAAGAACAAGCTGTAGCTACTGCATCTTTGAAAGGACAACAACCTGTAAGTCTACAATTCAAGCTTGAAGTTGTTTCTTGAAGAGATCTCTTAAAGGAGTGGGAATTTGCATCCTAAATAACCAAGTATCAACACTAAAGTAAAGAAAGAAGGTGAGTTCACTTAAATGGGACGTCATCTATGAAATGAGGACTGGTAGGTGAAGCAGAAAATCATGAGTTTTCACACTATCAAGCTTGTTTAAAAGCTTTTCAGGGAATAATAATAATTAAAAAAAAAAAAAAAAAAGCCAAAACACTGAATCTTAAAGAATCCAGAATAAATTCAATCACAGTTTTCCAGCTGTGACCAGAGAACCTTCCATTCACCAAGCAGTGTGTTAGTAAATGAAGACCCAGGTGACAGCTGTCCAAAAAAAACCAAAGTGCTCAAGCAGGTGTCATTGGTAGAATGACCTGGCTTTTATGGCTCTTTGATAAATGCTCTTTGGGTATTAATTGCCTCTCCTGTGATGCCAGTGAATGTAATTAATTCTTGATGACGAAACAGTTCCAGTAATCCAAATTACTTCCATTTTAATACTTTTTTGTTGTTCTTGTTTTTTTTTTTGACAGGAAGCCTCTTATTTGCCAGCTGTTGACACACTGCCTGGCCCACAGAGTGTGAAGAATGAGGTGCTGCTGCTGACCATTTGGCTGACAAGCTGTGGCCAAGTGGCTACAGATCAGTGTGATGGGCAGGTGCCTGACAAGGTGCTGGGAGCTGCCAACATCTACCAGGCCCTTGTGACGTGGCTTCTCTCTCTGGTGAGTACATGCAGTGACAGGGCACAAAAGGTTCTGAGTGATGAAGCCTGTGCTTTGACCTCCAGTGAATATATAATCACTCTTGAAATCTCCTCTCTTTCCAACAGCCACGAAATAGTGGCTGAACAAATGGGAAATTATGTTCTAATTCACCTTAGAGTCAGTAAATAAAAGTCTTGCTGAAGTCAGTGGGAGTTGCATTGTGTCTGTAGTTCAGGAAGATGTAAAAAATTGTTGGGCCAGACTCACAGTTGTTAAAAGTGGCTGCTGGAAGGTGTTAAACTTTGTCCTTGGCAAACAAAGCTAATGGATACAGGTGCCTGTTTCTAACCACTTATTCTAGATAAGAACAGATCCTTTCTGGTAGTTGAGAGGGCTGTAAACAAGTGGGGGACTGCTCCATCTTAATTGTCCTCTGGTTCATGTGGTTTTCTCCTCTAAAAAGCCATCTCTTCCTCTCTCCTTCCTCATGCAACCCCTATGACCCTTTATTCCCTAGGGAAAACAGGCAATGTGTATTTTCCATTCCCACCCTGCATTCTTTTCCCCTGGAATACCAATACTGATCCATGCAGTCAAGGTAGATTTCACCCTGAGCAGCCAGCCTGCACCGGGCTTTTGAATCACTTAAACTCCACTTAAACAGAATTAATTGTTAATGATGTTCATGCTTCCATTAAAATGTTGCTAACATTCTTTAGTGTTAGTTCAGTGCTAATGAAAATTGCCACTGGAACAGCCCCAGAGCCTGGATCTTCTATTCAGAGACTGGTGAGCTCATGACCAGCTGCAGTGTGAGCTTTCTTCCCCTGTGTTATTCCCACTAAAAATCCCAGAACTCTGATGTGTAGCAGCTCTCTCCAAGACTCCAAGGATATCTCAGCTTCCAGGGCTGAGGGTCACTCTGCTGAGTGTAGGGTCACATGCTGAGATGGGCTTTGTGCCGAAGAGAAGCTGGGGTAAAATCCATCAGTTTATTGCACACGGGTTCTCAAACAGCTGTTGCTTCCATACTCTGTTTCAAGTGTCACTCCTGTCTTCTTTTCTAACCTGTAATAAAGTTTTTAATGCATTCTACATGTTCAAGTGCATCCTCTGGCTTTGAGCAGCCTTAAGAGCCAAGGAGTGGTCTCTCCTACTGGAACCCTCTCTCTGTGGTATTTACAATAATAAATTATGTCCAGGGTTCATCTTGGGGTTGGCAGAAGTCATTTTTTAGCCTCTTTGGTTTAGATCAGATATGTATAGTGGAAAATTAAGATGTTTGCCTCCCACAAACGTGTGCACAAAAAAAAACATCCCTCAAAAAGAAATCACCTCAGTCAAACTGAAAGGGGATTCAGTGGATGGGGATTGATGGGGTTTGGGTTATTAGTGATCACCAACAGGGAAAAGAAAGGTTTATTAGGGAAGGCTGCATTAGCTTCTTGGAATTAGATCATCACTTTGCATTGATTTTTGAACTATCTCCTTATCACTGCTGAAGGCACACACGGTGCTGCTCTGACAGGAATGTTTGTGCAGCATTGCCAGGGACTCTCTTCTCACTCCTTGCTGGAGTAGGGAAATACTGTGAATTTTTGCTGTCACATAGTGAAACTGGTGGAAGTCACAGCTTGTAAGTGCTCATTGAGAAAATAAATCCTATGACTTATCAAAACCTACATGGTCTTTATTGATTTTTCTGCTGGCTAAACCATAGCTAATCTACTGATCAAGCTTGAGTGCTCCCTGGGTTGTTGTATGTTGGAGGGCTCAGCTCAAACGCAACAGCAAAAGGTAAAGGTTCTTTTTTTCAGTCTGTCTAAAAGTCAAATTCTGTTCCAATGGATTTACAGGTGCCTCCTTGGAAGAGGAACAATGGCCCCAAAGCTCCATTTGAGGTGGTGGGGCTGCAGCAGGCCTGGAGGGAGGAAGGCTTGGCCCTCTGTGCTGGTCTGGTGCCAGCAGATGAGTCTTCAGCCCAGAGCTGCCCCGAGAGCCAGGAGACACGAGTGAGTAGCAGCATTTACACTGCTGGTTGTGCACAACAGCTCTAGGCAGGTACCAGTGTTCTTGGCTAAGGACCAGCCCTTCATATGCCACTTTGAGCTCAAATTTCAGCAAGGCAGGAGAGAGCAGCATAAGTGCTGCTCAAAATTGGAGTGGGGGACCAGCCTGGTACTGTGGGAACTGAAAGATAGCTTGGGTTGGCAATTAGCTGTAAGCAGTCCTCAGTTCTGCTGAATTTAGTTTTTGTGCAGACCAGAAACCAGCTCTCTGTGGCGTAATTCTTCTTCTATTGCTCATTAGCTGTAACCTCACACTGCAGAAATTTGACTGGCTTCAGAGGAGACACATCTTTGGGACATAAAATGGTTTCTCCTCCTGTACTTTAACCATGTGAAGAGTGTGGCATGGGAGAGGGAATACCGTCTTGCTGTTTGGCTCCCAGCAGTCAGGGCCTGGAAGCACAAGCTGAGACTGTTCCCTCAAGTCTGGAGGACAACAGGGCCTGTCCTGTGCAATAAAGCACCAAGCTGGAAGGTCTTGCACACAAGCACATGCAGGAGGCACGTGTAATATAGGGCATGATATGAATTTGTGTCCTGAGCACAGCAGAGCCATGAAACAGCAGCTGGGGACTGTGCTTTGTTGGTTCTGTCTTTTCATGGAGCTGATGATACAGATTGGAATTCTGAGCATCTCGTTCCTATTTCTTTTTTGGAGACAGTTTAAGTGTTTCTGCTACTCTTGGCTGGTATAAATACCTATCCTACCTAGGCAGCGTAGCTGACTCTTACTGGAAAGTGTACCCAGGTGTATGTGGGGAGCAACAATCTGTGTGTACCCCAGATCTCTCGAGAACCACTTGCTTGAGTAATTATCCTATCAGTGAATATCCTTTGAGGTGCTGAGTTCCTCTCAGGGGGCTCAAAGCAATACTTGTGGCTTCAGTGAGCCTATAGTGGAATTTCTACTCTATTTTTGCCTGTTTCACCCCAGTAATGTTAACAGATATACCCCCAGGTATCTGGATTATACCTGCTGGACACATGGTGTGAAGTTCAAATGGAATAGGAGCTGTAAACAAGTTCTAAAAACTCATTTAACTTCCCATCCTCAGCTGTAGCAGGAGTTCTTCCCTGGCAGCTGCCTGCCAGTGAGCAGCAAAGGTTGAATTTCCCATGATGTCTCATAAAGCCTGGAGTTTGACAGCTGTGGCTCCAGTACTCTTGCAAGCAAATGATTGATGCTGGAACCAAAATGTCATGAATAAAACACTGCCAAAAAAAACCCCAAAACAATAAGCATTAGTGTTTGGACAGAAGTGCCTGTGGGCAGAGGCTGATGAGAGCAGGCAGTCTGCTGGACTGGACAAAGGTTTAATGTTGATTTCAGTCTCAGGCAACTGAATTCAAGATGTTTCCTCTATGGAGCAAAGCAAATGGAGGAACAGAGTCTGACCTGCCTCCTGCCCCCTTGCCTGGTTGCTCCGTGCTGGTTTCAGCTGAGGGGTTGGGCAAAGCGGCAAAACTACTGATCACTGTGTGTGTTCAAAGTATGAGCAGTGATACACAATTGAATGAACTTTTGGAGGGGTGGGCTCAGACTGCTCTGAGCATTTGCTTGGAGTTGGGAAGGGTTGAATCACAAGTTAGTGAAAAAAGCTGTACAGTTTCTCCAGTCCAACAACACAAGTCCAAATGTCAGCCACAGCAGAGACAAGAAAAATAACAGCAACTGCTCTTCCTGTTCCTCCCCTTGGGCAGCTTCAGCTACACTTGAAGAGAAATGGGGTGGATTTTATTCCTTACACTTAAGTCCTCAGTCTCTCACTGTACTGTTAGCGTGGAGGATTTTAATGGTTGAATAACAAACTTCTGTTGGGGCACTTACTGGCTCTTGTTCCAGTTGTCTCCGATAGGCACTTCTGAGGGCTTACCTTCAAACTCTGACTGGCTTTCCAGGTGCTTTTGTTGCATCTGTTTGCTGTAGGAATGTATGCAAAAGAGACAGGTGTAGATGTTTAATATTATGACAAATTGATATTTTAATCTTCTAGATATTTTAATCTTCCAGAGTCCATTTTCAACCCCAAAAGGGGGCTCTGAGCCATCAACTTGTTATTTACTGTCATCTGTGTATCTTCTGTTATTTATCTCATTTTATTTCCCCATCCATAATTATAAAAGGAAGTATAATAGTGGTCTCTCCAGGCAAAGGCTCCTGTTCTTAGCAAATCAGTAAGCCTTTTGGCTTATTCAACTAGGATGGCATCTATTCCTATACCCAATAGTTCTGTTTCCTCCCATTTTTGTTGGGTTTTTTTGGGTTTTAGTTTGGGGTATTTTTATTCTGTCTTTCCCCAAACACCTAATAAAAATGGGGCAGATTTGAACACCCCTGCATGGTTTGGTTTCTTGTTGTCAGAACAAATGCCTAAACACAGACCTCCTGTAATCCCTGCTTGCTGATAGACAAGCTGCAGTTCCAAGCATGTCTGATGGGAATTAGATTTGTAAAGCCTATGCTTTCTAAGAATCTTCCAGGCATTCCCAATTAGGCACACGGGCACTGTGCAGAGCTCTGTGGCTCCTGTCTGTGCACTTCCTCCCTTCATTCTCTGGTGCCTCAGAACAGCTCACAGTCATTAGATTTGGGGCTTTTCTGCAGACCTTTCTTCCTTGAGCTCCATTTTCTGTGTGTAGTAATCATAGAGCCATAAAATATTCTGAGCTAGACGGGACCCACAAGGACCATGAGTCCAACTCCTGGCCCTGCACAGGAGCATCCCCAAGAGTCACACCATGTGCCTGAGATAGCAATCCAAACGCTCCTGGAGCTCTGGCAGCCTTGGGGCTGTGCCCACTGCCCTGGGGAGCCTGGTCAGTGCCAACCACCCTCTGGGGGAAGAACCTTTCCCTGAGATCCAACCTGACCCTGCCCTGACACAGCTCCAGCCATTCCCTGGGGGCTGTCCCTGGTCATAGAGAGCAGAGATTGGAGCTGTCCCTCCACTGCCCCTCGTGAGGAAGCTGCAGACCCTGATGGGGTCTCCCCTCAGTCTCCTCCAGCTGAGCAGACCAAGCGCCCTCAGCCACTCCTCAGACCCTTCCCTATCCTTCTGTCCCTCCTTTGGGCACTCTCCCATAGGTGTAGATCCTTCAGATATCGTGGCCCCCAGAGCTCCAGGTGAGGTTGCCCCAGCGCAGAGAAGGACAGGACCATCACTTCCTTTGAAGAGCGGGTGGAAAGAAGATGCTTTGCATAATTGTTGTCTGTTAATTTGTAATTAGGTCTCTTTGAGGTCATCAGTTTCGTTCTCTGAAAGTTCTGCTAATTAAGAACCAACCTGAAGAACAAGGAGGCTTAGAGGGGAGGTTAAATGATGAAAAACTGTAATTTAGCAGTGCAGTATTCAGTGTCAGTGTGTTAATATTAATCTCAGTCTGAAAAAAAAATCATAGAATGGTTTGGATTGGAAGAGACCTTAAAGCTCATCTTGTTCCACCCCCTTTCACTTGACCAGGTTGCTCCAAGCAACCTGACCTTGGACACTTCCAGGGGTGGGATGTTAATATATTCATTTATATCCCTTTGAAACTCTTTGAAATAAGCGTTTCATTGGACTGGGCTGTTTTATGGTCCTGTTTATGGTATTTTCTCCCTCTCTGAGTGTGGTGTAATCTACCTTGGAGTGGTATTTATGAGCTGATGGGTACCATGAGCAGGGTGTGATGGTTTGGGAGGCTGTGGGGTGTCACATTAGGGGTTTGGTTTGGTGAACCTGAAGTGCAGCTGTGTGGAACTGGAGTCTGGGATGGCTGCAGACAAAGAAGGAGCTGAGGTGGAAGGTACAGGCAGAAAGCTCCTAAGGTGACAACCAATTGATTTTTAACCATTGACTCTTTGCAGAACACAGAAGATCTACAAGGACCATCTGTGTTTTACCAGAAGATTTCTGCATTTCTTGCCTCCACATGGCTTCCAGATGTTATTTGGTGGAGGGCAGAACTGGCCAGTTGCTTCCAAAACCATCTGTGTTCACTCCTTGAAATTCCCTCTGTCCTGCTCAGTAACGTTGCTGCTGTTAATCCCGACCCTCAGGTACTGAACAGAAAAGCTTGGAATTCTGGGAATTGTTTTCTCAGGTCCAGTAAAACTTGTTCTTTCAGTGTTAACAGGTATTCTTGTTTACTTTAGCAAAGTATTTAAGCAGACTTTGAAAACAAACGCTTCTAATATCAGAGTATTCTCTGCTTCTGTGATTTTAGTATCTATAGATTTCCCGGGAAGTGTGTGAATTACAAAGATGGAGCACATCTCAAAATCAAGTGCTTCCAATCTCTTGCCTGCCTGGAGATGTCTGCAAGAATATTCTCTGCTGTTTAAAAGTAGAGTAATAATTAACTTTTCCCCTCTTTCAGCTTAGCAAGTGCTCCATAACAAATATTCAAGTGTGTGAAATGTTACAAGAATTCATTATACTTAGGGGGGGGAGTTTATTCCTTGAGGGCAACCAGGCTTGCTTTTAGACCTTTACAAACTTTCCTACCTTAGTGTAAATATTTAGAGTGTGTTTTCAAAGCAAATTTAATATGGCCTGATTTCTGTATCTTTTGAGGGAATGTTCCACTTGTTTCTTTCCCATGACTTCACCACAACCGTGATCTTTTCACAGTGTTCCTAAATTGACAAGACTCTCGAGACACAGTTCCAGGGAATGGCAAAACCTGCAGTTCTGGTTCACAGGGAAGTTTTTAGTTTTGAAAATAACGTAGCAGGAAACATTATTTTGAAAACAGTGTCTGCAATTTCAACCAGGCCTGAGGATTACTGTGACTCTGCCAGAATCAATGCCATGAAAGCTTAGGGGCTTAGCAGTGCACTTAGCAATTTGCCTAAAGGTTTATCCCACTTTCTGTGGAGCAAAAGGAGGCTTAGTGTTGTTGATTTGCAGTCACTGTGGCTTTCAAGCAGAAGCAAGTGCCATAAAGCAGCCTGACATACCCGTAAAAGATAAATCTGCTGTAGCTTTTAAGGCATAAACCAAGGGCATCGTTTAAAACAGTCAGGGCTTTTATGCAAATCCCTTATTAGGGGAATTATAAATCATTAGGAGTTGAACAGCAAGATAGCAGACACTTTCTGGGGGTGGATCTTTGCCTTGATGCCATAGAAAACCTGAAGTCAATTAAAAAAGCACATTCACTTCTCAAGGTCAAGTCCTCTGTGCCACCCAGGCTCCCGGGCCCGAGTTAGGCTGAGAGCACTGTGTGTTTGGGCTTTTTCACAGAATCGTGGAATCACAGGATGGGCTGGCTTGGAAGGAACCTTAAAGACCATCTCCTTCCACCCCCTGCCATGGGCAGGGACACCTTCCACTACCCCAGGTTGCTCCAAGCCCCATCTAACCTGGCCTTGAACACTTCCAGGGGCAGCCACATTTTTTATAGCTGTTTAAGCAGAAAAGTTGATTTCCAAAGCAGGGCTCAATGAGGCACACTCACAGCAGGCAGCAGCTAACACTGATGTGTGCCCTGAAGCTTTACAAAGTGGTACCAACTGAGAATGTTCCCAAGTGTCATTAAAATACAACCTAAAAGTGCTACATAGAAAACTCAATATCATATTCTTTTAACTTCATTGGCTTGAAGGTTTGGTGCAAAGCCAGTGATCCGTGCTCTGCTTTTTATATATTTATATTTGTTTTGAGGTAGTGTATACAAAATAAGCAGACTAAAGAACCTGCTTCCATGTGGAGAAGCATTCAGTAAGTACCTCCTTTTGCTCCAGGTAGATAGATTAAAGACAGAAATCCTGACAGGCTGATGGAACAATGCAGTCATTAAACCCCCAGGTTAGGTTAGGAGTGACAACATCCCTGTGAAAGTTCTTAATGCGAGGTCCCTTGTCAGCAAAAAGAGGATTTCTTCATATTAGCATGAAATAAAAGTACTTTGTGCTGTTAAGCCTAAGGATGCATTAACCTTAGGGATACAGACAATATATGTGGTGTTGATGCTGCTTTTCCTCTGCCTGTTTGTTCCAGGCTGAAATTCTCTTCCTCTCCCTCAGTTGTTCCAGACACTGGGATGTTTGCTCACCATCTTTTGATCTCCTTCCAGAGCATCTCCTTGAACTCCCAACCTGTGCTGGTGCCAGTCAGGGCTTGGCAGTGCTGTATGGGTCAGGGAGGTTCCCCTTCTTCCTCAAGTGATGAGATATTTTACTGTTTGTTGCAGCTCCAGGTGATCAGTTCCCTACATGCTGCTCCCTTAGTAGATTTCCTGCTCTGACACGAGGGTTGTGTGTTCTCTTTTAAGACAATAGTGATGATTAAGAACAGGTCTACACCAAATTCTCTCCTTGCTTTTGCCTTAAGCAAAGCTCCCTTTTTTTTTTTAACAAGTTTTGGGTTTTTTTCTCGCTAAACATATCTAAGAGTTCCAGAACTGGGTCCAGAGAGCTGATATTGTCACTCAGTCCTGCCAAAATCACCAGCCAGCACAGACTGACCAACCAGGAAGGTTGATGTGTGGGAGGAGGCTGGCAGAAAGCAGAGCAGTTCTTTCATGTGGTATTTCAGACTTTTGGGTTTCCCCTGCTAGAGTTGACGTTAACTGTGTTACCAGAGGAGCCTCCCAAACACAATATACAAGAAGAGCTGTATGTTGCTGATAAAATCAAAATCCCCGTGGATGCCATGGGAAAGCAGGGCCTGGATGCAGCACTTGTTGCACTTAAAGGACCTGATTTAGAGATGTGGTTGCCTGAGCTCTGTGTGCAGCCTCTGAAGAGGGAGTGGGAGGCAATTGCAGAAGATCTTTCAGGTCTGTGCATCTGTGTTTCAGCATGAGCTCAGTGAGAACACTCTGAGCTCTAGAGTTTGAATGCTGTGACATTATTTCATTGGCAGGCACCATGGCCTTGATGCCTTCAGCATCTTCCACTGTCTTTTACTGTAACTTCATTTAACATGCTAAGGGAATCATGCTCAGGGAACTGTTACTTACTAGTACATCAGCTTTTCACCCAGCTCTCTTCAGCCTGTGGCTGTGGGGGCATTGCCTCTCACACATCCCAGACTGTAACAACTGGGAAGGAACTGTGGTTCAGTGTCTGTGGTTCAGTGTCTGTGATGGGGCAATTATGCTGGTTTGATTTGGGGTTATTGCCCCACGTGTTCTCTGTTTGTCCCTTCATGCTGTGAGGAGCAGCTCTGAACAGCACCCAAGCTGGGCCAAGCCAGGTTTTGTTTTCCAGCCCCAGCTGCCTGGAGTGCAGCACAATTTGCCCAGCTCTGAGACCTGATGCACAGATTGCTGTGAGCTCTGTTTTACTGCATGGATCAGGGCTGTGCTCTCCTCCTCCAAAGCTTGAAAGAGTTGATTGCTGTGCAGCTGAACTGGGCATTAGGGAGGGATAAAACATCCAGAACAGCTCTTCCACATCTGCTTCCCAACCCAGACCAGCAGGATGAGACCTGCAGCATGACAAGCTGTTCGAAATCCAGGCTAAAGGTGGAAAGCATGAGTTTCAAAAGGACAGGTTCATCCTGCCCTTTGCTTTCCAAATCTTGCTCGTGTCTTGACTTTGTCTGAGTTGGTGCAAAGGGTCTGATCTTGCATGTCTGATAAAGTTGTATCAGCAGCTTTGGTGGGAGCACATCATCTGATTGATGATTCCACGTGGACATGACTTGTCTGGGGTGAAACATTTGTCCTGGGACCTCACCTCTGGGCATTTTTAGAAAATCATCTCTAGCTGCAGCACAGAATAGCTGCATGGCTGTGTCCTCAGGAGGCAGAAGGGAGAAGGTGACATCCTGGCCCCAGCTGAGTCCTGCTGGAGTCTGTCATTGATTTTCCTGGAGCCAGGAGTTCAGGCAGTCAGTGGTATTTGTAAATAAAAACCCCCTAATCTTTAGAAGCAGGAAGGACTACATTGATGTCTACCAGAGCTGGCACAAAGATGAAGGCATAGCTTGGGGAGGAATAAACCGTTAGGGTTTTTCATTCTTCCTAAAATTTGATAGCTCACATTTAAATTGTGCCCACTGCTCATTATTCCAGAAAAGAGCAGCTTTAAAGTGCTCTTGAGCTAATGTTCTTTGCCATTAGTGCTGTGCTTGATGGGCACAAAGGCTGGGAGTTACTGTCTCGCTCTCTCTTCTGTGTTTAAAGATATCCCTTTCCCTGTCCAGAAGGGGAACAATGGGAAGTGAGATCCATTTCAATCTGCCTGAAATACAGTCGTGTCTTCCTTGATTACCCACATTTATCCCAGCCTTTTTGGTGCCTGAGATCTTCCTATGGTGCCTCCACATTTCCTGTAGGATCTTTTCTTTCCTATAGCATCCTTTCACTTATTAGTCAAATTAAAAAAAAGTAAACTATTAATATTAAATATATCCTCTTTTATGGGTTCATTTACATAGAACCTACAAGGCAAAAAGTGTCTCCTGCAAGTTGCAAGCTGAAGAAAGCTTCCAGAAAGAGGAAAAAACATGGGAATTTCCCATACATTATTCAGATGAATGACTGCTTCAGAATATGGAGAATTATGTCAAGGAGATCCTGTGCTAAATTCTGTAAATACTAAATTCCTTAGCCATCTGAAGAGAGTGTGCACAGTGGGGAGGGAAGATGTGCAGGGAACACTGTGTTAATCTGGATTCCTCAAGGAATTTGATGTTAATTTATTGGGATGGATGGCAGTGGGGAGAGGAGAGAGTTTGAGAGCGATGCTGCCTAAATCAGGGGCACGAGTTGATAAATCATATCAGACACGAGCTGGGCTGCAGCGAGAGAAGCTGCCTTTGCTGCCCCGATGTGCTCAGTGGAGCTGGAAGGGAGAAGCCACGGCATTGCCAGTGGCTCTGGAGGTGCTGGGAGATGCAGCATCTTCCTCTGAGGGGGTTGGGGTTGCCTGGCAGTGATAACAGCTGAGCACGGCTCTGCCTTGGAAAGGACCTTGTGCGTGAGGAGATGAGACTGTGGAGTACGGGGGGACTCTTTCTGCAGTTTCTGTTTTCCTGCTGTGGCTGGGAAGCAGCCTGGGAGACTCTTTGCAACTTTAAAGACTCTCTTAGATCATCTGACAGCCAAAGCTATTTCTTTGTTGTCAGAGATGGGAGCAGAATACACTGGAAGCACAAAGAAGAGATCATGGGTTTGGTTGTATTTCTGGATGACAGTTAAATATTCATGGGTTTGCTGCACGCAGCTCCAGCCTTCTCTGAAATGTGCTTATTCTTGTTTCTGCTCAGGATTTTACAACATGTTTTTGTTCTGCTGTGAATTTCCTTCCCATAACTATCTGGCTTCATCTGGGCGATATTTTCTGAAACAAAGCAGTAGCTCAGGGTTTCTTCCAAATGCTTTTTGAAAAACTGGTGAATGTTCAGTTTAGTTATGGTACAAACTGGTCTTTTTCAGTGTTGGAATGTGCCACTCAAATCAAGAAAGAACAAGGATAATTAACAAAAAGGAATAATACAAATGGGACGTTATGGACGTGCCTTCCCTTCCTGCTCTTCCTGGTTGTGGCAGTTTGGATGGAGAGGATTTCAGTGCTGTAAGAAGCCCTGCAGACACAGCATGGCAGTGGTCATGGTTCTGTGAGGCTGGGGTTTGAAACCTGTCATAGCACAAGTCAAAGTATCCCTGGGGCTGTGCAGCTGCCATTGGCTGATGTAGGGAACCCTCCTCCCTGGATAATGCCTTTCCCATGAGATGTGAAGTTGTTACAGTGCTGAGCCTGCAGACCCTCCCAGGAGAGGTATTTTCAGGTTGTTATCCTCCTCTTTCCTTGTGGTGGAATCTCCTCTCCATCCACCAGGAGACAGGTCAGCCCTCAGAGGTGATGGATCCACTGGCCTGGGAGAGGCTTCCTCAAATGCTGTGTTGGCACAGAAGTTTTACAGCTGCTGTGATGTTGTTGGAGGTGTGAGAGGAATGAGCCCTGAGGTGAAGCCAATACAATGCTCACACCTACACTCTCGTGGAACATTAAAAGTAGCACTAAAGTATCGTAAATAGTGTCGAACTTGGCAGTTATTTCAGTGATTGTAAGATCCTGCAACTGCCTGTGGAAGGTTGCTCTGTGTTACCTGTTAAATAGGGCTCATGTCAGTATTATAATGACTGAGTTGATGCAACTCTCTCCTACATACACAGGGAAAGTGACTTTCTCCCTGGTTTTCCTGCTCATGGATAGGAAGGCTATGCCAGGAGTTCAACACTGGTACATTTTAGCCAGACTGGACAAAGCAGGGCTCTCGTGCCACAGCCATCTGTTTCTAACTCATGAGGAGAAGGACTTTTCAGGAGAACTAAGACTTCTCAAACTTCATTTTCTGCTTCTTTGGGAGCTCACATTGAGGTTGGTTGTTAGAAAACAGAATCTGACTGATCTCAGTGACTTTTTCCCACAGGTGTGAATTCCCAGGCGTGGCCAGATCCCTGCTCTGGCAGGGAGGGAGGCTGGTCTGGGATCACCCTCATCCACAGCTTACACCGTGGTCCTTCCTGAAGGGCAGATTTTACCTTGGATTTCCCAGTGTGTCCTAACTGGGGCTGGATGATGGCCCTGAAGGTTTCTATGGAAATAGAGGCTGGTGTTGGTTTGGCCACATTTGTCTCTTCCTTCTTCTTGAAAGTTCAGAGATGTGAGGTTAGTTCAAGGAATAACTTGAATAAATAGAAGACACTGGGGTCTTGCTGCATTCCTCTTTTGTGCCTTGGGAATACTGTACCAGCTGACACGTTGAAAACAGAGGTGATCTTCTGTCTCCTTGAATCCCCTTTTCCTCTGATGATCTTTCCCACAGCAACCAAGTGTAATATCACCAGTGGAAGCAGGAGAGCAGTGAATGGCAGGACAGAATGGACAAATCCACCGAGATGCCAAAGCTCTGGGTTTGATGTAGGAGATTTGATTGAAACAGCATGAAAAGCGAAATCCCCAGTTCTGCTTTTCGGCAAATATCTCGTGAAGTGCAGGAAATAGAGGGAAGAGATGACACAAGAGGTTGCTGAAGTGGAAAGGCAGTTGTCAGAGGGGTTTTAATATTCAAATTAATTTGATTTTCTGGTTGTTATTTTTATAACATTTGTGGAATGCTGTGAAGTGCCTGTCGTTGGCCAAGCAGCACACACGGAATCTCTCAGGTGATTACACAATTAATCAGCATTATATGTACCTCAGAATGCACAATGGATGCTTCTCCATGCACTGTTTTCTCTCCATAATATAAGTCCTGATGAGACTACGTTGAAAACTAAGTTCTTCTTCTGCTCTTTGGAAAGGTCAGTCCAGGTGAGATGAGGACAAATTAAATCAGAGTAGAGCCTTTGAAAGTGAGGCCACACCTGAGCCCGTGTCTCAAAAGTGACAATTTATTTTCATTCTTGGAGTGACTCCTACCCACTGTGAACTCTGCCTAAATGCATCTGTGTTTCTGGAATGTTCAGTATCAATTCTTCCCAAGCCAGAACTTGATAAACATGACTTTCAAAAGTTCTTTGTCCCTGGACTGTGGCCTTGCTTACTGAGCATCCAGTCACAGCACATTCTCGTGAGTGACACATCCTTACACTTGCACTTGTACAAGTTGCTTGCTTGGCTGCCCAGAAAATGTATGAGAAACAAAATAAGGTGCTGAGCCTGGGAAATGCTGCACTTGTGACCTAAAAGGCAGCTTTTTGCCGATCCCCGAGTGTGTGACACAGCGGGACTTACAGATATGTGTCACTTGTGGTGACATGAGCGCAGGAGAAATGTCCTGTTTTGGTTACAGGCATGTAAAAGTTCATGAAATTTCTTCCCTGCCTTTCCAATTGATTAGTTAATTAGAGCATTGCTTTCACAAAGCCCTTTTCTGCTGAGTGCTCAGCACAGTCAAGGAGAATCGAGGGCTCTGCTCGGATCTGTCTGCTATGGATGCAACTCCTGGTGATGTCTGTGGGTGTTCTGCATGTTGGAGAGAGTCTGGTTTGGACACTGGGAATGTTCAGGCTCTCGGGAAGCGGTTGCAGATTCATATTCTTGGGATATCACTTAACTGGAGCAAGGGGAACAGTTGTAAGAAAGCAAATGATATATTAACAACATGGCACTAATGAGTTTAACCCACCAATGTGCATCCTTGGGTGGTCTCTAGCCATAAAATACTGTCTTTCCAAGCCTTTATTTTGAAAGACCAAGATAACATGCAAGTGAGAGATGTCCTTTGTGTGTTTCAGGCAGCAGAGAAGGTGTTTGTGATGCCAAATGGATTTTACTGGCAGACAGTTGAAAGTGGTGACAAATACTTCCCTGCCAGCAGTGCCGTGGAGGCCTGCAGAGATACAGACACTGAGGTAAAGAACAGCAAGCACACCACTCCTTCCTGACTCACTGGGATGATGTGGGAGACGTTGAGAGACAATGAAGTGACCTGGAATATTTCAGTCTTGAGGTTTGGTATCCATGCTGATCTTGAAGTATCGTTCACTCAGACCTAAATGTATCAGCCGAGCGTTTCATGTCATCAGTATTGATGTGCTGATTGCTCTGAGCCACAGAAGATTAAACTTGGAAATCTGTGGGTTGAAGAAATTGCTACCAACAGGGTGCATATCAGTAACAGTAGACAAAATTTTGATAACCTGAAACCACTTGGCTGTAAGCCAGCATCCAGCACAGCTTTGATTAAACTTGGGCTCTGAAAAATTCAAGGAAATTTCTGAAGGTTCTGGTGCTACCTGACTTACAGTAACTCTCTGTGTTTATGAACAAGTAGGAAGTAATTCTACTGATTTTACTGCAGGAGAAGAGAAGGCTAAGGTGACTTAAATTAGCTCATGTTTCCATCTGTTTAGGAGGGGACATCAAAATGTACAGGACCTACTCCTGTGTAAAATAATTTGTAATGAGAAGAGCACAGCAGGTCCAGCAGCAGTAACCAGAGCCAGCCAAGAGTCATGGAACCACAGAATGGTTTGGGTTGGAAGTCACTTTAAAGGTGCCTCCTTCCCATTAAGGGTGGGATGTCACAAGCTCTTCCCATTCCACCCCCTGCCATGGGCAGGTACACCTTCCACCAGCCCAGGTTGCTCCAAGCCCCGTCCAACCTGGCCTTGGACACTTCCAGGGATCCAGGGGCAGCC
>JAWWES010000035.1:1848147-1889034 GCA_035583135.1 Lophotriccus pileatus | reverse complement strand
CCCCAGTCCCTCTCCAGCTCTCCTGGAGCCCCTTTAGGCCCTGGAAGGGGCTCTCAGGTCTCCCTGGAGCCTTTTCTTCTCCAGGCTGAACACCCCCAGCTCTCCCAGCCTGGCTCCAGAGCAGAGGGGCTCTGGCCCTTGGAAAACTCCCTGGCTTTTTCTGGACTTGCTCCAGCAGATCAACACCTTTCCTGTGTTGGTCTGGACACAGTTTCCAGGTGGAAATCCACAGTGACAAGGCCAAGCCAGGAAATCCATGGGTTTGGACAGTGGCCAAAATTGGTGACCTCCAAAACTGGGCCAGGCCCACCTCAACAAAGCTCTGACAGAGAGAAAAGCCAAGTCCAGGCTCCCAAAAAGAGGGGAGATGGGCACTCCCTGAGGGTTCCTGATGCTGGATGGCTGTGTTAGCACAGCTGGCCCCAAGCCCAGGCAGCTGAGCTCCAGGGACTTTGAGCAGGTACAGAAAATACTCCCTTACTGGCTGCTGTGAGTACTGGGTTAATATCTGGAAAGCTTGAGCTAAACAAACATAAAGAAATAGAGCTTTTTTTTCCAATTAGCCCACTTTTATATGATTTGAGTAAATTTATATCTTCATTTAGCATGCTGGTATAAGCCTCACAATGTCTTTATGGGGGAGTAGCATTTAATTTCAAGTATCCAGTAGTGATGAATTCATTTGGCATTTGCTGCAGCCATAAACCTTCATCTGGGGAAATCCTCGTGCTGCTCTGCGTCCAGAACCGTGCCCAGATTTGGGGCCAGCACAATCAGCTTGTCTGATCCACAGCTAAACAGTTTGTTATCCACAGCATCACACAACTCCCTGTTTTTTAAGCACTTGCTTTTTAAAACAATTTGTTTCTCTGATGGGATAGTAATAATAATTTGCTTCCCTTTTGGGTATAGAATTCAGAATGTGTCAGTGTGTGTCTTCCTACCTGCCAGAATGGGCTGAATTGGATTAGTCTGGTAGAGAAGACTTCAAAATGTAAATCTGGGAGAGTACCAGTCATGTGTTTGCCTTTTGATCTTTTTTTTTTTTGAATGTTGATTATGTCACTTTTGTAAGTATAAAGAAACTACCAGTTAGTCTATTATTATTTAATCATCTAGGAAGATGGGCAAATGGTAGTGCACAGAGTTAAACATCACAGGTGATGTGCTTTGGGCTCTGCCCCAGAGACCTTGCAGTTTTTTACTAGTAGGTTTACATGACAAAAGGCACAATTATATCAACAGAAATAGATTAAGTTATAATTACCATTAATAGGTGTGATTCAGTCCAAAGCTAAGAGCCTGCTTGTGAACTGCACATAAACATGAACCAAAGCCAAGCCTCTCTGTGTGTAGGTCCACCCTGGGAACCAAAGGTGGGCAGAGGGGATGATGCTGAGGTGAGGTTGTTGAAGGCTTGCAAGTGTTTGCCTCGTTTTTCCGACGTGCTCCCTCTGCTCAGGTCTCCGTGGTGCTGCTGTTTGAGGGGCTGCTCCGAAGGCCCCTGGCAGCCCATCACCTGCTGCAGCTGCTGCTCAGCTCCGGCCTGGACGTCTGTGGCCTCCGCCTGCTCTACCCCCAGCAGGACCTGCTGCTCTCAAGCTCAGGTGAGCTCTGCTTCTCCTCCAGACCGTGTGATGATGCTGAAGGGAAGACAATGATCTGTAAATCCCAGGGGAAGGGTGATGTAGTGCTGTGGGCACGGGCAGAGGGTGTCAGATTGGCTTTATCAGTCCCTGTATCTTTCCCAAAAGAAATTAGACAGTATCTTGCATTGTTTCTTTCCTTCTGTTGAATATCTGTTGAATATTCTGTGTTGAATATCCACGAGTTGAATTTTTAACCCTTGATACATTCTTGTGTCTCAGACTTTAGTTGTTCCTTTGCAACAAGCTTTCCAAACTTCAGTGCTCTAAGCTCCAGGGTTAGACTCATGTGAGTTAAATGTAATAATTTAGTTCCCCGCTATGTTGCTGAAGGTTTTACCTGCAGAAAATCCAGCCTTCCTCTTCCACAATTCCCCCATCCCATTGCCTGTGGGACTTCACAAGCATGGGCAAAGTACTGATCTAGCTGTCCTGTAGTTGCATTGGCTGATAAAACATCAACAAAATGTCATATGGTTTAATAGAATCCCATAATAGAATGCCATCTGAGATGGGAGACCAACAAGATAAGGTGAATAAAAATTATCTGAGTCTCAACTCAAGTCACAAAGACTTTAACATTAGACCCCAGTGTGTCAAATATTGGCATGCACCGCTCAAGTCTTTATTTTTTCCCATTTGAGGAACAGAGATGGTGAAACCTGCCTTAAAGCATTATGGAATCTTGTTAGTTGCTAGTGCAACACAATTCCAGAGCAACAGGTGTTGCATTAGCTGCAGAGTTTAGAGATTGCCTCTGTAGTATGGCCTGGCTTGTGCTTTCTTTTAAACCAGCCAGTTCTCCTGGAAGGTTTGTGGGTGACACCATCTCCTACAGACAATGTATTTCCCGTGGGAAAGAGATAGGCAGGCTGAGAGTGGGGGAAATGGGTTTCCTTTTCCTCTGGCAGAAGGTGAGTGAAGATCAACTGCATCAGAGAAAGTTCTCCAGTCTCCCTGCTCCCTTTTTGCATTTGGAAGCAAGAGGAGCAGACTGCCTCGGGAATGGGATTGCAGTTGTCTCAGGGCTGGGCACGTAACACATTCCTAGTGATAGCTGGAGAAATGAAGGAGGATTCCAGAAATGAATAAGGAAACCATAAAATCACCAGTCATTAGGAGCTGACAGGCAGCAGATCTGCTTCAGTGCTCTGTACCAGGCACTATTATTTGAGAACATTTTGCATGAAGAGACAATTCATTTGAGCTGAGAACCGCTGTGTGAGTTTGTAAATTAGATTTTTACCCATATGAAAACATGAAAATTATTATTTTAAATATTTACAGCCAGTCGCTCCATTATCTACCTGCTCTGGAGAGTTATGTTCTGGCTTGTGATTCTTGTGCAAGAAATTATGTCTTTGAATATGCTTTCAAACCTAAGGGAAGCCTTACTGCTTTTTCTAACAGCTGCAGTAAGAACTGCAGAGAAGCCAAACTTGGGGTTTCTGGGGTTACTTCCTATATTTGGAGAAATAGGAAAAGGTTTGCCAGAGATGTGGGGAAGAGTTGATGCAGCTGATCTTATAGCATTGTACAAAATCTGTATTTGATGCAGAAGGAAATAACGTAGAAAAGAAGTCTTCAAATTTCTAATATGTGATCCCCTTCAAAAACACCCCTTTCCAGAGGCCCCTGTTCTTGTCCTGTCTCTACTTCAATCCCCAGCCTTGTTTGTGGTTATGAACAACAGACTGCACAGGAGCTTGAAGTGCTGAATTTGGGTTGGAAAAGACCTTAAAGACTGCCTAGTTCCAACCCCTGCCACAGACAGGGACACTTAGAGTGTATCACCTGCCCTGTAATCACTAACCCTGCGCTCACACCTTTGCACGGCAAATATGAGGCAACCAACTCCTCTGTCTTTAACAGAGCATCTTGAGTAATCTCAGATTTAGTATTAGGTAAAAATGGTCAGGTGCTGCCAGCATATGACCCACAGGGCAGGGGTTCACCTTCTGAGGTCTGGCTGTGACAGAGCACTTGAGTGGGATGAATGACCTTGAGGCTGGTTGTTCCACGTTTTACTCACACATATGTTTGTTTCCACAGAAAAGCTGCCTTCTTCCTATACCTCAGAGCCTGGCAAGGTGCCACCAGTGCTGGCACTGTGTGTGAGAGGGCCTAAAGCCCGTGGCACCTTGCAGGACATCATGGGGCCGTCTGACCCGTGGCTGGCCAGAGTGACAGACTGTGGTTCCATCAATGCCATCTACGGCGAGAGCCAAGAGGAGCCTCTCGTGTACTTGCCCTGCCTGGACAGCTCTTTGCACAGGGAGCTGTGCCTCTGGTTCGGAGGGAGGGCTGCTGGCATCCTGCACCTGCCTTCCAGGTGATGGTCTGGATGGTTTGGAAGTGTTTGTTCCCACAGGCAGTGTGTTCTTGACATGTCAGCCTTCTGCTAAAGGTCTGGGGAACAGGAGTGCAGGGTGAGAGGAATCCATCTACTTCTGTGTTTCCAAACCAGTTATACAGCCTGCAAAAGTCCTCCTCTTTTCTGCACCAGATCATAGAATCAAAGAATATCCAGAGTTGGAAAGGACCCATCAGGATCACTGAGTCCAACTCCTGGCCCTGCCCAGGACACCCCAACAATCCCACCTTGTCCCTGTGTCCTTGAGCTCTGGCAGCCTTGGGGCTGTGCCCACTGCCCTGGGGAGCCTGTTCAGTGCCAACAACCCTCTGGGGGAAGAACCTTGTCCTGAGATCCAACCTAAACCTTCCCTGACACAACCTCAGGCTGTTCCCACAGGTCCTGGATGTGTCAGGTGTGGGACACTTGTGATTGCTTTCCATCTCCTGTTCCCTGGTAGCGAGGCTGGTAATTCAGGCACTTGCAGCAAGATTTGGAGACTTGGTGCTGAAGAAGGAGTGGTCCTTTCCTAGGAAACCTGCTCTAGCTTTGCCCTATGTCCCTCCATATCAACTGATAAGGGGCTTCAGGGGAAAAGGTTCTTTGGAGGATGATGCCAGATGTGTGTGGAAATGAAGGGTGGCTTATAAACCTTGAGCTGTCAGCATGAGGGATGCAATTTAGGAAGTTATGGCATAACTGCAGGGTTCCAAAGAGGCTGGGCACAACTGAGGTTCGGGAGCCTGGAATGTCACGCTTGGATGGGTCTGGGAACGGCTTTTAAGCATCCATTATTCCATCACGCAGCCCTGATCATCCCTGTGCTGCTGTGCAGTGCTGCAGGGAGGGGCCTGCAGCTCCCAAAGGCTCACTTAGGCTCTCCTGGGCAGAAATGGCTTTACTGAGTGGTTTCTAATCTGCAAGTTTTTAACACTGCCAAAATACCTGCTGTTGGCCTCACCCAGCAGAGCAGAGGGGGGTGAGGGAAAAGGGAGGGCAGGGAGAAAAGCTTGAGCTCTGCTCCCAGGGAACAAGGGACAGGACAGGAGGAAATGGCCTCAAGTTGTGCCAGGGGAGGTTCAGGTTGGATACTGGGGAAAATTTCTTCACTGAAAGGGTGGTGAAACCCTGGCACAGCTGCCCAGGGCAGTGGTGGAGTCACCACCCCAGAAATGTTCGAAAAGAGAGTACATGTGGCACTTCATAATACAGATTAGTGGGCATGGTGGTGTTCAGTGCAAGTATGGACTTGATGATCTTGGAGATCATTTCCAACCTTAATGATTCTATGATTGTGTAATATCAAATTGCAGCTTTCCTCTCCCTGGTGTCACATCTGTGTCACAGGCCTGTGTAAGCACAGGGGATGCAGCCTCTGCACTGGGGCTTTTGGGCATCTCCTTTTAGTGTTGCTGAACAAATGATGCTGTGGTGAAACTGCTGCAGAAAGCTCGGACAAGGCCCCGCACCTGCAGGTTCTGGAGAGGTTTTTAGGATCCTGGCTGCTGCTGGGGGCAGTGTGGCACAGTGGCTGTGGCAGCAGGCAGGGGGGGAGATCAGCTGCAGTGCTGGCAGTGCTTTCTGCAGAGTGACAAAGCTCAGCTATGTGGAACTAACGTGATGCTGGGGAGGGATTGTGTGTCAGAGTTCAGCTCTGCTTGGCCATCAACAGCCACTCTCAGAATTTTTATTTTTAAGATGGAGGGAAAAAATCCATGTGGCAAAACTTTAAAATTTACTTCCATTTATTATTTTGCATATATGCATATTTATATATTATTATTTTATAGTATTATATACATTTATTAATAATAATTCATATTAGAACCTTGGATATACATTTATGTGTAAACATAAATAATTTCTCTTTATAAATTTATAATTCACATTTAAAGATTATGTATCTTATAAATTTACTATAAAAATATAAATATACATCATTATGATATCAATTATATATTATTATTTTGTTTATTTATTATTTGGGGTTTATTTTAATTTTGTTTGCTTATTTTTCCTCTCACAAAGATGATGAGTTCTGCTCCTGTGGTATAACTTATTCTGGAGCGGCACTACATTCTAAATAATACACTTGTCTTTCTCCTAACACTGGTAATTTGGTCCACTGGGGGACAGGAGTACAAACTGCAGCTCAGGTGGCCCTTTGCAGATTATACTTGCAGATGCCGTGGGCTCCTGGGAGCGAGCAGGATGTGTTCCAGTGAGCAGGAGACATTCCAGCCAGCTCGGGAGGGCTGAGGCAGGTTTGCCCGAGCAGCCTGTGCTCACAGTCCCAGCCAAACTGTTCCCAGACAGTCCCTGGCTTCCAAAACCACACCTTCTGTTCACCCTGCCCTGATCTGGGCCTTCTGGGTATGCAGGGAGGTTGCAGAGGTTGCACTGGCACATCTCTGCCAGACTCGCTCGTGCTTGTTGCCTAACATGAACCTTCCCAACTGGTTAAACTCAGGCTAAAGAACCCAGTGTGAATAGCAACTATGATGTGTCTGGGGGTGGGAGTAGCTCTGCTAGTGCAGCCTAACATATTTCTTGATTTCTTTGCCAAGCTGGCTACTTTGCATTAGCTACTTTTAATTGAACACAGAGAGGCTCAGGGGGAGTAATATAGAAAGATGTTCAGTCAGGGAGACCTCAGTGCAGCTCATGTCAGGGAAAAGAGATTGAAATGGCTCTTTCAGTAAAGCAGTTTTACCAGAGAAGCTTCTGTGTCCCTGGATTTGCTGCAGAAAGTAGATTTGAGTCAGAATCTGGTGTAACAGCTTTTAATATTCATCATTTTTCTGTAGCTCTCAGGGTCCTTCATCAGCTAGGGCAGAAGCAGATGAAGAAAAGATTGATCTCCAGAGCATGATGCTGCCTCAACATCCAGCCATGCTTGTCTCAACTACCAAAGGTCAGTGTTAGATTCATCTGCAGGTTTTATGGTTCTTCTTCACTGACAGTATCACTTTACTCCAGCCCACCTGTCTCAGGAAATTCAGCTTCCCTGGATTGCTCAGGGCTGTGACCTGGCCAGTTCTAGAGCCAGGAATGAATTTCTAGTGGAACATTTTTCCTGCGATGAAATGGTAGGGAATTGTTACACATCGACCTCCTCATGGAGGCAGCTGCTGGAGTGCTCTGGGCTGCTCAGATGTCACTGAAGGGGGGGGGAAAAGAGAAACAAAAAAAACAATGCACAGGAAATCTCTGCACAGAGGGGCCTGTTCAACAGAGAAATAGTGAAGGCCTAATAGAATCCTTAAATTGCTTGTTTATCTGATCAGAGATCATCTGCCTCTCCTGCTGAAGAGCTGAATGTAATCATCAGGGGAATTCAGTGATCAAGGCTTCATTCAGGGCAGGATTGACCACACAGTCAGAAAGGGGAGCACTGCTTTAAGCTGGTTCCACTCAAATACCCCTTTTCCCTTTGTGGGAGTTTTCTTTGGCTTCTGAAATGGTACCTAACTAGCAGCAGGCTGTGTCCAAGGCTAAGAAGGATCCCTTTGGTGTTGGGGTACCTGCTGTAAAGGCCAGTGTGCTGACAGACCTCTGTAGTGGGGCCTGGCACAGCAGATTGGGGGTGCAAGGGCCTTTTGGACAATGTTTAGAGCACTGGTGGCTGGTTTCTGCTCCCACAGTTGATAGTTTCACAGGAATGGAACCTGAGGGGAGCAGAAGGTCAGCAGCTGTCAGGGAGAAGGTGGCAGAAGGGAAGAAGGATTGAAGTGACATAGGAAGAAAGCATGGGAAATTACATTGCCAAAGGAAAATAATCCATGAGAGAAGGATGAGAGCATAAGGCAAAAAGATGAAAAGAACAGAAAGTGACAGAGGGTGACAGGAGGAAAACGGAGAAGGGAGAAAGCAAAAAAACAAGTCTCAGTTTTGAAATACTCTTTGGTACAACAGCGCCTGTTAATTCAGGTAGTTTGGCAGCCAGCCACTGGCTCTGTTATTTGGGATTGGGATTGATGGCAGCTGGTGGCTACTGATGGAATGAGTCACATTTTCTGCCTCCCCTTCCTTTTATGGCCATTAATGATTCACAGTTGCTGTGGGCTGCTGAGCTGCACCACACCACGTTCCGTGTATATTTGGGCTCAGGAAGTCACTGTTGAGCTTCGTTCCTAAGATAGCTGGATCATGGCTCTCAAGGGAAGCTCAGAATCTGGCCTGGGAGCAGACACTCTGTGGGGTTTAAAGGAAAGGAAACATTCACTAACTCCTTCCCTCAGGGTTCCAGCAGCTTCTCTTGGAGACAGGAATATTTACCCATGCAGAGCAGATGTACTGCATCTCCCACCAGGTAGATCTGCCCCTTCTCAATAATCCAAGTTTTAGTCACCCCAGCAGGTATTTTTGTTGATTTGGGGTTTTTATATGCAAGAAATGTTTTTTACAAGTGTTGTCAACTAGAAAGGAACCAAAATTTTGCCACCCACAACCCTGTATTTTGACAGTTCCCATATAATGAATGTCTGGCTTAAAGTCAGTGTCATCAGTCTGGCTTAAAGTCAGAAAGAGCCAAATAGAAATTTTAGGCAAAGAAACACCCTGCCTGTCCCATCCTTAGTGCTAAACACAGGGTTTCTGTTGTTTTGGTGCTGTTGCTTTGAACTACCAGGCTGAGCCTTGGTCAGATTCTTGGGAGGATGGTTATTCATACCACAAAGTCTAGAATAAAAAGAAATAGTCACTGTCCTACCCACCAAAACAGGCATAATTAGGACACAGAGACTGAAATCCTCCAATCTCATATCACTTGATTAGAGCTGAGGGAAATTAATGGGGCAGTGTAGAGGAAACCCATGTAGAGGTGGCACTGAGGCTTTGGTTATGGAGATGTGAATGTACACTGCGAGGGATAAAAAAGCTGTGTTAGAACTAGGAAGGTGTGATAACGAAGGTGATGGTAAAAACAGCCAAAATAAGATTAGAACAAAGCAAAGACCTCAGGTAGATCAGAAACTTTAGGGAAAAGTCTTGAGCTTGTCTTGTAGTGCCTAAGATCGGGCTTAGACTGCTGGGGAGGTCTTGTAGTCTCTCCTGGTCTTGCTCATAGCATGTGTTGGCAGTGAGCCTGGGATTCCGTTCACAAAACAGGAGTCTAAAACCCAAGGTTCTGACTCAATGTAGCCTTATCTGCTGGCTGAGGGGTAAAGGAGAGCTCAAGCAGCCAGACCCAGTGGATGAGGATCAGGTAGAACAGAGCAGGCTGGTGCCACTGTCATGATGACCAAGGAGCCTCTGAGGCCCCAGATGGCTCCAACCAAAGAGTGAGGTGAAATCATGATCGCAGGCTGCTCCAAAGCTTCAGGAGACTGTACCACAAGGCAGGTTCTGGGATGAAGGTTAGAGACAGGAATAAAGGAGGAACAAGAGGAAGCAGAAGGTGGTGCTGAGCAGGATTGCAGAAGCAGCTACAGGCTGGGACCACAAGTAACAGCAGAGAGGACCGGCCGGGGCTGCTTCGTGCACTTCATAGCGGAGAAATTGTTCAAGAACAAGCTGTTCTTGTTGACTTTGGTTGCTCATCATGTGACCAGGCTTATCAGGCCCCCAGTCCTTGAAGGACCCTCGTGCTGTTGGGAAGCTCTACAGTGACAGCTCCCTGTCACAGGGGTGACACTCTGCCTGCACATGAGCTGAGCCACAAACCTCCCAGGCCTGATGAGACAGGCTATCTGGAGTGTACGATTCATAAAGAAATTACTGATGATGCCATAAACTTTTCCACCCTAGAGTGGCCCTGGATTGCAGTCATTATGAGCTGGATACAGCAAATAAACTGTAAAACACAGTGTCACCATTTGGGATGTGCTACAAGATGGAACCACCAAGAGCTGCCTTGGAATGACACCACAGCTTCTGTGACAATAACATGCTGCTTTCCTTACCCTCTTTTTGATCTAGGGGACATCATTTTGATGGTGTCACCTGTGATATCTCCTTGTGCATATGGAAATGTGATTTCTGTCTGTGCTCGTCGGGGGTTTGCTCTGCAAGGACTCAGACAGCTGCAGCTCTCACCCAAGCAAGGCCGCGTGCTGAGCATGACAACAAGGCAGGTACTGGACAAAACACAGCGAGTTGTATACCCTCTTACCCCTTGGTCTGCAACTAATTGTGCCAACACTCCTCTAGGAAGTGCTCTAAGGACACCCATTCCCTCTTTTCCAGCCAACCAGCACTCGTGTTCTCCCTGTTCCTGGGAGTGGCACTCGGGTTGCTTTCAGTGCTGTCTTCTCTCTAGTAGGAAAATCCCACCAGCCCTTGGCCTTTCACTAGGAACAGGAGTGTAAATTCATCACTGGGCCTCCTCCTACTAAAATAAATATGAATGTTACCATTGATCTCAGAAAAGCAAGTAGCCCCATGAACCAAAATAACACTCTCTGACCTGCAAAGGTGTGTTCAGGAGAACAGTCTTCACTAACAGACTGATGTTTGGTCCTGTACTTCACAGTCCATCTAGGCCTGTCAGCAGGAAGTCCCCTTGTTCAATGCACTCCAAATGGATTACAAAAGGAGCTTTCCTGTTATCAAAACTAACTTTTTCTTTTTTTTTCTTTGAACCTCTTTCTAACATGCTGATAGATTTGAGTTAAAATGCAATTGTCATTTTGACAAGTCAGCCTAAGGAAAGAGCAGTAATCATAAATGCAAGATTGCAGTCAAACTTAACATATGCAAGTAGTCCAGTGCTTGCACTTCGTACATAATAAATCACACAGGAACCTCATGGCAGCTTCTCTCACAAAAGAGCAGATCCCTGACTTCAAATTATCATGCTGAGCATTGCTTGCTGTGTCAGTCAGGAAACACATCATTTTGCAAATTAAACTGTACAAATCCCCTATTTTCTGCTTAAGCCTGAGGAATAATAATGTCCCTGGCCATGGGAATGAATATAACCCATTTATGGAATACTACAGACCAAATAACCAGATGTTTGGAGCATGATCCTGAGTGGCCATGAAGAAGTTAACAGCAGCACCTATTGCTCCAATGTGCTGTTTGGAGCTAAAATTTCTGAAAATCATCCCTTCATTTGGGACTCACGATCCTTTTTGTACGAGTGACTTGAAGTGGTACCACATTTCAGCTCCGTTACCACTGTTGTGGTTTTGGCCCAGCCCAGTTGCAGGGTAGAGTGGTTTTATGTAAAGCCTCTTCCCTGAGGTTTAAATTAAGTTTCTCTGTCTCATGAAGAGGTGATGCATGAACACCTAGATGTTAAAGATTCCTACGCCTCAGTGTTGAGCTGTATCTTGTTATGCCATCACAATTTATCTATTTGCTCGAGCACCATTGTAATTACATCTGGATTTAGCAGTCTGACTTGCCCTCATTATTTCAGATTGCTGTATTTTGCCCTGGAAAGAGTTCAAGCTCACCTGATAGTCCTGCAAGGGGAGGACTCCGAGCTGGACCACGGAGGCACTGCCTCGCTCTGTTGCTGAGGAAGGAGAATGCAAGTCATCACATTCCTGCCCTGGTGAAAGGTAATGCTTTCTCTGCTCAACAGCCTGGGGGAAGGAGGTTTGCATTTCACCGTGTGTGAGCTAAACATTAGCTTGTTTTCTGTACCTTCCCACAGACCAAGGTGTGAATCAGTCACTACTACACATACAACAGAGCAGGCTGATCTTTGCCAGATGTTTGATCTTTAGCACTGGAGTCCTCTTGAACTCAGAATCACTGGGTAGTTCCTTTTGGAAAGGACCTCAGAAGGTCTCATCCAGCTTCCTGCTCAGTACAGCATCAGCAGTGAATTCCAGTCAGGATGCTCAGGGGGTCCCTGTGACTGACCCCTCCATTAACACCCCTACAAATAGGCCATGATGAGGACATTCATCCACAGCCCAGCCACTTCCTTTAATCTGTCCATTTTAGAGGTTTGGGAAAAAAATGACAATTCAAAAAGTCCTGGGCTTTTTCTCCTGAGACTATCACAGACTGTTCTGAAAACATGTGCAGACACAAAGGATTAATCATGGCAGACTAATTAGAGCCCCATGTCACCTGCTGCCTCTACACCCAAAGAAAGTTGCTTATTAAAAAGTACAGTTAGTTTCTGCTCCTTTTCTCAGTGCCACAGAGGATGTTTACAGTGTTCATGTTTTGCACAGGGAAATTTCCACTGGAAATATATAGGTGGGACTGGAACAAAGCATAGTCTGGAGAGGTAAAATGTTTTTCCTCATTGTAGAGAACTCGTGGGTTTTTTTCCTTTGTTTCTAGACAGATTTTGCAAATTCCTCTTTCTGTGCTCTTTGCATCATTCCTGTGCTTCAGAACTGACCCAGAGAGTTACCTTAGTCCATATTCCAGAGCCCTGAAGAGGGGAAGCTAACACTTGCCACACAAGCTTTGGTTTGGCCTCTGGGAAGTGAAGAACAGCACTGGGATTTGAGTGGGATAAATACCTCACTAAGAAGTTTTGCATTTATAATCAGTACCCCTGAAATGCAGTTACCCCTTTCAGATCTTGAACACTGTTTAATTTTTAAAGCCAGGAAAAGCTCAACAATTACTCCTGAAATAGAGCAGATAAATAGATGGGTTTAGGTTAGGGATCTTTGTCTTGAGGATCAAACACTATATGTTTATGTCCAAGCTTTACTTTTTGCCATGCCCTGAGTTTGAACAAACAGCAGGTAATGCTGTGACAGTGATGGCACATTTTTGGTTCCTCGTGCCTGCTGAATTTTGAGAAGCAGAGAGGTGATTGTCAGTGGTACATCTGACACCTGAGCTTTGCCATCAACCTCTAGCACCAATAATCCATTTCTTACGTTCCACTGGAGTGAATTTTCGACAGCCTTGTATGGCAGAAAGCAATCAAATGTGTACAAAGTAATTTTAAAAATAACTGTGGTCTGAAATATTATTGCAGAAGGCTGAACTAATTGTTGTGGAAGTGTAGCGTGTGCCAGCCCCTTAATGTACTACCTGTGTGCAGCCCAGCTCTTTGGAGCAGCAATGAAGCTGAGAGATTACTGGCTTTAAGCACTTAGTGTCTGTGAAAGTGGTGTGGAATCAGATATTTTCCAGGCTGGCAGTTACACGAGCAGAACATGATGTCTCTGTTCAGGTCTGAAACCTCCGTGTTCACGTGGGGCCGTGTGGGATGCAGGATGTTGGCCTCGTGCCGTGAGGTGTAAGACACCTTGAGGGCTTCCATGTGAGCACTGGGCTCACATTTGTGACTCTTCCTCGTGGACACCAACTTATTTAGGATATTTATTCTAATTCAGCTGTGTGGCATTTGTTGCACATTCACAGCAGGAGTTAGAAGGTGATAGAAACACCTGGGTGCTGCTCCCAAAGCAGAGTTGTCTCCAGGGAAAGCTGTGGCCCAGCCTCAATTTTCAACAACTGCTTGCCCCACTTAAATGATTAATATGATTTGGGGGAGAGGAGATGGTTAAGTTGCATTTCATGTCTCGGGTAAGCTCAGCGTGACCCATGATAACGTCTCTGTGATAGAACTGCGTTCATGTGAATCAAACATTTGGTAGCAGTGTTGTCACATCAGAGCTCTGTGTCCCTCACGTTTGCTGCTGTTCCCTGCACAGGGCTGATGGATGAGCTGGCAAAGCCAGGCCTTGGCAGTGGGCAGAGCAGCCCCCTTGCATGTGCTGGACTGGATGCCTCTGTCTGCTTCCACGTGGTTCCGTACACCCAGCCCTTGCTGCAGACCCTGGGTAGGTCAGAGCTGTGGGAAAAGCATTGTCCTGGCTCTTCTTGGATCACAGGCTCACAGAATGGGTTGGGTTGGAAGGGACCTTGGAAACCACCCCATTCCACCCCCTGCCATGGGCAGGGGCACCTCCTACTGAACCAGGTTGCTCCAGGCCCCATCCTCGGACTCTTCCAGGGATGGGGCAGCCATGTAAGTTGTTACAACCTTATTAAGGGATTTTCCTGCATAAGACCATTAGGAATATGCTTTTTGTCTGTAATAGCTCATTTACTGTTCTGCTGTCCATCAATCATGGCAGTGCTCACTGGCTGCATTCTGCTGCTAGGTAATGAATGGAAGAATCAATAGGAAAGCAAAATGAAAATACTTTTAAAGTTAATTAAAAAGACGTGCGAAAAGAAATTATTTAAATGTGACATGGTAACATCCAATTAAGCCTTAATTGATATATTTAGTTAAAAGATTAATATTCAATACATATTTATTGCCATAGTTTCAAGAGAAGTCAAAATATTAAAATCAGATAAATCAGTGGTTGTGTGTAAAACTGGAATGTGCTGAAGCGATAAATGCTGGCAGCTCTAGTTCTTCTGTAGGTGCAGAAAAGGCACTTTTCAATTTCATTTTACTCAGATATTCTTAATTTCAGTTTATACAGTTGAATTCACTTTAGTAACTCATTCATTCAAAGCTGGGAAATGATGGGATTTGAAACAGCAAAGAAATGGGTTTTCTGCTTTAAAGCTGTGACTCACATGGGTGGGACAGTCTTAAACCTACTAGTTTCTGTACAGGTGAAGGTCCTGGTAACCAGATGTTTATTTCACTAACTACAGGTTTCTTGCGTGTTAAGCAAGTTAATACAGTTTTATTTAATTAAATTATTTGAATTTTTGGATGTCAGGACTTTTAATTGAAATATGTTACTTTCCAAAACTGAATTCGTCCTAAATCATAAGGAAAAATAATCACCAAATGTATGTTATTCACCATTCTCTAGCATTATGAAATGTTAAGGCATAGGAATAACTAAAATAAACGTTTATCAATACAATTTTCTAATAATTATGTAATGAAACAGTATGGTATCAAACACAGGCTGTACCATTCCCAACAGGATCATGGATACAAGCACGGTGTTGCAGCAGCCCCCAGATTAGCTCTCAGTTGTGTGCCCTGTAATCTCCTTGAAAGCAAAATGAGGTATCGATTTCATGTGAAGTCGGTCGTCAGTTATCAATCCAAAACTGATGCCTTAAATCACTTTGGTGTAGATCTATCAACTCTGCTTAAGGATGTGAATAAGGATATCAAAATTGCATGTGAATATATTTGCTTTACATGGCAAAATGTGATTCCAGGGAAGGAGTGGGACTAATTAGTGGGGGTTTGCTGTGATAACACTCCTTGTGCAGGAACCTTTTCCTGGCCACGCTGAGCTGCAGCGTGAGGAGCCAGGGAAACACTGGCCTTTGCTTTGTTGGGAATTAGTTCCTTCACAGTAAAAAAGGCCTGAGATTCGTTTTTGTGGGGTAACAGTTTTGGTTTTGATGATCTCCCTGCGTAGGAGGAAACCTCAGCGCAGTTCCAGAGCCCCACAACATTCCTCTGGATTTTTTCTGCCACCGAGCATATGCTGCCGAGCCTGGGATGGAGCAAGTGGTGGTGCTGACGGTGGTTGGAATGGAGACCATGAAAAGTGCTGGAGAGCTCCTTCACCAGATCCTGTTTCCTGGGCTTAACAATCAGTCTCGGAGTGCAGGTGATCCCAGCTCTTGGGGAGGGCTGGAGAACTTGGTCAGGAAAGTTTATCCTGGCCAGCTGTTTTTATCGTAGCAGAAACATCGTGGACAATGGGATGAGTGGAAGAAGAACAGGTTTCTTTGTTCACCTGCCTAAAGAGCTGAAGAATTTGTTGTGACTTGTTATGGGCGAGGCCACATTTCATATCACAAACAGCTCAGGTGGCCATAATTTTCTTCAGAGAGTGTCAAATTGGTTTAAAGTTTTGCTTAGAAATACTAAGCTTTTATGTAATTCAGAGCATTATATCTCTCCCTAAGCACTGGGAGATCAGGCAACTGTAACTGGGGCACAGCAATAGGAATTTCGAAGTCACAGCCTCTGTTCTATCCTCTGACATCCTTTGTGAGCAGAACCAAGACACTTCACTGCTTCACGCTTCGATTCTTCCTGCACAGGAGCAAAACCAATGCCATCCCCGTGTTAAATGCTCACACATGCATGAAGAGGGCTGTCAAGCCCTAGGCAGGATGATGATTTTATATAATTTCATGATGCAGGTTGCACTGAAGTGTAATAATACAGGAAGTGTATGCACAAAGGGCAGAAGTCTGGCCCTGTCTTATACTGTGTCGCATCCTACTCTCCTAAAACTGTGTTGAAATACTACTTGAAATACTACTGAGTAAGTTCTGTGCATGAGATCCCAGCTGACAGAAACTTCCAGCACTCATGGGCTGAGTCCCTAAATATTTTGCTACATTGCAGTAAGACTACTTTACAAACACAACAACATTTAAACTAGCGCCCAGTCAGCATTCTGTTGTAGTTTATTACTATAATGAACATTGCTTGAAGTGGAATGTTATGAGAGGTGCTAAAGGATCTATAATTATGGATTGTGCTGTGCCAAGCCACATTGTTGTCAGTGTATTCGCAGTGATTCCCTTTCAGCTCTTCTCCATTAGCCGTGCTCTCTAATCTAAATCATGGCACTTGCTCCCTGTGGCTCCCTGATGATTTCCCAGATAGCCCATTCTTTCTTTTCAATGTAATATTATTTCCTAGCATTTGTATCTTGTGGGTTTTCCCAGCATGTTCCTATATCTGCATTACAGTCCATTCTGGATGGGTGGTGGTGAAGCAGCTTTGGAACTTGTCTAGTGCAAAAAATCAGAGTGAAGTCAGAACATTTGTCTCCCAAAGCAAACAGGGATACTATGAAACACTTGCTGCTGTCTGATGCTGAACACTTTTCTCTTGACTTGCAGAAGAGCCTGATTCAGGATTTGAGCTCCTGGGCCTGAAGTGGTTGCCCCACCTCACTCGATGTCAGGCCAGGGAAATAACCCCTTTTGAGGCTGGAGACACTCACTGGCAAAGGAGCCTGGACACACTGATGTCCAACCCCGTCCTGGTGTGCGTGTTCCGGGGCATCAACGCCCACGACACTCTGGCGGGTGTACTGGAGGGATTTACACAGCACAGGGAGAAGCTCACCACAAGTGGAAGTCTCCCACAGGTGATAATGGCCTTGACTCCAGAGGTGACATTCAGACAAGTCGTCCTCTTCTTCACAGAGGCTGATTTTGTAACCGGTAAGACACGTTGTCATTAGCTGTATTATCCTCAGGGATAAGGTGGTTGGGAATTGATTGAACTTGGACAAAGGAATCCAGTGCTATGGGTTTTCTCAGGCACAGAAAAACTTCATAATTGGGGGCTAAATTCTGTACTTGGCTGAATTATGATGAAGGCTATGAAATCAGCAGGAGCCTACTGAGGGCATCTGCTAGTTGCTTATGAAATTAATGTGGCTCTGCTTGGCCTGGTGCCTTTTCTGAAGATCTCGAGGTGCTCCATAAGTACTGAAGAGGTATCAGAGGAGTTGGCAGGACCAGTAAATAATACCATGCATTTTACATTTCTGTAGAAGAGAAACTGAAGAACAGGGCCAAGATCTCTGCCACCTAAAGCAGACACCTGGCTGTGGTGCCACACTAGTTGGGGCTTGATGCCTTGGCCTTGCCCTGTACTCAGGGAGATGAAGGTGTGACCAATCTGCAGGAGCTGAAGAAAGCAGATTTCTTGAGAATTTTTTTATTCTGGAAGAGAATGAACAGAGGAATGGGGACCTCTGTTGTCAAATGCTTCTCAGGCTTCAGTGATGTGTGCCAGCATCGATCTTTCAGCACAGTAGACTTGCTCCTGTACCAGGAGATGTATAGCCATGCCTCTTCAAACTAAATCACTGTGCAGACCGTGGGGTTACTGGTATTGGATGTTTTGGAGCAGCAGACTACAAGCTTCCACTCTTTTCATGTGCAGTATTTTGCCATGTCGCCTCCATTTTTGGGCTGCCTGACTCCTCACAGCCAGAGATAAACATCTCTGAGACTGTCAACTTCTGAAAGCGTCCCTGCCCATGGCAAGGGGTTGGAACAAGATGGGCTTTAAGGTCCTTTCCAACCCAAAGCATTCTGTGATTCTGTGATTAGTCAGAAGCAGAGAGAAATCAAGATTGTGGTAACACCATGTATCAACTGAGGAGCGGTGACGCACTTCCATAAGTGCGTTCGTGCTTTGAATTTATAGCTCTTCCTTTATCTTTCCTTGGGGAAGAAAGGTCCTTTGTTGTCAACATAAACTAAGACACTTGTGTCAAACACTCTGTGCCTGTGTAGCGTGGAGTAACAAATTGGCTTTAGTGAATAGAAAGAAGAAAATGTGATTTGTCTGGGAAAAGATCCCCAGCTTAGTCCCATAGAAAGTTAGATTTGCCAGTGAACTACATGGGAGTTCTGTGTGAGACTGGTGAGCAAGAAGAGGAGGCCTTCAGAAACAGAGGCATCAGACATCCCAAATTAGTGTATAAACCAGTAAGAATTCATGCATTGCAGCCCTTGATTAAAGTCATGTTGAGATGAAAAGGCAGCATAAGAGGGAAGCAGAGCTGTGAGCTCAGTTTATTGAGGGAGGTTGTAATGGCAGTGCCAGCCTTTCCCACCAAAGCCACTGTCAGGAACAAAGGAGCACAGCTCAGGCGTGACTTCAGCACCCTGCACTATCTCTTTTATAGGATCATTACATTTTTCCTCTTATTTTCATTGTTGTGGAAGGAATGGAGAGACCTTTGTGCTAGAGAACAGCTCTTTAATATTTTTGTAGCAGGTCAAACGTCTGCCATTTCCCCTGCTAAATAAACTTACCTTTATCACCCCTTACCCCCAGACAGTGAAGTTTTCCCATCTGTTAATCCATAAAAATACATCTCCTTCCTTTCACAGATGAGGAACACCGCCCTGCTATGAAATACCTGCCACCACCTGGCAGGAGGTCCGGGGCTGAAGGTAAGACCAGAAATATGTCCCAGTTGTCTCTTGGATATAAACAAGTTATCTTATACTCTTTAATAGATTGAAGGAAAGTATAACTGTCCTCTGTCAGAGCTGTTAAAAGGAGAATGGTAAACCTTTAGTTAGACATTAGGGCCAGATGGGTCCACTTGGTGCTGGGGGAAGGTGGATTGCTAGATCACCTTTCTCCTATGCAGTTCTGAGAGTGAGCTGTCTGGGGTTGCTGTGGAAATTGGGCTGGAAGAGTAATTAATGCCTGCTTTTTAGCAGCCCTGTTCAGATGTTGATCTCAAAAAAGATGAGTTGCATTATGTTTTGGAGAGGTGAAACGTCTTGATCACCGTTGCCCAAGTGAGTGACAAATCAGAGCAGAATGGGCATTCCCTGTCATTTACATCACAGTGCCACCCAGGTCACCATGGAATTCACAGATCCTTTCAAATAACTCCAATATTAAAGAAAAAAAAAATGGTACTGTGAGGATGGGAGCTAAAAAGTTATGAGGCAAGGACCTGGGAGCTGATTCCTCCTATTGCCAGCCACTGGCAAAGGAAGTCTCTTATTAATCTGATGCAGGATTCTCCTCATTGTGCCCTAGATCTAGATAATGTCTCACTTCACATGAACTTGAAGTGCCTTAATTTTGCTCACCTCTCCAGGTCACTGCAGGTTTTACATTAGGCTGAAGGAAACAGTTTTCTCTAGGCTTTTGTCCTAAGTTCTGACTCACCAGATCCTTTCCCCCTGCTCTGCTCTCATGAAGAACCACTGGAGCAGTCATTCCTGGCTGTTTGGGGAGTGTCAGTGAGGTTTTATCAGCAGAGCTGGGCTCAGTACTGAGAATCCACAGCACAGGAGAGGACATCAAACAGAACACCTGAGCTTCTGGGATTTACACTGGAAATGAGGTTTCTAACTTGACTGTGGAATACTGGGAGCACAAAGGTGGCTTAAAACCACTCTTAGCCACTCCCTGAAATCACAGAAAAGGTGCCCAAGAACCCCCATGACTTGTACTTCCAGTCATATTCAGCATTTGCTCTTGGGCATAGAGAAGAAGGGTGGAAATGGGACACTGAAATCCAGCCATGCATGTCCCAGGATAACACTTTTGGCTGCATTCTGTAGAAATGGTGGCAACATCCTCCAGATACTCTCCAGGAGCACACATACCACTCACTCCAGTGTCTCTGCTTCTCTTTTTCAGTGGGTGAGAGCTGGAGATGCCGTGCAGAATCCCTGTTTACCTACCTGCACACAGGTGAGAGAAGAGCAAATGGAAAAATGTCCTTTGATAAGGCCTTGGTTGGAAATAATCAGATGTACCAGCCCAAAATAAGCAACAGGATTATACCAACATTTTCCTGAGCCTGTAATACAGGCAGTGATAACCTCCCTTTCCTAAGCATGCCAGGAAATCTGGTACCTGCTTCTCTTGAGTTTACACTTATTTGAAGTCACAAACCCGTCTAAAGTATTGTGTATAAATAGCATATAAGATAAACAGTATTCTTGATATGAAATGAAAACCTATGTAATAATTTTTTTGGGGGAAAAAATCGCTAGCTCTGAGAAATGGATCTAAAAAATATTATTATTAATATTAAAAAGTAGACAAATGTAATAAAGACCAAGAAACTGGGATGGCCACTGAACAGCCAGAACTGGAGATAGAAATCAGGCAGGTTTTAGGGGTGCCAAACAGGTACCTCTGGTAATTCCTGATCAGCAGAAACTGTTGCAGTTGTTAGTGGTGTTTTGTCTGACTCCTGCCATCACTTACAATCACTGAGGAGGGGAAGCCAACCCTCAGTGACAAGGTGTCCCGCCTGTTTTCAACACTTGTCTTGGACCAAGCCAAGCTGGCAAAGCGATGTGAGACAAATCGCTCCTGAAGCACCTCGAGTCCATAAATATGCAGCAGGTAGTGACTCACATGAGCACAAGAATGACAATATTTGCCAAAAAAATGTAGCAGATGGTGAGTAAAACATCTGGAGGCCAATGAGCACTGACAGAACGTCGAGATAGCCAAGGTGGACCCGAGCAGCTCGGTAGGTCCAAGCATCTTCCTGCACTTGCAGGCTGTTGCTATGGCATTTAAACCTTTCTGTTCAAGAAGGGTGTGAAGAAAATAGCACATCTCTAATAGAAGGCTCCCTGCACGACAAGGGTTAGGTTTCCATCTCAAGTGGGAAGGCAGGAATCTTGCTTTTTATTCTTAATCCTGTATTTCCCTGCCATCATGAATCTTGTTTCTGGCCACCTGAAAATACCAACATTTAATTACAGGTAGCCCTGTTGATGATGCTTTGCTGCATTGACAGCTGCATAATGAGTCATGGGGTGTACAGGAAACATAAAATGACATATTTTGTACACAGATAATCTTGGATCAGTTTTAGCACCTGTCACCTCCTTCATGCTGATTGACATGGTGAAGCACCAGCAGTTCCTGGGGCCTCACAAACTGGTTCTGACACAACAGTTGCCAATGCATCCTGAAGAGTTGTTATTAAGATAAAATATTAACTATACTCCTAGTTGTAAGTACTTTAGTGAAACTAAAAGCTTGAAAATGCTGCCATTAAAAATGGAATTTATGTATTTTCTGCCTTTACATCCATTTTCTATCATCAGACAGCAAAGTTACCTCAATCTGATTTGTTTTCTGCTTCTCAGAATGCTGCAGCTCTGCTGGGAGAGCTTTGCCAGAAGCAGAAAGTTTTTGCTGAAATGTCAATTTTGGTAAACACAATTCTACTTATAATGGGTTTATGACATTAATAGGGACCTGTCAGGCTTGTTCGTGCCTCTCTGAAACAGAGCTCTAACAGAGATGCAGAACACAGGGATAAGAATTTAATAGCTGCCTTAAGGATTACATCACGTAATCGCTACAGTTCACATGAAAAATGTAACAGGGAATATTTTATCCCTCTTAAAACATTAATGTATAATAGCAAGGTTTGAGTCTTATCCTACAGACCTGCCACATAAACTTTTTGGGCTTGGAGCAGATTTCCTGAGGGGGAAAACAATCTCCAAGCCTTAACTGTTTTACATGTATTTTTAAACTAAAAATCAAACAAAACAATAAATAAATAAATAAACCACCCTTGATGCACAGGGGGTTTTATGGCCCTGTTTTATTCAGATTTTTATGAACTTCATGCCAGCTTTTCCATAAACCTCATCTCCAGATGTCTGTCCAGGCTAGTCAGGGAACCCTGCTGTGTGTTTCACGGGAGTGCTTTGTTGCAGGAGCCCAGGTTCTCTGCACGGTGCTGCTCATCAAACCCGGTGTCTGGAGCCAGAATCTTGCGGGGATCCTCAGAAATCTACACCTGGAAAAATTCACCCTGGTCGGAATGAAACACATAGACCTGGAACCAGCCATTGCTTTGGGACTCCTTCCTTCTGAAGTGAAACAGGTTGGTCCAGACTCTGGTAGAGCAGTGGCTCTGCTGAGCTTCAGAGTGGGGAAATATATCAGCTGGTGAATAATCCATTCCTGGAAAAGCCAGCAATTCCCACCCGGGATTTCAGAGGTGGTGCTGGAATTGAGCTGTGCAGAACAATCAGATCTGTACCTTACCAGCACAGAGAGCTGACATGCCCAGGGTTTCTTTTATCACGTGCCATAAAGAAGCAGACCTGGCTTCTCCCAGATGAAACTTGGGAGCATGTGGGGAATACAGACCTCCCAGGAATCTGTTCAGCTGCTAATTTACAGGGCTGACTCTTTACCTGCCAAACAGGTGTCTTCTCATGCTTCCCCGGGGTCATTCCAGGTAGGGCACACACCTTCACGTGTGCCTGGACTTATTCCATGTGCATTGTCAGGGAATATGGATCTCTGGAGTGCTGTTACCTTAGATTACATTAGAGACACAGCTCTGTTCCAGGAGCCTGTGAGCAACTCTGTAAAAATGACCTGCAAAGAGAGAAAATTGTCATTGCTAAGGTCTAAAGGACAATAAAAAGGCTTCTTAAGTTTTGGGGCATTAGGGGTGTTCATTACCTAAAAATAGACATGTTTCTGCTCTTTATAGTATTAGAAATTATTTTTGTCCTCAACCTGACATGTCCTGAGTGTACAGATATTATGAAAGCCTGGAAACTGAACACTGGGCATTTGAGAGGAGTTAGATTATTTTTTTTTTTTTCAAATTTCCTTGGGGGGAAAAAATAAATGTTATTTGATTGCTTTCATGAAGACAGGTAAGCAATTAACTTTAGAGAAAACAAACCTTTGTAATTGATACTGCTATTGGGTTAAGCTGGGAAAGTTTATAGCACTGTCTCCAAGAAATTCTTGATAGAGGCTTCCAGAAGACAAGAAGAACATGCCAGGGCAGCACTATGGAACAATTAATACCTTCTGTGTGATATCAGTGAGCACAGGCATCTGATTTTTAAATATTTATACTGGTTGCTGTTAGAGTGGATGGGGATGTGCTTCCCAACATGTTTTTTTAATACAGAAACAAATACAAAATGCTAAACACAAAACGCTTTTTTGATCATCTGAAACAGAAAACATCTTAAAAAAATCCAAATATCCTCAGGATATAATGCAGATACTTGTGGGGTAAATGTGAGGAGAGGTTGTTTCATGAAAAATATCTTGGGTTTGGAGTTCTCCAACACACCAGAGCAGCTGTTGAGCATTGATTTAGTTTCCTTGAAGAGCTAGTAACTAATGAGTGTAAAAATTACGGACCATGGGGGTTTTGTTCACGGAAAAAGGAGTAGGTTTTGAAAGAGAAAGCTAAGAAATAGTGTGCCTTTGGCAGGGGGAACAGACAGGAGGAAATGCTTTCTGCTGTCCAGGAGTTCCTTCTGGTGCTTAGAACACGCTGGAAAGTCTTTCACTGGTGAGGGCTGGGAAAGGCTGAGCTCCCAGGATAAGCAGGGAGATTTTCAGAAAGCCTCAGCAGGCTCCAGGGCCGGGTTATTTGGAAAATCCAGCTGATAAGTAGCACAGTGGCAGCCATGGGAGCAGGTTTTCTGGCAGAATTTCCTATCCAGCATTTGGATGGGAACAATATCAACGTGGATCTGTTCCTCAGTTTACAGCACAACAGGATGCAACAGGATACAATGCTGGGTTTAAAACAAGGCTCTTCACGTGGGTGGAAATTGCTGAATTTAGCATGTCACAGAATCCCAGAATAGCTGAGGTTTGAAGGGATATCTGGAGATAATCCAACCCTCCTGCTCAGCAGGGTCGTCTGGAGCAGGTGACACAGGAAGGTTTTGGAATGTCTCCAGAGAGGGAGACTCCACACCCTCCCTGGCAGCTGTTCCAGTGCTCTGCCATGGAAAGAAGTTCTTCCTTATGTTGAGGTGGAACTGTTTGTGTTTTATTTATGGCCATTGCTCCTCGTCTTGTCTCTGGGCGCCACCAAACAGAGTCTGGCACCGTCCTCTGACACCCCTGGAGATACTCACATGCATGGCCGAGACCAGTGATGATGAGATGTCCTGATGAAGAAGACAAAGCCGGTGTTTCTGCCCCTTCTAGAAATTTTCTCCACAGCTTTCATCGCCCTGCCTGGAGCCTCATCCAAAATCCACCTCCCGAGACCTCCCCAGTGCTCTGCGATGTGCCGGTCTGTGGGGAGCACACAGTTTTCAGTGAGCAAATTCGGGGTTTACTCACTGAAGCCAGACTACCCTGTGTCTCCTTTTTCTTTATGATGTATTATTTACGTGCACTTGACAAATATCCTCAGCAGCCTGATCTCAGCTACGTGATTGCTTTTTCAACTGAAATGCTAACACTGAGCTCCGGAGCAGCACACACGGCCTTTGGCACGTGATAAATAATGGATTGCTCTGCTCTTTGCCGAGGTTATCGTGTCACAGGAGCCACAACAATATGTTTTATCTGAAGTTTAATAATGCTTATAAAAAAATAAAGGTCAGGTAAATAGAGCTGACATTGTCTTCCCAGTTTTTTGGCACGACCTGACAGTGAGAAGCGCCTGCTCCCAGTGGGAATTCTGCCCTTGGAGGCTGGATCTCCTTTCAGTGCTTATCCAGCAGATCCAGCCCTGTGGAGATTGGCACTTTTAGCCTGATTTTTGCAGTGGGACCTGATCCTGCTTTGGGGGATTACCTGATCTGATTGCCTGCAGTAGCAGGTCACTGGACTCAGTACTCAGCGATTCTCTCCAACCCTATCTTGTGATTCCAGCAGTAAAGGCAGAAGGATAATTTTGCTGCTTGTTAATCCCGTTATCCTCCCGAGCCAGTGCACAGCTGGAACTTCCTCTCAACAAAATTGCTCACTGAATTCGAGGCAGCTGCACATGTGCAACCTCTCCACGGCTGCTCAGGGATCCACAAAGGGCACAGCTTGGAGACAGCCTCATGGAAATGAAGGAGGATGGAAAAAAAGGATGGGAATAAAGGCAGCACTGGGCTGGTGGCATGTGCAGTGGATGTGAGGAGCTGTATCAGAAGGAAAGGGTCTCCTTAACTCACTAATGATTAGAAACATCGTCTTTAACTCCAAGTGCCTGGATTTGCTGGGGAAAACTGAAAGACAGGAAACAGAGAGGAGAGTTTTGTTGTGTAGATTTAAAATCACTGTTAAGAAGCTTTGAAGCAACATAATTTCATTTATTCTGTTCTAACAGAAACCGAATGTTTTCTTCGCAGTTGTTTCTGACATGGCTGAACGTTGATATGTAACATCAGTCTTTTTGGAAGTTCTCACGAAAACCATCACTGCTTTTCATCCCCCAAAGAGAAAACCCACAGGAAAAGTGAATTATACACACTTCTTTTTAACTAACAAAATTTTCAGGCGTGAAGGGATTGTTTTGTATTATGCAGAGCTGAGTGAATGTCATGATTTTGCAGTACACTGTGCCGTGCTGAAATTCTTCATCCTCATCCAAACAGAGCTCTTGTCACTGGAGACGTGACTCTTTGCCCACGGGGCAGGAGGAGTGACCAACACCACCTACAGTCCCTTATGTAACTCAGCAATTTAAGAACAGGAGGGCTTTCTCATGGATCATTTTACCTTTGCAAATAGCGGGGAGAATATCAGGCTTGAGCTCATGGTTTTCAATTTATAACCTAATTCTCAGAGATGCAGTTTAGGAGGAAGGCGACTCTGAGAAGATTTGGGTCAAAGTCAGTGAATGGTTTCACGTGATGGAGGAGGAAAAGAGGCCTTGAAGTGTTTTATCTCCATATTTTTAAATGAAATGGTAGCATTTGCTTTTAGAAATGTTTTATCTAGAGAATTGCTATCCTCTGGCGCTTTTAGAAGATTAAAAAATAGAGGAATTAAAACCTCTGTGAATGACGTGATTCAGCTGAATCAAATTCCCCTCCTGTTTTTATTTCCTCCCAAATTAGGAAAAAAAAAAAGTAAATAACCATGAGTTGGCTCAGGCAGGGAGCTGGAAATGCCCTTGTTTGCAATGTGTAGAGAACATCCAGGGCTGGCTGTCACCCTGTGGGGTGCAGGGAAGCAGAGCTGGGTGCTCCTGCCACTTCACTCAGATGAAGAGGCAGGAGGAGAGAGGCTGCAGCTGCTTTGGGCACCCTGACCTTGTGTTCAGCCCAGACATCTGCAACAAGCCTGGTTTTCCAAGGTTTCCCTTGATTAAAGCCATCAGCAAGGCCACGAGCTCTCTCCTGCCCATGGTATCCTGCCCCAGGCACTTGCTGCCTTTCCATCATTATGTGTGTTTCCAGCACTCAAAGCAGATTCCTCTCACCAGTACAGTGGTTGCTTGTTGGCATTTCCACTTATCCTTAGGCAAAATAAGATTTCAGGGTGTTGTGACCAGCACGGCTACAAGAGGAACAGCTCTGCTCAGGAGTGGTCACAAGCTGAACTGACCATGCTTGGAAAAGAAGCAGAAGTAGAGAAATTTGTTCTGAAGCAAAGAAATTTTGGATGCAAGAAAAAAGCATTAGAAAATCACAGCATCAGTGGCAAAGCCAGGAGGGCAAACGGTTTTCTTGCAGCCCCTCTTCTGACCCTCCTACTTTTAATCTCTGTGGTTTTGGTCCTAGTGTCTGGAATTCTACCATCTTCCAGGAGAAGCTCAGCTCTGGCAGCAGGGTATGTGTGTGTGTGGAGGGGGAGGGGTTTGCCTTCCACGACTACAAAAAGAAATGGTCTTCTATTTGCAATCCATCATTTTCTATTGGCTGAAGAATTAAATGTGGCTTGTTATGCCAGAGCAACTGGGATGACCCTGGTGATACTGCCCGTGTTCCTGCTCCCACCTGATCCATGTGAGTTCCTCCATGCCAAAGGAATCAGACCTTCTGTAGCCTGGTGGATATCACGAGTACTGCTTGGTGTCTGTGGTGTGTATTTTGAACCTCTGCCTTGAGAGACAGCCAGCAGGTGTCCTAAAGAGGACAGAAAGCGAGGACTAGTGGCAGATCTGCTTACTTCCAACTTTCCCTAGGCAACGGAAAGCTGGGATATACCCAGTGCTTTCCAACACTGCTCCTTATAACTGTTCCATCTCTGTTCTTTCTTTCCAGGATCCTGCTGCCTCAGAAGCTCACTGTGCCTACCTCACCTCAGGCACTGCTCTCGTGCTGTGTCTGCAGAGGCCAAATGCTGTGAAGAAGCTGGTGGATCTCCTGGGGCCAGAGGATCCTAAACTAGCCCAAGCACTCGATCCCTGCCTCTGGAGGGCTCAGTATGGCACCAGCACAGTCCACAATGGGTTTTATGGTAGGTTTTTGGTAAAAGAAAAAGCCAAAAACTCAGATATGCAAATGGAAAATATATAATGTATTGTTCCCTCCTGCATTGTCACTACAGATCCAGCCTTGGCAGGCAGTGAAGACCATTATTCCCTAGAAAGCTTTCCCTGTTTTCTTGGTAGCTGAGCTGAGTGTGTCTCAAGCTATAAAATATTCTCCTAGAGGATATATTTCAAAAAGGTTTCTTCCCAGAACAGCCCTAGATCTGTGTTCCATCATAACAGATTTCCTTTGATCTATTCCCTGCTTGGTCATTTTGTACTTTTGGCTTGGCTGTTTTGTGATTACCCCCAAGAACCCATCTGTCCTCTCTGCTTGTGTGTGTCCTCCTGATGTCTCCACAAGCCATTGGCCCACTCCAACCACATTTCACAGAGGAATTAAAGACTCAAGACACTGAGTTTCTGTAACATCTCAAAACATTAAAGACCAATAGAGAGGTGATTAGGAATTTCTCTGACTGAGGAAAGCAGGTAAACTCAGCTGTTTTCAATTGGGAAGGCTCTTTCCAGCTGGCACATGAGCAGAGCACACACTCAGCATCCTCAGAGTGCTGACCCATCACAGCTCGTCTGCCAGCAGGGAAGGACTGGGATGTTGCAGTGTGTGTGTGTGAGAGAAGGATGACAAAATGGGAATTATCCCTGGAGAGAGTGGCCTGGAGAGAACAAAGGGTATTGCTGCTGGAGGTATTGCCACAAGGAGGGAAGGGTGCTATTCCAAAAATTGTGTGAGTTAAATCACTGCCCATGAATAGTGTTTTGTCTCAGTGTGGACCTGATTGTGCTCCGTGTAGTTAAACAAATAGAAAAATAATAAAGCAATATTTTCTTTAAACCCAGGTGAGCTGGTAGGCACTGTATGTCCTCAAGTCCCAGAACTTTCCTTGGATTATTTGGGTCTTCCTATTGTATTCTGTGCTCTGAAATCACTCACTGTTTTCACCCATATCAAGGAGTCTGTTGAAAACTTGTAGGCAATGAAGTACTACCATGTACAGCTTGGGGAAGAGAACCAACCCCTTGATCCAGAACCTTCTTTCATCAGGTTGGAATCTTGAGGACTGAGACTGAGCCAAGAGAGCTCTCTCACCATGATCCCATAGGATCTCATCTGTGGGAGGGACTGAAGAGCAGGATCTACCTACACAAAAAGAGTGGTCAGGGCTCTTTAGCCAATACTTTTAGCTTGTTAGCCCCGTGCTTCTTTTGTCCTTAAGTTAATGGACTGTGTATCCAGGTTGCCTTGAGGCTGAGAACTCCTCAATCATGACTAAGAATGGGTAATATACACCCCAGACTTCAGACACCTGCTACAATTAGAGCATCCCCAGCATAACTCAGTGAAAGATGACTTCATATTAATCAGAGGGTCTGAGTCTCATCCTGTTTGGTTGGGAGGCACAGGTAGCTGACTGTTATTGAGAAACCCTTGGATGTTCTGCTTTGGGGTTCCCTTCAGATCCCTCGGCTGGGATTTGAAGTCACCTTTTAATTCTGGGCTGAGCACAGAGCTGAGCTGGCCACCACCTGCCCTCAGACCAGACTAGGTGCATTGTGTACAAAGCCATCCTGGCACACATTCCAGGAAAATGGATGTAACTGTAGCTAACTGATGAGTCTGACCCCGCTGCTGTGCCAAGGAGGTGTCTGTCCATAAGGAAAGGCGTGTTCCCAAACCCTTGTACCTCCAAGAGCTTGTCCTTCAATAAAGGAGGACAAGTTAAGCAGGAAGAGCTTTCCATGAGTAATGTGGGGACTGTAAGACCATCTTCCTTTCCTAGGAGGGAATACTGAGCTGTCTCAGTTTTGCTCCAGCTGAGAAAGAACTTTAGTTAATGCCTGAAGCAGAGCAAACTCTCGCTGTTTCCTCCCAAAGTGACTGGGGAAATTCAATTAATATGAAGAGCAGGTTCCAGGGAGACCATTGAACCAGGTAATGCAGTAACACAGCTTTAGTAGTCTGAGACTCAGCTGTAGAGTTAAACCTGCCTCACTTTCATCTCTTCTGGAGCTTGGAAAGTCATTGCACAGTACTTTTCCTCACATCCAAAGAGCTCTTACGTGTGTGCACCTTACACTGGGTTATACCTTGAGCAAAGCTCACTTTGGGAGCATTTGTGTCCTCTAATGGCATCAGTGATTTAAACATGGAAGGTACATAAAGGATCCAGCCCAGCTCATGCACAGGTGACTTACACAACCTTGGGACTGTGAAGTGCTGTGTTAAGGGCTCTGGCCGTACAAAGCTGGAATTATGGAGATCAAACTGTGCTCTCAGGTGGGATCCTTTGATGGGTGGCCTCAAAGGTGGGAATGTTTCAGAGGATATTTGTGTATTTGTATCCCAGGAGTATGGATCTGTGCCAGCACATTGACAAACTATGTGGACTGCAGTTACTCAGAAATAGCTTTTCCCTCTCTAATATTTTCCACCCACGAATCTCAGCACATTCTGAGTAGTGCTTTATAACGCTGATGCTTTATAGGGGAATATGCAGCTGCTGAGCCTGGAGAGACCTCTCAATTCACTGAGTTCAGTAAATTCCCTCACAGACAACCCCAGCACACATTCCCTTTCATAAGCATCCACCCCACTTGGCTGGTTGTCACAGAGCTTCTCTGCTCTGATAGCTAAAAACCTTCGTACATTTTCAGACTTAAATACAGTCACATACAGTTCGTGCCCATTTGTTCTTCTGCCATTATCTGGACTTTATTTTAAGTAGTTCTTTTTATGCCTCTGACCTTTTCTACCCTGGAGTGTTTATCAGAAATGAAATTGCTTCTCAGCTTTTGGGTCATGTTGGGTCAAACAAGCCAAGGTCTTTTAGCTTTGACTCTTCAGATGATTCTCCATTCCTTCCACCATCCCCACGTCATTTCTCTGTACCTGTTCCAGTCTCAATTCACTTTTTTTGACCCCACGTGAAGAGAAAATACACTGCCATTAGCAATGCCTCATGCTAATTCTGATTTCTGTGGTGAATTAGAGCCCCCCAGCCTATTTAGGACCTGCATTATTGTTACTAAGTACGTTTATTTTACTAACTAGTAGCTCTTTTCCTTCGGTAAGATCAGCCTGATGTGATCCAGAAGCAAAGGAAAAACAATGGGATTTGGAGCTGGTATTGAAGGGTTTCACAGGCTCCTTAACACAATTCCCTTGACTATACTCTTAGGAAATAGGAGTCTTGTTTACATGAAGAAGCTGCTGAGTGATAATAGGACAGAATCAAAATACCAAGGAGGCAATGAAACTATTCTAAATATAACGGTTTTAAACGTTTGCTATTACTGTACAGAACAGCTGGCCTTTAAAGCAATTACTTCAGTAAGTTGCACATCATCAATCTCTCCAAAAGATGAGTGTGAGTCTAGAGAAAATGTTTAATTCAAAGCCTGAGAGAATCTTCTCATTTTATTTATCTCTCAGGCTCCAATTCCTATCAAATGGCTGTCCGGGATATGAAGCTGTTTTTCCCCGAAGGGTTGTGCTGTGCCAAGTGTCAGACATTGGAGGAAGAAGAGGTAGGATCTGCCCTTTCCTGGGGTTTATCCTGCTGTGTCAGAGCAGTAGCCTTGCTATCCCATGACTTCTTTCCTATTATGCTTTCGATCATGCTGCTTTTGATGTGTTTTACCAGCTGCTGAGTTTTCCTTCTCCTGTGGATGTTCCTACCACACTGTGCTCCCTCTGTACTGACCCAGAGAGCTGGTGGAGAAGAGCTGGTTCAGATCTGTTTGTTCAGGACCCTGTGCTGGAAATTCAGGAGGGCTCAGGGGTTCAGGGGCAAAGCTCCCAGATGGCCAGCATTGCTTTGGAAGGGGGATATTTGCTCTCAGCAGGGATAGCAGCATCGTCCCTGACTGCTAAGCACAGATGACCCAGGGGCTGATTTTTCACCAGCTTTGTGTCATTCAGGAACGGAGATGAGGTGGGATGGCTGGAATAATGATTTGGTTGTGCTCAATGGAATGATGGAAGTGTTTGAGCCTTGCTATGGCTCAGAGGTGACCCAGCTGAGTGAGTCCAAGGAGAGTAGCTCTGGAGCTGGAGGCTGCAGGCCACAGCTGGAATAGGCTTCACTGATGTGGCTGCTGTCCCTGTGCAGCTCAGTCCAGGGCACTATGGCTGTACTGGACACCTGGATGTGCCAGTTCATTCAGAGACAAGAAGGAGCTGCTACACCCCAGCTTTACTTATCCAGTGTGGCGCTGGATAAAGCTGCCAGCCTCACAGCTCACAGGTTTTGAGTTTCTGGCCTGGAAAAGCTGGGAGCAGAGATCTTAGAAAGATGTCTGGATACAGGACTTTTAAAAGGAGGACAAGATCCTGTACTGAATTAAGCCTCAATTAAGAAGAAAAATGCATGCAAAATGTTCCTGTATCTCCAGACAAGCAGGTGTTTTCTGGGCTGGCAATTACAGAAGTACACAACAGCAACACAAGCTTCACAGCTTGCCTGAATCAATCCTTCAGAAGTGTTAGCCCTCCTGATTAGGTAGCAGTGTTCATGTGACTTGCTTCTCTCTCCCTCCTGTTCCTCCTGCAGATTTATAACCTGAAACGTGACCCCATATTCAGTGTGGAAGTCAGCAAGGAGCACAAGATCCTAAACGGTGAGCCAGGAAGAGAACCCAGTGTTCTGGGCTCTGAGCAGCTCTGCAGTCCTGGTAAGGAATGTAACTCCTGTTGGGACTGCTATTGATTAATTGGACAGCAAGACAAACCATCTGGTGGCAGCAAGATTTGGTATTGATGTCCTTTCAGAAGGGAGAGAGACAGCTCTGAGCTGCAAAGACAGCTCCAGGGGAGTGCAGCCATGTAACTGTTTACCTGCTGGCCCTTTGCACTGCCAGTGCTTCAGGGGTTAAGTACAGAGCTGACCTTAACAGCAGCAGAACAAGCACTGTCAGCACAGCTGGTGGATGCAACGGCACAGGTCCCTCTGCTGAACTTCCACAAAGTGTCTCAGCACCACTTTGGCCACAGTGGTTTGTGTGTCCGTTCAGAGCCTCCCTGGGAGAGGTAGGACACCGGGACACTGGAGGGCTGGGTGGTGGTGAGATCTGTTCTGTGAGTAGATGGCTAACAATTTCTGCAGGGAGTGCTGCTGGCAGCACAACCATCTAACTCTCAGGAGCTGGACTGAGAGCTCATTCAGTCCCTACTGCTGCTGAGCAGCTGCCAGCTCAAAATGACTCCCAGCTACTGCCAGGCTGACTTTGATTTGGAGCTGAAGCCTCAGCAAGGCTGTCACTTCCCTTGGATGCAGCAGCTTCTCTGGGCCTTTTCTGTTGATTTGACTTGATAGACAAGTGTAAACACAGCTGGGACACAGCATCATTCAGGTCAGGACATGTCACTAACACAGGGGGATGCTTCCATGTCAGGATGTTGGGGATTGATCCCAAGCCTTTACAAAAAGCAGTGATCAAGTAAAGCCTCCCTTTGGTGTTCACTGGGGAATAGAATTGTTTGGAACCAGCTCATTCTCATTCCTGTAGCTTGATTTCAGGTGTGACTGATGTGGGCAGCTCAGAAAATGGTTCTGTGCTGCACCTGATCACTGTGGTCATCCACACCAGCAGTGGAGCCACAGGACTGTTGTGGACTGAGAGAGGAGTGTGACAAAAAGGCCACAGAATTACAGACCATCACATCTCTCCTTAAACCCTTCCTGACACAGGACTTTGGGGCACTGCTCCCATACCAGGAGGTGCATGAGGCAGCTCATGTAGAAGATGAAGGGGTGAAATCAAGGCTTCTGCCCTAAGGACAGCAGAGCTGTCCCTTGGGGTAGGGCATCTCTGAAGGAGGATTTTTCCCAAGGTATTTGTTACATCACCTTGCTGCACAATGGAACAAGAACTGGGCCTGCAGCACAGGTCTGCTGTGACTCAAGCACTTCTTGATTTTTATAAGAGACTGCATAAAATAAAATAAATAAAATAGCTTGTGGAGAGAGCAGAGGTGTTCTGCAGGCTTTGCACAGCCCAGTGTTGGAATCAAATCTCAAAATATGTGCCCTTAATTTCTTGCTGCACGAGGATCTCTGCTTTGAAGATGTCTAAGCAGAGTAAAAAGGAAACCAGTGTACAGCCCTGATGTTTTTGTGTCTCAGAAAATGTATTTCAAAGAGTTGCTGTCCTGGAAAAGCCAGCCCACGTGATCCCTGAACTGTCAGGCAGGATATAGTAAGTGCCTCCAGCAAGGCAGACACATCACTCACGTTCTGGGCTCATCTTGAACACTAGAGGAAGCTCTTGCACACAAGGAAACCTCCTTCCAGCAAATAATTATCACAGAGCTGCTGCCTAATGGACAGGCAGATTTATCATGAGGAAAATATGAAATACATTAAGTCTTACGTATGTTGAGCAGAATTACATTAGGGATTATAAAAGCAGCTGGATTAACAGATTTCTTTGCTCGGAAAAAAATGAAATGGAATCGTATCTCCTGTAGCAAAGCAGCAGTTGTCCTTGTCTGACTCCTGAAATGGGGTCAGTGCTGCTGTCTTGTGATCTCCAGATAGGGACACAAAGGCAGCAGCCGTGCAGCAGCTTGGGATGAGCATCCCAAACCACATCACAACACCCGAGTGCCTCCAACCTCCCACTTGCGTGTCTGTGGCAGGGAAGAATCACTCTAGAGGGGGGGAAATGCCAAATAAGTGTTTTCATCTTCTCCCATCAGGTCAGCCATTGCTGGATACCCTCTGCCAAACCACTTGCCTCGTGTTACCTGGGATAATCCTCCGGGGTTCAGAGCCCCCACCTTATGTGGAGCTGCTGGATGAGCTCCTTGGCAGAGGTTTCTCGGTGACCGGGGCTCGTCTCACCGTGCTGGACATGCCACAGGCTCTCTGCATCTCCGAGACACTCAGCAGGGCCAAGGGCAGTGTGGCAGCAAAGGTATGGAACAGCTGGAGCTGGGCTTTGCTTCTCTCACAAAAGAAGAGCCTTTGAATGCCCTGCTGTGCTAAGCTGGCTGTTTGCTCTGAGCAAACTTGCTTTGGTAGCAAGTGTTCCAGCACTGCCTCTGAGCTCTGGCACCTCTGGTGAGTAACCTGGGCAGTGTCCCTTCCTGGTGTTCCTGTATCCCTGCTGGCTCACTGACCCCAGCCTCATTACATGTGAATGTATCCTCAGTGGGAATTGCCCCTTCATTGTTTATTTACTGAATATTTAATCTATTCACCCATCGGTGCACTGTTATGTGTGTCCTGCTGCTGTCTCCTCTCTTGTTTCTCCATGTAAATACAATTTCTCTTTCCCTTTCTCTAATCACACCCCATTAATCCTCTACTACAACGCTGAACAACTCCTTCATGTTTTGGACTGTGCCCTGGAGTCCTAGGCAGGGATTTCCCACCTGGAATGCTGCCTCCAGCTCTGGGGTCCCCAGCACAGGAAGGACATGGACCAGTTGGAGCGAGTCCAGAGGAGGCACCAGGATGATCAGAGAGATGGAGCAGCTCTGCTGTGAGGAAAGGCTGGAGAACTGGGATTGTTCAGCCTGGAGAAGAGAAGGCTTTGGGGTCACTTAATTGTGGCCTTCCAGGACTTGAAGGGAGCCTACAGGGAAGATGGGAAGAGACTATTTACAAGGGCCTGGAGGGACAGGAAAAGGGGGAATGGCTTCCCACTGCGAGGGTTAGATGAGATATTTGGAAGGAACTCTTGGCTGTGAGGATGGTGAGGGCCTGGCACAGGTTGCCCAGAGAAGCTGTGGCTGCCCCATCCCTGGGGCTGGACAGGGCTTGGAGCAACCTGGGATAGGGAAGGTGTCCCTGCCCATGGCAGGGGGTGGAATGGGATGAGCTTTAAGGTCCCTTCCAACCCAGGCTGTCCTGGGGTTCTCAGTGAGTGGGTGCTGACAGCTCAGGCTGCAGCCCCGTGTGGGACTTGTGCAAGTGCTGACGAGGCTGGAGCAGGGGCTGTGCTGCTGGGGTGAGCAGACACTGCTCCACAGCAGCAAAACGTTGGGCCCTGACTGTTTTGGTGTAGGAAAAGCCCCCCGTGTCAGGAACCTTGCACGGGCTAAACCAGGGGGGAAAGGAATGGCAATAGCAAGTCAACAACCATCCAAGGGCTGTCAGACCACAGCAATCCCTCTGCAAAACACATTTGTGCCTCCAGCCTTTCAGTTACAAGTCTTAGGTGTTATCTGTAATAAGAGCAGCCTAAGACCTTTTCAGGTTGTGATTTTTTAAACTGACATCCCTTTGAAGTACATCTGTATGGAACAGCAATTACATCTAGCAGCCAATTAGTGTAAGAACGGCTTCCTTTTCCTGCGGGTCCCCCGAGGATCCATCCCTCTGCACATGGAATGTACAGCTCTCTAGGAATGACAAAGTGAATCAGTGTGTGGGGCAGAGCCATACCTCCTTCCTCCTGTCAGAGATTAATGACTCTGGGCAGAGCTGGCGTGCTTCCAGAAGGATCTGGCACTGTTGAGCTAAAGGTGAATGTTACAGCCTTTGCTTTCCCGTGCTGGAAGGGAGTGGGTTCCTTCAAGTAATGAGTGCTTCTGCTACAATATCTCAACATTTACCTTATCTCCCTATTCCTGCTTCCAGCAGAGGTAATGACTGAATAACACCCCTGCTTATTTTCACTCTGAGAGAGGGGAGCAGGAATAACAGTGGGCTGTAGGAGCTTGTTAACAGTTCAGACAGGATCCTCTCAGCTTGGAAGAGTGTTGCTTTGTGGCTCCAGCCCCTCCCACAGCACACAAGTGCTTATTGGTGCTGTCAGCGGTTCATCAGCCAGAATTAGACTCCTTTTAGTGAAGAGCAGCACCAAAGCTGTGTTCTTGCCTCTCTTGCAGTGTTCCCTCCTGGAGGATGGTTTGTGCCTGGTGCTGGCAGCACAGCGGGACAACGCTGTCACCTGCCTCGGCTCCCTGCTGGACAGGTAAGAGGGGACATGGCCCTGCCCACCCCGGGACAGAGCTTGTGCCCTTGTGGGACGCTTCCCTCTGAAGGGAACCTGTTGTTCCCATCCTGTCCCTTGGGAACAGAGCCTGACCCCCACCTGGCTCCACCCTCCTGTCAGGGAGTTGGAGAGAGTGAGAAGGTCCCTCAGGTGCTCCTGCTGCTCCAGCCCCTTCCCCAGCTCCATTCCCTTCTCTGGACACGCTCCAGCCCTTCAGTGTCTTTTTTGTCATGAGGGGCACAACAACTCAGGGTATTCCACGCTTTCAAAGTCGTGTGTCCTCTACTCATGGCCTTAAATACTAAGTTGTGTCACTGTTTGAGGACCTGGAGCGTCTGTGAGGTTTGGCAGTGTGGCTCCATGGAAATAAGGACTCACACTGGGAACAGACCTGCTGAATCAATAAAATTCCTTGGAGAAATATCTTAGCAGATTTTATGTTTGCTATGAAAAAAAATGCTGAAATGCCAGAGAGCAAAATCAAAATTAGCCTCTTAAATAAATCACCAGAAACTGTTGGATAGAGAATGTATAAGGCTGGAAAAACAAACAGAGCCCCTCTGCAGGGACCGATTAGTGAAATGGAGTGATTAGCAGGGCAATTAACCCTCTGTTCCCCAGAGGGAAGGTTTGCCTGCACAGGGGCTGGTGTTTGGCAATGGGATATGTAGCTCACGCACATGGTTCCTCTGGCAGAGGAAGCAAGGAGGGTGTTTTCTGACACAACCAGTGAGGAGCAAGGCCAGGAGCCACACTGGTAACACTGTCCTGACTTTGGCTGGACCATCTGGAGGACTTCCAGATGATGCTGTCAGTGGAACAGGAACAGGTATTCAGGGATAATGGAATTTACAGGCATCAAGGGCATCAAAGCTGAATATCCGTGTTTGTAGGCACCTGGGACTCCTCATACTTTGATGAAACATTACAGGGCCACACCTAGGAAGAGTGGTTGGAACAAAGTTCAGCAGTAAGTGTTCAAAAATGTGTTTAAGGTAATTGCAAAATATAGACTTTACTCCCGCTCATTTAAAATCACACCCGTGGGAGCCACATCCCAAACCTTCCACCCTGCACGGGACAGCACTAAAGGGAGGCAAAGAGCAACTTCCCCAGACCTTTCTGCTGAGTTTTCTTCCCCTTTTTGCCTGGTTTACAAGGAAAATTTGAGCTGTTGGGAACCCCAGAGATCACTGGGGTGGTTCTGGGAGAGTGGTTGCCTGCACAAGGTGCCCCCATCCCTCTCTTTTTACAAGTCATGGGTGCTGCTTAGCAAAACCAACTGCAGCCCAGCACTTCCCTCTCCTGTAGGCTTGACCTCCTGTGGCTTCTCCTGTCTTTGCCAGGGAGCCCAGGAACAGGAATAGGTGCCAGTCTCACTGTGCCTTCACCTCTCATCCTGCTCTGTACAAACAAGTTCCTTGCTGAACTGCAAAATACACGGGCATGAGTTATGCCTGTCAAGAGGCACTTCCAAGTGGCAGGATCCACTCTGCCTCTCACCCTAGTGCCAGAACCAGTGATCAGGCAGCCACTTCAGACCAAAACCCCATACTTGCCTTCATGATCAGTGGTGCCTGTGGAAGGGAGGGGCAGGAAAGTGTGTCCAAGGATGATCCACCTTCAGGTGGATCAGCTTCAGCCAACAGGAGCTCAGGCCCTTATTGTCTCACAAGGCATTGCTTAAAATCAGTTTTGCCAACATGTTTGAAAGCCCAGCCTGACTTCACTAGTGCCTCATAAGGACACTTCACGCCAAGACATCTTAAATTTAAATAACACCCGAGGTTAATTACACTTACAACTCCATCAGCCCTCTCTGTACCATGTAAATCACTGGGTATTTATTTCCCTCTCTCTGCCAGGACCTGCCCGGGTTCTGGCCTGGATTTCAGCTGTGCTGCTGAAGCACCAGGGTGGAGGGATTGTTTTACAGCCCTGGGACTTGATTCACAGCTGAGCCACCTTTCTTTGTGCCAGGGGGAGGAATGTTTCCATCTGTATGGGATGTGATGTCAGAGATGGGCCTTGATAAGAAGGAGGAATCAGGTGTTGAGAGGAACAAAGTGGTCTTTGCCAGTGTAACTGCTCCCAGGTCTGAGTCTATGAAAGCTTCCCTAAGCCAGCTCTGGCAGTGCTGGAGAGACATTCAGTCCCTGGGGGGTTTGAAGTCAGACCAGGACCCTCCCAAGTGTGTCCTGATTGTTGTCCAGCAGCAGAGCCCACTCTGGCTGCTTTCTGCACATCCATGAAGGAATTATTTCTGCACCAAAGGGCAGGAAGAACAGAGAGAGGGAGAAAACGAACGCAGGTGTGGACACAAAAGCAGCCTGTGAGTTTGGTTGGCTGCCAAGAGTGGAGCCAAAGCAGGAATCTGGGAGAACCTGGGCGTGTGCCAAGGCTAACTCATAGGGCAGAGTGAAGGCAGCGCTTGGAAGAGGTGAGGGGAAGCTGCAGCACAGCCTGGGGGGAGCAGTGGGAACCAGGGGGACAACCCAGAGAAGGAAGTGACACACTCCTGTCCACAGACAGGGAAAAATGATGTGAGACTTACCTTTCTGGTTCTGTCAGCATCCGGCTGCCGGGATATCTCACTTGGAAGCATTTGAATTTTCCCTGTCATAACTTGTTTTCACAGCCACATTTCCTGGCTGCAGGGTGGCAGAGGGAAGAATATACAGCAATGGATTCAAAGCAGCTCCTGGAAGGAAGGCATGCTCTGCTTTTTATGCATGACAAACCAGATTTAGCTGCCTTAATAGGTGATGCTGGTGCCCCAGTGATTACTGCTCTGCGGCTTTAAGCATAACTTTCAGATGCCTGTGAGATTGTTAGGACCTAAACATGTTGTGCACAGACTTAGGAGCTCACCTGGTTAGCACTGTACTGAACTCAGGAGGCAGGTTTTGGGTAAAACACCCAAAAGCACTGCTGCAGAATAAAATCAGTGTTTAGCCCAGGCTTTCTGCCTTTAAACAATGTAATGGAATCAAACAGAAGCCAAGTGTTAAGGAACTTAGCTGGATGTTATTCTTTCTGATGAAACATTCTTCCCAAGTGTTAATTGCTGTTAGCAGGGAGCGATGTTATCCCTATAGGAAGCTCATCCCGGGGAGCTTTGGAGGGGTAGGAGGTGTAGAAACCAAAAAAAAAGATGAACACATGGGGTGTAAAATCTTAGAGCAGTTGAAAACCGCTGAAAGGAAAACTGTTGCCAAGCACAATACCTGGATATGGGGGCAGGGAGCAGGGAGTGGCGTCCAAAGCCTCTGGAGAATTTTCAAGCCTGAGGCTCCAAGCGTGCACAGGGTCAGTTTAAAAGGCACTTTGGAAATTTGTACCACGCCTTTTGATTTCTCTTGAATGCGTTTTAGGGTCAGCTTGTGTGTGGCTTGAGGAGGAACAGAGCAAAACAAGGACTAGGGAGGCAGTCCCTGCAGCTTAGAAAGTCCTGGGTTTTGTGTAAATTATCTTTGTGGGAAACAAGACCCTTGCACAGAGCTAACGATCTACACTTGTATGTCTGCCCCAGGGCCCCCATTATGCAGCTGGTCACCACTGTCAGTTTGGAGGTTTATTTTTTAATAGTGAAAAGCCATCCATACAAAGCTTTGTAAAACCCAGGATTTAGCTGTGTAAAGAAGTTCAGCAGCAGATGCCCGTGGCTGGAGCTGCTGGCACAGAGCACAGTCCTCCCCAGAGCTGGGTCATCTGCACTCCCTGACAGCTGACAGGGCAAACTAACACTGCCTTCCCTTCCTCTTCACTCCCAGTGCCTGCTGGCAGAAGCAGTCCATCCTGAACACTGCAGAGCATCTCCTGTACCCCCAGAATGAGAATCAGGCAAGTAGAGACGTTTGTGGTACAGATATGTGTCCTTTGATGAATGAAATTTGTCAATACTGGTTGAATTTTAGAAGAAAATGTTAAGCTTTGTGAGACAGAGGTGTTGTCTTGTGGCAGCCTCAAGCCTTGGCTTAGACTGAGCCCAGCTCGTGGGGAAGGTGGGACCAAAATCCTGTCAAACTGTCTCCCATGTTACAGTGGTGACACAATTTTCAATCACAGTACTTGGAGATATTGATAATTTCTATTTTCCATAGAAATTCAGTTATTTTTTCTGAAAAAAAACAACACTTAAAAAAATATCACAGAATCCCAGAATGGTTTGGGTTGGAAGGGACCTTAAAGCTCATCTCATTCCAACCCCCTGCCTTGGGCAGGGACACCTTCCACCAGCCCAGGTTGCTCCAAGCCCCGTCCAACCTGGCCTTGGACGCTCCCAGGGATGGGGCAGCCACAGCTTCTCTGGGCAACCTGTGCCAGGGCCTGCCCACCCTCACAGGGAAGGATTTCAAATATCTGT